>JAZKJV010006750.1:0-328179 GCA_037367405.1 Ottelia alismoides
TCTGGATAGTCTGAGGCGGGAGCTTGAAATCTCCCAGAATGGTCGGTAACTGGATCCATCTATGGGTGAGAGTTGCACCAGGGTTGTGCAACTCCCTCATCGGTCGGACAGGTGTTGCTGGCTGTGCTGGCTCCTCAGGCTCTTCTCTCTTAGGGTTTCCTCCTCCTCCTCTACCATGTCTACGCTGCTCTCGGTCGGCTCTCATCTGCTCCATCTCTCGGGCATGTCCACCATGAAAGCCCCCTGATCCCTGATCTGACATTACATGGTCTCTAGGGAGGCTAATAAGGTATTGTTGATAGCACCCTGATCAAGTACATACGTCTGGTTCCCGTTGGGTCCATCGGTGCGCTCCTCATTGCTGGCCATGTTCTCTAAAAAGGCAAAAGACCCAAATTCAGGTGCTGATAAATCATCAACTGTCTATTGTGGTATCTGCTCGGGCACCTCAGGACTGGTAGAAGGGTGGTTGAGGGGGAACAGGGCGGAGTCAAACTCGGGTTCGGAGAGCGAGTCTTAGCTCTCGCGAACCAACCTACACGAATGGGCCGGAGTGCTCGAAAGCGGTGCAGCCAGAGGCTGCCTAAGGGACCTCCAGCCCCATCATCTTGATGTGGCGAGTAAAGGTGGATGAGATCTGGAAAGCACACAAGATCGGGCAAGCAAACCCCCAATTCACCTACTCACGCGGAGCTGGTGACTGTAAAGGTTCGGTCTTTTATCTTGTCAATTTTATTAGGTGATAAAACAGTCTTTCAGAGTGATTAAGCGAGCTGTTGGGAATCCAACACTCCCAGGAGACTGTCCCGATCCCAAGGCTAGATCTTTTCTAGCCAGTACAAGTCGTGGATCGTTTACCGATTACCCGATCGATCTGCTCTGTTAAGGATATCGCAGCCCGCTTTACCGGGAACCGGAGCGATCCTCACTGGAGAACGACTAACCCGAAACCAATAGTCTGAAGGAGAGGTCGAATATGGCTCTAGCCTAGTGTGTGGGTCACTCTCTCGCTCATCCCAAATCATACCAATGAGGGGATTAATCTCCCAAGACAGATTTTTTAAGGTGAGGTGTCTTTACGGTCAAGTATGCTTAAGCAGCCACAATTTTATAGTTTTTCTTTTTTTAAGTATTTTCAAAGCAAACAACACATAATGAATTTTTCGGGTTCTCTTGGTTACTTTAAGTCCAAAAATCAGGGGGAGAAGGCGAAAAAGTCGATGCGCGATCAAACACGATGATGCATGCAGAGTAAGTAATGCGTACATGACTCCAACTCTCTACATGCAGAGTGATCCGTGCATAAATTAAAAGACAGAAATAAAACTATCTATATGATGCAAGAAGAAATCGGTCTTAGACAAAAAATTTCTACTCGCGAAGAACAGTAGCTAACGGTCAACAATAGGGGTCGGGGTCCATCTCTGATATCGATCGGTGTCCGCCACAACGGATCCTACCAGCGCTGTATACGACTTCTAGCGGCACATGACCCCTCAGGTGACCATGTTAAATTTTCTTTGTGAATTAATTAATAAGATCCAATTATGATCTATAGGAACAGATATGTAATTAGGGTTTGGCCTTAAGTAATTACATCACAAGAAGAGCAAAAATCCTAAGTCTAATGGCCAAAACCTTCAAGAATCAAAAGGAAAATAAAAAGTGGTCAAAAATCAAAACCTGTGAAAAATCCGCGGTGAGGTCCCTCGAGCACACCGGTGCTCGGCGAAACAGACCCTGAGATAACCACCAAATCTGAGTTCAGAGAGTTTGTCATGTATTATTACAACACTAATGGCAGAAATAAAAACTAAGCTAAACTAACTACACTACGGCTTCCAAACTTCTGCTCCTCTTCTCCTATGCTCTCCTGTGGCTCGATGCAGAAACGTGCCGCCTCCAAGTCACGCGGGTGCCTCGGCTCTCCGAAGATCGCCGCCCTCGCTCGTCGGGCCCTCCAAGAAAAGCAGAACCGATATTATGTCAGTCCACAGTTATTATATAAAAAATGAAAAATAAAATAAAATAAAAGGAAAATAAATGCAAAAATAAAAACAAATAAAAAGAAAAAGAAATAAAAAAACAAAATGGATTTTTACCCGGCAGACCCTATAATCTTTTCCAGTTACCTCTACGACCTTTAAAACATCCTAATTTCTCTCTGAGCCCGTAAACTTGCTAACCCTTACCCTACAGACCTCGTGGTTAACCCCCGTTCATTTACCCGTTAAAATTAATCGGATTCTGTTATGTTCTTTTATATTATACCTATTTTGTTTATCAAATTTACATTGAGTGCCACTCCATCATCCGAGAGGAGCTGATACCTTCCTGCCCCCCCTCCCCCCCCCCCTCCCCCCGCCAGCGCCAAGCTTTAAGCCCGCCACTGCCACCGTCGAGGGGCCTTGCGAACAGCTCCTCCATCCCTGCTCTATCCCCCGGCCGCCGAGGAGCCCGTACCCAGCTCCTTCCCCGTAGGAACCCAAGCTCCCCGCCCAGGTCCCCTGTTCAACCCACCCACCCCTCCCCCCCGTCGATGATGCTCCCGCTCCCCCCCCCCACCACCACCACCTATGTTGCTTCCCTGCTCACCTCCCTCCCCCGCACCCCGCCGAAAAGCGCCCCCCCCCCCCTCCACCCACCCCCACCGATGTTGTCTCCCTGCTCGCCCCCCCACCCCCACCCCCTACCGCTCCCCCCAACCCCCGTAATGGAGTCCCCCCCCCCCGCCTCCGTCGCTCCCCTGCTCCCCCTCTCAGCCAATGGAGACCCCCCCCAGCCTCCCAAGCTCCCCTGCTCCCCTCCCCCCACCGGTCTACTTTGCAGGATTTTTTTCCTATTCTTTTTATTATTATTTTGGCTAATCCTAACCGTTCGATGGTAAATAGGTTAGGTTAACTCAAGACTAACCCAAGTAATTGACTCAAATATAGTTAAAATTGACGGTGAGGTTTGTTGGGTAAGACGGACCAAGTTTACGAGGTCGGGGGAGGAATTGGGATGTTTCAAAGTTCGTAGAGGTAATTGGAAAAGATTATAAGGTCTGCCACATAAAAATCCCAAAACAAAAACAAAAACAAAAAATAAAAAGAAATCAAAGAAAAGAAAATAAAAAGAAGAAAAGGAAAAAGAAAGCTGAAAAGGGGAAAACCGACTTCTAAGGCGTGCTCCCCAGCAACGGCTCCACTCTGATGAGACACTCGAGCGACTAAAGGAAAATGGTATCAATAATTGTTGCGACCTCAACCACTAAGATCGGACTCAACAAGAAAACAAGACCATCAAAATCAAAATCAAGCAATCAAATAGAGAAAGCGGTCTCGCTAATTTATTTTACCTGGTCGAACACAAGGAGCACGTGATGCTAATGCTACGAAGTAGTCGAGAATCCAAGAAAATAAATTAAATTGGTGGTTTTAATTTTTCAATTTTTTTTATGATTTTTAATATGAGAAAAAGAATAAAGAAATTGAAAAAATAAACACTTAAATGATTATTCAAGGCAATAAAAATATTCAAAAATCAAAAAATATTTTTTGTTTTTAAAATATTAAAATATTTTTGTGGATTTTATGGGATTTTTCTTATTTTTAATTAATTCTCTAAAAAATGAAATAAACTTAAAAATGACAAGCAATGTCCAGGTGGGATATAAAGGCAATTTAAAATTAAGTAAAATGTTTGTAAAATCCCAATGGTATTTTTATGATAAACAATAAAATAAAATATAACTACAAAAACTTAAAACACATTTTTTTAATTTTTATGAATTTTTTAATGATTTTTAGAAGATTTTTACTCTTTTTTCAATTTTTCTGGGTTTTATAAGAGGGAATGAAATGAAAATTGGATAGAAATAAAAAGAACACAAAATAAATAAACAAGATTTTTTTCATAATTTTTTAAGGTTTTTAAATATTTTTAATTTATTTTAAAAGATAGACAGTAACACTTTTTAGAGTTTTTAAATTTTAAAAAATATTAAACAAAAACAAAATAAAACCAAAATTCACAGAAATTTCTACGCCATGGCAGGAGCCATGTATCAAAATTTCATGATTTCTGGATAATATTTGCTATTTATTAAATCAAAAGGCAAACACATAGCATATAAAGACCTATCGGCAAAGAAAATACATTTCAGGGGCTAAATAATAACACGCGTAAAAACTATAAGGCCCAAACTACAATTTCTCCACAAATTTCAGCACATGTCACAAATAAGTACGCACAGAGGTATATTTGCAAATACTAAAACTAAACATTCATTTCTTAATAGATAATAAGTCTAGGGAAAATACTGCAAATAACCCACAAGTACATGTGACGAAGCACGTGAGACTAAACGACAAACTAAAATAAACGTAAGGGGGACTGAGCAAATTACCCATGCAGCACGTGCACTATGTGTGGGGTGGACAGGTGGCGTGCTCTGAGTGGGCGAAGGCGGACGGCTCTAGCGCTGGCAGCTGTCAGATCCAACGGTGATCAGGTGTCGGCTACGTGTGCGGTACGGGGCCGTTAGATCTGACATCTAACGGTCTGACAACTGCAGGCACTGAACGACTGCGATGGTGTCTGGGCAAGAGGCATGATCCGACGGTGGAAAGAGGCTCTGGAAGAACTCCGCCTGGGCGAGTATCACCAGAGCACCGGCGATGATCTGGCGCTCCAATGAATGATCGGGACGACAGCAGATGACTCGTGGGGCCCCTCCGTGTCGAGTGAACGACTCAGATGGGCTCGCTGACGGTCGGATCTCCGAGATGGTGGCTGGGACCTGAGCGAGCTCCGGCGAAGGTGATCCAAGGTGATATCGGGTGTCTCCACGCGTGCCAAGCCCTGCAAGGCAAAGCTCAGACTCGAAGCAAGGCTCCAGTCAGGGTTATTCAATTGAAATCAAAGAGAAGCGACGGTGGATGGAAGGGGGGTTCCAGCGAAGCGACAGAGGAAATCGATGGCCTAATCCAGGCTATCGAAGCCAAGCCTAGGATGATCACATTGCCTAAGAAGGTGGACGATGAGCTGGGTGGTCGATCTGAACGGATGGGAGTGGCTAACGAAGCTCCGACCAGCTGGTCGGAGCTGGTGGAGGTGCGGCGGAAGATAACTTAAAGATTGAATAGCTACGGGAGCTAAGGACTATGGGATAGATACCTGAAGGTTCTAATGGAATCCTGAGCTTCAGGGGGTGTGGTCGGTGGTGGTCGTCGCCTCAACCTCGCTACAGAAAGCTAGGGAGGCTCGTCGCAGCGGTGCTCCGGCCACGAGACTTGAACGTCGGCTGCAGCGCTCCTCTCCGATGACCAAGTGTATCCTCCGATTGCTGTCACCAAGAAGAAGGATTCTAGGGTAGCAGAGAAGGGTGCGGTGCGAGCTGGTGAGTAGGGGAGGCGATGGAAGAATATATAGCATATTACAGGTGGTCGGAACAATCAGGCTAGGGCGCGTAATCCAAGAGAGGTCTGAGCTTCCCTAGGGATCCGCGTGGATCCTGGATCCGTGGGGAAGGCACGTGTGGAAGATTGGAGATGGATGGTGCATGATCCGGTCAAGATAAATGGAAAAAGAAGGTGCAAAACCTGGATCCGCACGCTAGGAGGGTCCGGGAGGGGTAGTTGACCGGGATCAACATCCATCATGGACCAATCAGTAAAATAGCCCGGTCAAAAAGAATTGTAAAATAAATTACAAAATAGAAAATGATTTTAAATTAAAAAATGATCAAAATTAAAAACATTTATTATTTTCTAAGCTATTTTTCTGTGATTTTTATTTATTTTTATGAAAAATAATTTATGATATATACTGTATAGTATATTATCTACAGGTATAAAAATATCTATGTATTTTGTTCAATTATTTTTATTTTCTTATTTTTGCATAAATACTCTAATTTCATATTTTATTTATTTACCACATAATATTGGGAGTATAATTTTTTATATTTTTTGTTTACAAATGTAAAATAAATAAAGAGTAATACATATATACATGTATTATTTATAAGGTGAGAGAGATATTTTTATTGTATTTTATTTTATTTTTCTAATTTTTGCTTTATTTTTAGACAAATATACAAGGGGATAAAAACACTTTTTATATTTATTTTTATAAAAATAAAAATAAGTATGTACAAGGTAGAGTGGCCCTATCTCTCTCTACTTGTTTTATTTGACAATCAGGTCCATTCTGGACCCTCTCTTGGGTTCAGGTCACTCAATATTTGTTCTAAATACTTACTTCTTTTTTTATTCTTTATTCTTTTATATTTGTACAAATACATGCTAATTATTAAATATTAACAAATGCATACTTATTGCTAATTTATTGTATTTACAGCTATATACATGATGCTTTGCCAAGATATTTAGCTAAAATAAAAGAATAAAGAGTGATGAATGAGGATTCATCAGGCCTACGATAATTGGACTCTAGAGGTGGCTCCCACTATTAGGTGTATCACTTAGCTCCGCTTATCGTTATCGTGTCATTACTCATGTTAAGTAAATTCACATTTCTGTTATTAGCATTTCCTTTTCCATGCAATAGTGCTTTATTTAAACACTTCAGTTCCAACATCTTGCTATTAACTCTTACTTGATAGCTTGAATTATTACCAGATAGTGATGCTTATTAGTCAAGATTCCTCATCCATAAAAAGATTTCCATACTTTATCTTTCAAGTTATATCATGTAGGTTTTCTGAGAACAGTCGATAGACTTTTCTTAAGACTTAGTCATAAGTAGATTAGGAAATCTAACAAAAGATATTAATGTTCTTTATGTATAGATAAAGAATATATTCTCAATATTAATTACCATTATCTTACCCGTAAATCATATTTCTTTTTGCACATAATACGTTAGATATGAATAAGTCAAGATTTGTAAAGGCGTAAATCCCCCATGAGGGTTATGTGTAAAATTGTCTAGATAAATGTAGTAAATTTATACATTTTTACTATATAAATATAACCAATATTGAATGTTTATTTTTTTCCTAACAGAGGACGTGTGTATGTATGTATATGTGTGTGTCATGCCTTTATTTCCCCAATGGTAGGAGTTAAGTTTAAAATATATATAAACAAGAGTCACGTATGATAGTCTATGGAGATCCCTACTCTAACATTTTTTTGTTTCCCAATCACACACGATCTCATGTTTGTGCCGCCAACAAAAGGAATATAATATCAATATATGTTTAACTATCATCACTCATTATGTTAAAATTATTATATTTCTTTACATATATTAATTAATCAGCTTATACAACAATTGCTCATGCGACTACGATTTTAGGATCGAGTACAAGGATAGGTATAATGATTAATAAAAGCATCTACAAGTTAATCTGTGACTTGGAATAGGATTTCACATACTAATAATACAAGCAATTAAAGTTTATTGATCAACTCCAACATCAAATATGGTGGTATAATACAAATCTTAAATCCAACACATACATGCATAGATTGTATTTCAGATTTGATCTTTATTTATATGTAATCTTAAACCTAAGACGATACGTACCTCAACTCCAAAACATGCCTAACCCGACTGCAGTCGTCATGGTTCCTTCCGATCACATATCCGCACACTCCTTCTCAGATTCCATGTCGCCATCTTCTGCGACGAATACCAATCTTCGGTGATACCTCTCTCTCTCTCTAACTTGTCCCCTCTTCCTCTCTCTCTCTCTCCATTTCTTTTGCAATGGCAAGTGACGTGGGGATGGGTGGAAAGGTCATGGGATTTTTATGCCCCTCAATGGAAGGAGTTAATGGAATAATAATATCCATTAATTGGAATTAAATATTTAATTTCCTTAACAATAATCATAAGAGAAAAGGAAATTGGCTAAAATTCCTGATCGTTACAATATACCATCCTTAAAAAATTCATCCTCGAAATTTCTTAGTAATGAGACATGCCAAAGATCGTGGATTTCATTTACATCTCATTTTTTTGTTCACCATTCTTCTTACGAGTACGAATTAACTTTAATATCAAAAATAGGTTCTCACTCGCATTGCTCATCTAAGAGTGTGATCTTCAAGACCTTCTATAGAATTATTTATATAGAATCATCTTGATACTCAAATAGTGACCATTCATTATAAGAAAACTCTACTATAGGAAAATATCTATCCGAGTTTCCTGTAAAATCATAAGTGCATGCTTCCAATAAATCTTTAAATCTCTTGATGATCTTATATGATTGACCATACATCTGCATGCAAAAAGAAGTATTAACTTAAATCGGGTATCTATAACCTCTTGGAAACTTTTCCATTAACAAGATGTGTATCTCATGTCCTGATCTGACATAATTGATGATGGATATTGTCTAGGTTGTCGATCTCATTTATGTACATTTTAGCTAGCCTCTCCATCGATTGATCCAGGCAATCGATAAGAAGCGAGCTGATTTGAACAACTCATCTACAATAACATATATAGTATCATGATGATGTATCCTTGTCTTGGAAAATCAGCAACAAAATCCATGTGATATGCTTCCAATTCTAATTTGGTATCTCCAAATGTTGGTGGCTTGTTGCTTTTTTTATGTTCAATCCCAGTCTATTAGCATTTTAGGATTTAAAAAAAAAGATTATGCAATCGTTGGCCGCCAGAAGTTTCATTGGATACCTTTTAAAAAAATTATGCTTGGATGAATACCGTACAAAGATTTGTGAACTTTATATATGATCTACCATCTAAACTCATTGTCAGACATAAATTAAAATTCATCTTGGTATCTTACATTTTCATCGATCACAAAATTGTATTCTTCATTCTTGGGTGTTGCAATTATTTTGAAAGAGACACATTTCCGCTACTTTGATCCTTCAGATTACCTCATTTTTTTCTGGTCGTAATGATAATGTCACCAATCGATTAGATAAATATTAGCACTACTAACTTCAAGTCATGAGTAGGATACTCCCAAGTCAAACGGTGAACAGTTACTCTCTTGTGGTCTTAGTTGATGTGATGTATAATCAATACTCTTTTCATAAAGCATACCCATAATTTCTTTGTCAAATGTATCAATGTGAACTACAAGCCTCTAATGCATAGTAAGCTTCAGGTCAGGGTAATGGTAAACTTTTATCTTTTTTTGAAAACTTCAATCACATTCCTATAAATGTAGAAACTTTACATCCTTTCTAATGGGTTTTGTTATTGCTATTGTAATATGTGAGAAATTCTCAACATGAATCATCAACATACCTTCTCATCCAAGAAGTATATGGATCTCTAATTTGTTTACTCATCGACTCAAAAGGCATCAGAGTTCTCATCTACATTAGGCTAGCTTCAATGCCATCTTCAAATATGACAAGAAAAAGGTATGATTTTGTCTAAACAAAAATTTTATTTAAAGAACTTTGTATGGAATTAATGTTGACAAAGGGCTTGGAATGCTATACTGAGATGTACTTGGTGTTTCTCCATATCACGGGGTACGTAACAATATCAACCACAATTACAATCACGAATTCATCAAGATATTTCTGAAAATACCCAATTAAGCTCCACAAAAACTAAAAGAATCCTTATGAGATTAAAAGGCTTGATTAAATTCACAAAGGTGGAATCTTGTTCTAAAAGTTATTTTTGAAATGTCCTCCTTTGTTCCAATGTCCTCCTTTTTTCAAGTCATTAGTAACTCATATGCAGATTAATTTCAGAAAAGATATTTTCCTCTATAATCAAAATGAATAAAATCATCGATCAAAATAGTAGAGTATTAATCACTCAATCAACAGCTTAGTACCTAACGCAGAGATTATGTGACCTAAATTCCTTATTCATAAAGTAAAAAAATTGCTCCCTATGGAAAAACATTGAAAAAATCTATTAATCAATGGAACTTCTAAACAACTCCATAACTCTTTATTTTGAACGGATGTCATTTATTAGGAGTTTCCCAAATGATTGTATTTTGTGAAAAATGTCAATGAAGAATCCACTTATCTATAATAAGGTAACCTCAAACAATCATATGAAAATATATCTAGAAAATCCGACATCTAAATTCTCATTACATAATTGAGATGACTGTGCACTAAATACTAATCAAATATGTTGTGTAAAATCTAACTTGTTTCTCATTTTCATATATCCTCTTTATACTGTTCCAACTTTGCAACTTGATCGCATATTTTATGACCATCTGATTATAATATCAAAGATTGAAGAATTCCAATCTCTTCGAATAAATGGCATTCTGAATTTGTATCATTCAATTGAGAGTTCCATAAAATCACTCCGCTCAATGGTAGATGTCTCAGAAAAGTTGTTTTTTCCATTCAGTCTGTCACTACTCTTTTGTACATTTTTCTTTAAACATTCCTAAATATAACATGCTTCCTCTTAAGACATTATGTACTTCAACTGACATCTCTGTCTCTTGCATCCATTTCTTATTCCCATCCATCTCTTTTATCCAATACTCAAATTTCTCCATCTCATATCCACCCTATAAGATGCATGAATAGTTGAGAATAAATGCCTTTAGTATAAATCCACCAAATTTATGTACATGATACTTTCACTGTTTAGTCATAAATGTCATAAACTCAAGTAATTATTGTTGTGTGCCCTTAGTAATCTCATTATTCGATGATGACTCGCGGTATCTGATAATCGTAATTGATTGATCATCTGATCTAAAAAATCGGATCAACAAGTTGTATACAATCTTTGTTATTTCTCTATTCATGTAGATCTTGGGTTGGTATCTATTGTGGATATCCTACGCCCAGAGGAACTCTAGCTCTGATACCATTTGTAACGGAACGGATCGCGACGACCGGCAGAAGCTTGCAATAACAGATCGCACGACCGAACCATAACCAAAAAACATGCATGGCAATCAATGAGCAGAGATAATATCAATAGAAATCCATTCAAAGTATGAGTTCCATTACTACAACTCTAACTAGGATATTTTTGTAAAACTAGTATAAGAATAAATTAACATCTCAACAGCTCCCGTGGGCATACAGATATCCTCTAAATCAACACGACGTTAATCGGACCACGTAAGAATCCCGAGGAGTCCGTAGCAAGATCATGAATCTGCAATCAACCATGTTCTTCACATGAAATAGATAAACATAATTTTACATGAGCCTAATGTCCAATATGCATGGACATGGGAATGCTAACGGTATTTCAATCCGTTATAAGCATGTACTTGAGTTTTCATTGATAAATATCATTGTGTGTCAATTGTTCACATGCATGTCTAAGTTCGATTCCTAACATGTATATATTGGATTCTTTTATAATTACGGGTATACATATGTAAATTGCATAAGAAAATATGGCATGCATTTCTTTTCATCTCGTGGGCATATTTCATATGATTCATAACAAGTATAAGTTTCTTGCCTTTAGCCCCCATGACTTTGATGGTTTACATTCTTAAACCAATTCTTGTCCGACATGTAAGGTTTATTATCTATTAAACAAATTCTTGTATAATGATTTATCTTTAAGTAAACCATTTTTTTCTTGCATAACATGTAATGATTTACTTTTATAAACTATTTTTTCATAACTGGTAACGATTTATCTTTATAAATCAGTTCCTTACATACTTGTAATAGTTTACTTTTGTAAATCATTTATGTCATAACTTGTAATGATTTATCTTTATAAATCATTTCGTTGCATACATGTAATGGTTTATCTTTATAAACCATTTATTTTCATAACTTTCATCTACGTATCTTGTTATACGTTTTTCGCTGGCACTTGCGGTCCATAGCATGACATGACAGTATAGCTACAACTATGGAGGACTTAGCCTTTGCCTATATGGTCCTTGCAACCATACGCTACTTGCGGCGTTGCCCCTTGGACCTACAATAATTCGACTCTAGAGGTGGCTCCCACCCTTAGGTGTAGCACTTAGCTCTGCTTATCTTCAGTAGCTACAACAATAGAGGACTTAGCTTTTGCCTATGTAGTTATTTGCAACCATACGTCCCTTGCAGCGTTGCCCCTTGGGCCTACGATAATTGGACTCTAGAGGTGGCTCCCACCTTTAGGTGTAGCACTTAGATCCGCTTATCGTTGTCGTGTCGTTACTCATCTTAAGTAAATTCACATTTCTTTTATTAGCATTTCCTTTCCATGCAATAGTGCTTTATTTAAACATTTCAGTTCCAACATCTTGCTATTAACTCTTACTTGATGCTTATTAATCAAGATTCCTCATCCATAAATAGATTTCCATACTTTATCTTTTAAGTAATATCATGTAGGTTTTCAGAGAAAAGTCGATAGACTTTTCCTAAAACTTAGTCATAAGTAGATTAGGAATTCTAACAAATGATATCAATGTTCTGTATGTATAGATAAAGAATATATTCTCAATATTAATTACCCTTATCTTACCCGTAAATCAGATTTCTTTTTGCACATGATACGTTAGATATGAATAAGTCGTGATTTGTAAAGGTGTGAAACCCACATGCAGGTTATGTGTAAAATAGTCTAGATAAATGTAACAAATATATACATTTTTACTGTATAAATAAATATAACAAATATTGAATGTTTATTTTTTTCCAATAGAGGGCGTGTATATGTATGTATGTGTGTGTGTATGGTGCATCATCAGCCTAGTGAATTGGCTGAGGGTGAGCATTTTCGTGACGCACCTTGCAGCCTTTTGATATTGAGAAAGCAAATGAGAAAGAGGAGCCTTAGAGATGACCTCTGACTTCTACATAGACTACTTCCATCGCATCAATGCCTGACTTTCTTGCTATGTATCTATTAAGCCCGGCTCTTCAGCTCGCTTAACTCGCTCATCTACGCACCTTTCCTTCTTCGGCATCTTGCCTCTAGACCTTGCTCCTTCTCCTTAGTAGGTCAAGAGATCAAAGTCAGGTCAAAGCCAGATGTCAGTCAGTATACTAGACATAGGAGGGAAGGGGATGATGGGCCAAAGAGTCTGGTCTTGACGATGAAGAGGAAAAGGGACTATCGAGACCAGCCTCTGATAGGTATGGAAGAGAAAAGTCATCGACGAAAGTCCACAACTATCTTGACTATGGGGGCATCTGATGCGGACTGATTGAGAAGGGGTGACGAGTATGAAGCCGCGGAAGGTCAGTTTTCTTAGTAGGGGAAAGCGAGGAGAGTCAGAGGTCTCAGAGAAAAAAGACCGACAATCAGCCCGCGCTGGAAGTATGCCTCAAAGAACTCCTCAGCCGGCTCTCTCTTTCAAGTACGTGAGAGGTGCATCACTATAGGGCAGATAGTGAGTCCGGAAAGTGGATAGGAGGCATTAGGGATTCCATCTGACTCGACCGACCTAGGATAAGAAGCTCATGAACTTGGTCTAGATTGATAATAGTTGCCCTCGAGAAAGGGAACTACAGGATCCCTATAGTAGTTTTCACTAATTCCCTCGAAGCCATGTCATCCTTATCTTAGATAAGACCTAGCTCACACATGTCTTTTAGAGTTGGCTGTGAAGCAGTGTCAACTGTATACATCATGCCTTTATTTCCCCAATTGTAGGAGTTAAGTTTAAAATATATATATAAACAAGAGTCTCGTATGATAGTCTATGGAGATCCCTACTCAAACATTTTTTTGCTTCTCAATCACACACGATCTCATGTTTGTGACGCCAACAAAAGGAAATATAATATCAAATTATGTTTAACTATCATCCTCATTATGTTAAAATTATTATATTCCTTTACAGATATTAATGAATCGGCTTATACAAGAATTGCTCATGCGACTACGATTTTAGGATCGAGTATAAGGATAGATATAATGATTAATAAAAGTATCTACAAGTTAATCTGTGACTTGAAATACGATTTCACACACTAATAATACAAGCAATTATAGTTTCATGATCAACTCCAACATCAAGTGTGGTGGTATAATACGAATCTTAAAATCCAACACATACATTCATAGATTGTATTTCAGATTTGATCTTTGTTTATATGTAATCTTAAACCTAAGCCGATACATACCTCAACTCCAAAACATGCCTAACCCGACTGCAGTCGTCATGGTTCCTTCCGATCACATATCCGCACACTCCTTCTCAGATTCCATGTCGCCATCTTCTGCGACGAATATCAATCTTCGGTGATACCTCTCTCTCTCTCTCTAACTTGTCCCCTCTTCCTCTCTCTCTCTCCCATTTCTTTTGCAATGGCAAGTGACGTGGGGATGGGTGGAAAGGCCATGAGATTTTTATGCCCCTCAATGGAAGGAGTTAGTGGAATAATAATACCCATTAATTGGAATTAAATATTTAATTTCCTTAACAGTAATCATAAGAGAAAAGGAAATTAGCTAAAGTTCCCGGCCGTTGCACCTTCTGCTTTATGTGAGACGAACGTCACATCCACTGTCTCGACCCAGCCTATATGGGGCGGTCGGTGAACGACAATCACATCTAGTCTTAGACGGGTTTCTTTTGATTTCCCACCTGCATGAAAGGCGGGACGGTCATTCGTCAACCATCCCTAGTGCCGGTCCCTATAGTGGGTTTTGGTGTAGTGTCATCCAATTACTAGTTTACTTGATTTTTTACAATTATAGTTTAATTTTGGCCAATTCAACAAACTCAAACTTTTCACTGAAATATCTGAACCTAATCTAATTTGACGTGGCAATGGTGACATTTTGTCAATGTAAATTGAATGAAATCCATATCAAATAAATTCAAGTCTACCAAAATCGATCAAATATACATCCTTGCCTAATGGTAAGTTTAGGTTTATTTAGCTCAATAAGATGTGTTAGCTTGAGTTTTTTTTAAGGTTCCATTGAAATCAATGTATATCTAGATGGAGAGAAATTATTAAAATTTAGTTATTACTATCGATTTGGATTGATATCAGATCGAACTGTTTTCAATGAGTGTTTGTTCGAATTTGATTTGATAAATAAATTTGAATTCAAGTTTTGTTAGATATAGGTTCAGTAACATAAACTCATGTTCGAGTTCATTTAGAAAAGAAATTCGAGTTTAGTTGGGTAGTATTTATTAACAATTTGGCTCAAGAAAATTTAATAAAATGAACAAGTTTGAAATTATTTCGAATCTCAAGTTTGATTGTGTTAGTTATCAAACTAAAACATTTATCCAACAAAGATATGTTACATTATTCAAATTAGTATTGAATGAACTGTAAACCAATACGAACATGTTTAGTTCAATTAGCATCCCTACTACATAATAGTCAAAAAAATATAAAATAGTTTGTATGTGAGGACAATAATCTTTGGTCTAGATTATGAAAAATGAGTAGAATCAAACTTTATGTAGGTTTGCTCACACATATGTTTATACCTCATGATGCAATTGGATTCTAAAGTAATTTACTTCTAATCTTATTGTATGCTTGCAATCTCTCAACTTTTCAAAATAATGAGGACTTTCTATGTGGAAATTTATCTTTGAAATCTTTGTTTTCTCTTCACCTCTATGGTTTATATTTCAAAATCATTGCACATAGTGGAAGCACAGCGTAGATCAAACACGTGGATGAGTAAACAACTACAACACAATATTTACAATTTCATCCGTAATCGAGCTCTGTCCTTGACATGTGTTATGGATCTCTCTCAATATGATCAAAGAAGTGTTACACATAGGATGATTCAAAACTGTAATCCTATTGGAACTTATATAGTACCCTTCTATATATGGATCTCCCAAATCTCAATACGGGTGTGGTCAATCCAAGTATGACCACATCTTCAACAAAAAAAAGATCAATATCCCAATAAAAATAGAATGGAACGATTTAAGGCGCCTTATTAGATTCCTTTTGTTATAGTTAACTGATATCTGAAGTTGATATATCTTATACGTAAATGTCACTAAAAGAATATACATCATCATATCTCTGTAGTTAAATATATAACAATTACTATTATTTGTTATTTCATTTTTTAATTCAAAACGAATACAGTATTCGCTTCTATATTTTAGCAATTAATCATATACCAACAGTAATCCGTTGATGTTCTTCTAATCATTGTCACATTTAGTAATGATTAATGCAACATATAAGTCAATGGATAAATCGTTATTATTTGTGTAGCATAGAATAAATCATTATTATTTCTGACAATCAATAATATTCATTGTTATATATTTACCATCGAAATATATGGTAATGAATATTGAAATTATTCATTGTCGTAGGTTAATTCTGTTGTAATGTATCATATGATAAGTTATTTAAGAATTCAAGAAAAATATTCTCATTTTATTTAAGAACGTGAACTTTTATTTTTTCCAAAATTCCTTGAATTAAATTCTTGTTGAAAAAATGACCCTCCGTGGATGAAGGGACAAACGTGTGAATGAGTCAACATAGAATGGGCACCCACTCCAATATAAATAATTTATATTGATTAAATGTAACAATACAGTCCAATACAGCAAATTAGATCTATATTATATAAGTGCAACACAACTCAAGAACTGTGACCGCCCATTTTTTCCCATTTCAATATGCCCATCCATATACGTATTTAATCATTGTCATTCAGAGTGTTAATTACTTAGATAAATTATTACAAAAATATTATTATTTAAATTTAAAAATAAGAGGAAAATTTTTAATCTTCTTCAAAATTTCCCAATACCGGTACAAAATAATCCAAAAAAAACAAACCAATTCCAATAAGTGGAGTCGACTACATGAATTTGTGACCTTAGATCTATGACTGATACAAAATAGTTGGCAAAAATGTATTTCCGTTGAAACCTTGAGTAATAAGACCTCTTACATTGATTTATTTATATAAATTTTCTTAATAAACAAAGTAAGCGAATATAATTAGTTGCATAAATCATAATGTATTATGTATGATTTTTATATGCATTACATCTATCCTTCACTAAAATAATAAGCAATTAGGTAAAATAATTACTTTTTGTTTATTATATATTTTAGTATTTAAGCGGAATTTAGAGAAAACAAAGAGAGCGCACCCATCTTTCTAAATATACCCAGCGGTCCGCCAACTAATTAGCTTAATTAACCCCAAATAAGCATTCATGTTTTCCACTCCCTTTCCTCCACGGCTAAATAACAGCCATCAACCCAACTGCTATTTTATTTTTTTAAAACTTAAAAGAAAACCCATAAAAGAAATTAAAATAAATCCAGTATCAAGTCCCTCATCTTGTACTCGATTTGCTACTGAAAAAATGAAAATAAATAAATAAATCAACATTCAAGTCTCGAGATGCCTAGCTGTTGATAATTGGTGGAAATATTGCAAACTTTTGACTAAAATATGCGTACGTGTAATTTAATTTAAAATAAAGGGTGTTAACGCAAAATCGCCCTTTCCCACCACCATTGTGAATCAGTCCTTCCCACCAGTTTCCTTCATCCCCGAATTCAAAAACATGAAAATGAAGAAGAAACGGAGCACCCTCTAATCAACACCATGCCCTCCTCCTCTGCCGACGACCCGCATCGGGGGCGGTGGTGGAAGAGGGCTGCCGCCGCCCTCAAAGACCAGAACACCCTCCTCCTCGCACGCGCAAACCTCCTCGCCCCCCACCATACACTCCGTTCCTCGATCATCAGCGCCACCAGCCATGATGACGCTTCCATCGACTATTGCGAGTTCGACGTCGTCCTCAGTGCCATCAGATCCTCCCCCGCCATATTCCTCCCAGTCGCGATGCGCGCTATCACACGTCGTGTCAACCGAACAAGCAGTTGGGTGGTCGCCCTCAAATCGTTGATGCTCACGCACGCCATCCTCCTCTGCTCCACCGACATCCCAGCTGTGTCCTCCATCTGTCGACTCCCATTCGACCTCTCTGGATTTCGAGACCGTTACGCTTCCCCGGGGAAATCACAGGCATTCTCTTTATTCGTGCGCGCCTACTTCGGCTACCTCGACCACCGTTCAGCCACCGTGTGCTCTACCGAAACAGGGGACGAAACAGGGAAGAGATCAGGGGAAGCCGATGATGATGAAATTCGTCGCCTTCAATCAGTCGAACAATTGCAGGAACTTCTGGGCTTCCTCCTTCAGGTCCGTGCCTATGGAAACGGCATGGAGGTTGGCCTCATATTGGAGGCGATGGACGGCATCGTAACAGAAGTTTTCGAGGTTTATGGGGACATCTGCGACGGGATCGCAGGATCGCCCGTGGCAATATTTGGGTCGGCGAGGGGTTTTGGGAAGGCTGGGAGGGGGAAGTTGGGGATAAGGGTGTTGAGGAAAGCCATTGAACAGAGCTCACAGCTTGCGACATTCTTCGATGCATGTGGCACGATGGGTGTGGCGGGGGGGAGGGAGCTGCCATGTGTGGAGAGCGTGCCCGAAGAGGACGTCGACGAGCTCGAGAGGATGATGGAGATGATGGAGGATGACGGTGCTGAAATTGGCGTTATGGAGACGAGGAAATGGGAGGTGTTTGACGAGGATGTGGTGTGATTGGTAGCGAGGGGGGTAAGTGCAAATATTTTAAATAGAGGGGGTTTTGGAAAGTTCTTGATTGTGGGGTATTGTGATATTTATGAATTTTGTGTTCGATATTATAAATGAGAATTGAAATAATGTGTTCTTACTGTTTAGTGAGAAAGGAGAAATAAGGTGGGGATATATTCCTTCCTCTCCATGCTCATATTGTAGATTATTGCAGTTTCGATAGAGCTACGGTGTCCGGTTTTTTTATCTTCTTTTGCTTTCCCGTACTATGAACTAGTAAGCAGAAGGATGCTTGCAATTGATCTTATTAATTTTCCGAAAAATATTGTCTATCCTTGATGTAATGGAATTGCAAACGCTATGAAAAAGAGAAAAATCAAACTGTCTGAATTTTGGTAATGCAACAGATTCAGGTCGAACAAAAGGGATTTTGGTAATGCTTCAAAGAAATGTGCACCATACTGTATAAAAATGTCGAGCAAAGAATTAATCTGCCCAAGGAGACATACAAGTGATACGTTTGTCTCGTGCGGGCGAGGTCCAAGTCGTATATCGAGACCATGTCAAAAAGTAGCAACTCCAGTCAGACAAGTATTGAATTTGACCAGATCAGATCATGCATATCTTTCTTCAATCATAATGATGGGTATGACTTTCGAATTCACAGAAAAGTCTGCTTCGCCGGACTATTGCTGAACTGATAGGTTCGGTTCCGACTGCAGGGCACAAATTGGGTGCAAGATGAGGGCAATCAGTTGGAGGCCTGGGGAAACGGTGTTTTGGGGTTTTGTTGCTGTTTAGGGGGTATGGGAATTACTTGTTGTGGAAGATCATTGCACACTTGCTAGGGGCAGTTCCAACCGCGGGGATCAGTGTTGTATCTGAATGATCAGTGTGTGGTACTATTTGTTTCAAGGGATTACTTAGAAAGTGTCATTCGACGTGCCATTACTCTTCTGGAGTATTATGTTCTGTATTACTTTTCAATTTCCACTTTTTTTATTTAAATTTGGGACGGAAACCTGTGCCTTTGCTTTAACAAAAAAAAAAGATTTACCAACCCAAGGAAAAGATATTGTGCTCCATTTCATAACATATTCTTTTCATGAGATAAAGCATGTATATATACAACTCCTGCAATATTTAGTCTCCCTTGGCTTAAATTGAATGAAGCTCCACGGTAGTTTCTCAATTCAAGGATCCGATTTGCTGGATCAAGCTGACTCAGGAGCCAGTTTACAATCTATCTCGAGTCTGATTCGTTGCATAAGGGAGGCAATAAATATAGCTGGATTACGTCTATCTTTTGTTTACCCGAATTTATTTCACTTGTTGAAAAGGAGATTCAACAAAAGAATATTTACAAAAATGGATTTGCATACCATATTGCCGAGGCTCCTCCAAGCAAAAGCAAGCTCAAGGTCAGCTTATTTGTTCATCGAGTTCAGCTGGCAAGCTGGTGAATGCGCCAAGCTCAAACTAAAGACCAGCAACCCCAAGCTTTACTGTTACAATGCAGATCTGGACCAGGGAATGTACACAACGAAGGCCCATAAACGATGACAAAGAGACAATGATGAGGGATTTGGATATCAAAGGGATAGGTCAGGATAAGTTGCAAACTTTGTTCCCTTTATTCCATGCTTTGCGAGGTGGAGACATAGACTGTAAGCATTTTGGACTATAACAAGACCAACTTGTGTATATTCACATGGGAGCCGATATAGCATCTGCATCAACTACCGCAGTGCTTTTCGCAGCAAAAATTACCGTAAGAACAGCAACCATTGGAGTCCACTCCGATAGACATACTGGTGTTGCTTGGTATAACATGCATTTAGGATGTGTTTGGTACGTGGGTTAAGGCGGGTTAAACTGGTGTTGCTTGGTATAACATGCGCTTAGGATGCGTTTGGTACGCAGGTTAAGGCGGGTTAAACTAGTAGAGCATAACATGTTTTTGAGTTTTGGTGTTTGGATAGAGTGTTA
Organism: Ottelia alismoides; assembly: GCA_037367405.1. Classification (NCBI taxonomy): domain Eukaryota; kingdom Viridiplantae; phylum Streptophyta; class Magnoliopsida; order Alismatales; family Hydrocharitaceae; genus Ottelia; species Ottelia alismoides. The sequence continues at coordinate 20,473 of JAZKJV010006750.1, forward strand.
AACTAGGAGTGGGTTAGAAGTGGGTTTGTTGTGATATAATTGTACTGAAGTTTGAAAAAGTGAGTAATTATTGTGATGTGATTGTATTAAAGTTTGAAAAAGTAGTAGAAGTGGAGTAGTTTATAATTTTTATATGAAATGATGGCCTAAAGGTGGGGCTCGCATAGGAAAGAGAAAGGGTGGGTTAAGGGGGGTAAACTCCCCAAAGCTCTTGCCGACGGGGCCTTAGTGTTAGCATTCTGTGCAAGGTTTTTGAAACTGAACCGGACACCGAACCGGAAACCTTATTGAAATCACTACAAAAAAATTGAGCTATAGTGACGGTTTTTGAAAATACTGTCACTAAATTTGCCATTCTAAATATATAACAACGATATCATTCGTTGCGAAATGATTTTTCATACTCGAAATTAGCAATGAATATCATATATGTCGTTATATCATTAGCAACAGTCCACATAATGATGCTTATCCGTTGCTATTTTTCAAACTTCAAATTAATCGTCGCTAAATTTTGAACTAAAAAAATAACGACGATTAGTTGATATTTTAAAAAATAGCAACAGATAAGTGTCGCTATATGGACTGTTGCTAATGATATAATAACAAATATGATATTCGTTGCTAATTTTGAGTATGAAAACTCATTTCGCAACGAATAATATCGTCGTTATATATTTAACAACGGCAAAGTTAGTGACAGAATTTTCAAAAACTGTCACTATAGCTCAATTTTGTTGTAGAGAACAGTCGGATCGAGTCGAACCATATAATCAAATCGGTTCAACCGGATGATGACATCATCATTATTTAAAACCGGATTAAACCGGACCGGTGAAAAAAAAATGGTTGAACCGACTATTCAAACCGAAATGAAATAATATATATAATATACACTTAATATACTTGATATATATAATACATAGATAATGTATATATTTCATACTATACATAAAGTATTTTTCTTATACACCATCAAATATCATACATATATATATATATATATATTATTTGGACTAGATGCTCTATAACATGATAATAGTTTAATTATATTTAAAATCCAATACATGTAAAAAGTTGTGTTAGTGTAGTTGGATAGAAGTGTGAAATAGGTAACCAAAGGTCAAGAGTTCAACTCCCACTACCAACAAAATTTTTAAATAATTTAAAAATTAAATGCGGTTCAACTTCGATTGAACCTGGTTAAACCGGGTCAAAAAAATAGGTTGAACTGGACGGGTTAATTAAAATTTGCATAATCGAACCGAACCGGTATAAACCGGTTAACCGGATCGGTCCAGGCCCGATTCACCGGTCTGACCGGCCGATTCGGTCCGGATTCAAAAACACTGATTCTGTGACCATCCAGATTGGATCCCCAGGACTACTTTCCAGATCAAAACCGATCTCGAGAGCAGGCAAAAGAAATCATCATAGACAAAAGGCATGCATCAAGAAAAATAATGGTGTTGACTTGACCCAATGGTTTTTTGAGCTAACATGAGACAATGAGAAGAGTTTACATACAACGCAATATAAGCTATCCCTTTACGTTTTTTTCCTGTCAACAATTTAAGAGCAAGTAGCATAACAGAACATAAGTTGCATCCGGAATGCATGCAAAGGGCAGTGACTTTAGAACGACCGATCAGAACAGATATGCAACTGAATAAAGGAAATTCTGCACAGAATAGTACAAATACCCATAGAACTGTAATATATCAGGTGGTGGTTCAGAGTTTGCATGATGCATCTTCATTGTGACGACAGGATAATAACTAGAAATAGCATAATAAATATAAACATCATGTATAGCTAATCATTATATAGAGAAAGGCATACTCATAGTATTAGGGGTGTGAGAAAATTCTTAAGTTAGATATTCGCTCAGATTTGGCTCGTTAAAATTCAATTCAGATTCGGTTCGAAAATAAACAAATCGAACCTAAACGCAAGTTTAGACTCGATTAAATAAACGACCGAACCTTAAAATCATAGGTTCGCTTAGGTTCGATTCGTTAAAAGCTTGATAAACACACACATATATATACATATTTACAAACCCTTATCTACATAAGTGAACCTTATTTCGAGATAAGTGAATTTTGTGCCAAGATAAGTGGACTTTGTCTGGAGATAAGTAAATGTTTATGGGATAAAAAGTTTTATCTTGATATAAGATATCCCAAAATAAATGGTCGCATCCTGATCACAACATCTATCATCTATATATCTAGTAATTTTCGCTTTATCCTCAAATCAACTGAACAATATAAACCTTATTTATCGCTTATCCTAACCTTATTCTTTATCCTATCCTAACGGATATAAATATATATTATAATTATTTTTTTCATAGAGAAGAATCCTTATTAATCCATTTTTTTCAAAAGATGATGAGTTAATAAATAAAGAAACTGCATGAATCTTTTTGCTAATTGTAGACACAAATATATATATATATCCATTTCTTTTCTTTCCACTCCCTCTCATTAGAGAATTCACGAGTTTGATATTCGTTTAGGTTCGATTCAGATTCGGTTCGAAAATAAATGAAACGAACCTGAACACTAGTTTAGGCTCGATTAAATAAACGAACTGAACCTAAAAATTATAGGTTCGCTCAGGTTCGGCCCATTTACACCCCTACATAGTATCACACCCTTATGTCGACAGCTTCAAGTTAATGAGTTAAGAGAAACTGTGCAATATTAAGAATGACCTAAGGAGTTTCCTATATTGGATTTACTCAACCAGACTGAATCAAAGATCCAGACAATAGATCAAATATCAATCCAGCTAGCATCACGGGAAAGCATATCGGGGTTATTTCGATAGAGATAAGTCTTTACAGTCCTAAACAATCAGAAAGGTCTATAACAACTACCGTCAACAAAAATATTAGTAAACCAAAGTATGATACAACCACTGCAACCTGAACCATATTAGCCAATTAAGATATGGGTTAGTCCAACAGAAAAATCATCTACTGTAATTATTTCTTCTTACACAACTCAAACTGATTCGAGCCATATTTTGCAACTCAGATTGATTCCAGTCATAAACATGTGATATCATGTTATTAAACTGGAGGTTGCATGCTGGCAGAGACTATTTCCAGATGTAAAAACCAATGACAGTTTTCTGAAGTTTTTGGCTTCACGATGCTCAGTGATCAACACATCAAACAAAAGGACTCATTTACACACATTAAATGGGGACGATACCAATGATCGGTTGCCTCCAGACAGATTTATCATTGTTCATACCCCAATCATATACCTAGTAAGTGGCAGTGTCAAATGACTGTTAACACAAAGCAATATCAAAAATAACTCCACGCCAACAATCGTATCCACCTTTATAGAGTTCTACCCTAATTTATTAAAACTCTCCAAGCACAGTTTGAGACAAATTCCACCTAGGGAAGTTTTTCTAGAGATCCCAATCAACATGGAACATTGTCAACTACCCAATTTACAGAAAGAAATTAACATTGCAGATGCAAAGCGAAAATGCTTTCGGAATAATCGCCGAACCATATTGAGGTTTTTGTCCTTAAAATTCACCAAACAATGTTGTGAATAAGCGAGACTTTCAGGGGGTGTTTGGATAGTGGGTTTAGGTGGGTTAAACTGGTTGCAGGTAACCCATTTTTGGGTTTTGGTGTTTGGATAGAGGGTTAAACTGTGGGTGGGTTAGAAGTGGGCTTGGGGTGATGTGATTGTATTGGAGTTTGAAAAAGTGAGAAGTTATTGTGATGTGATTGTATCGGAGTTTGAAAAAGTGAGTAGAAGTGGAGTAGTTTATAATTTTTATATGATATGATGGTATAGTATATTATTTTTTGATGGATTTGATAATGGAGAATTGATTTATTTAATTTTTTTTAAAAAGATAAAAAAAGTGGGACCCACGTGGAGGGAGAAAATATGGGGTAGGGGTAACCCGATACAAGAACGCACCCTCAGATTTTGGGCTGACCAAGGTTCTCTAAGATGAAAAAAAATCAAGCATGCATCTAATAAATTTTAAAAATCAGAAAGGAGAAAACGACACTTGGAAAAAAACAAACTTGATAAAGCAAAATTAATTTAAGAGCATACAACCAATTCAATAGAGATAAGACATAAATAGGAGCCAACAAGTACCAAAACTATTTGTGAAGTTCAAAGGACCCCGCATTTGAATAGGCGAGAAGCTTAAGTTTAAGAAACAACACATGCTCCATAAAAAAAGTAATATTTTATGCGTTAAATGTTAAGAGTGGTGGGCACCATGGTTTTTAAATTGGAACTGAACTAGCCAGTTCAACTAGTTAAACCAAGAACCCTAGGAAAAATAGTATACTATCAGATTTTTACCAAGAAAATAGAAACCTGTCAACACCCAGTTAGACCATTTGACCATGTTGAATGAGTTGAAGCAAACCATCAGTTTAACCATTCATTTTTGACAAAAAAAGAGTTTTAATTGTTAAATAAAATGTAGATTCTTAAAAATGGTTCATATTCTAGTTCAATTTTAGCTCCGAACATGATACTCCTTTAACTTTTCTCCTTATATGTTTCCCTCAATGCAAATCTCCTCCCCTTCCTAAGTATCTGTTATAAAATTCCAATGGTTTCGTCCCTTCGTCTTTGAGAGCCCATGTATCAATGACCCAATATTGCAGCTCCTTCCTCCCTCACGAGCATGGTCTCTCCCTTCTTACTTAGTGCATGATATCATCCCCTTCCAATAGCAGCAAATGATCCATCTACGTCATGAAAAAGTCGTCATCATTACACTATGAAAAGCAATAAGTTAGAAACCCTTATCTTCAATTACTGCTTTAATAGTTAATTTTTTAAAACTGTAATTAGACACCATGTATGATATTTGTATGAATTTTACAAAATACATTTAAATATATAATAAAGCATTATTCTGAAATTGTGGTCAAACCCAGCTCTTCCCAATCCGTCCCAGTTGAACCATACGAACTAAACTAACAATATAGCGGTTTGATTTTTTTCAATTTTTATGAATTGTTAATAGCATCGCCTATTCAACACATCGGTCTAGTTGGTCTAGCCATAAAAACCCGAAACCTATTCCTAACCTGTTTGATGTCCGGAAAGATTTTCAAAATCTTGGCAGACATGTTATCCTAATTCACGATTATAATGCAGCAGTTGATGAGAGATGCAGGTCTTTTAAGAAAAGACATTGGATAACGCATCATCGTAACTTTGTAACATTCAACCAGCCCCCAAAATCCTATACTGACAATTTATAAGTATATCAAGAAAATTTATACTTAAATTTATGTGATAAGTCTATCTGTACCGGATGCATCGTGATATATATATATATATATGATTTATAATTGGGATTTTTACGCCCGTAACCCTGAGTAATTCCGCAATAACATTCATAACCCTGAATAATTACGAATTACGTCCAGGACCCTGAATAAGTGTGCCGTCTTACATCTATAACCTTCCGTTACTTTACCTCATTAACTCAACCAAATGATTGAGTTAATCTAACCGATCAATGATCTAACGGCTGAGATTAACCTAAATAAAAAATCCCTGAAATTCAATTCTTAGTAAGCCAGTCAATCCTCTGCATGTCGTCGCAGGTGGGGTGGGGGTGGGGTCGTCGGCGGAGGATGGGGGCTGACGTCAATCATCGCGGGACCGGGGGGAGCTGGGAGAGGGTTTCTGGCATGAGAGGCGGGGGGTGGTTCCTCTGGGGGGGGATCCTCTGCAGGTCGTCGGTAGAGGGTGGGGGCTGACGTCGGTCAGGGGGGAGGTCGTCGCGGGTCCGAGGGGGGAGCTGGGCGAGGGGGTCGGGTGGGAGGAGGTTTCTGACAGGAGAGGCGGGGGGTGGTTCCTCTGCGGGGGGTGGGGGGGGGCTGGGAGTGCCTCTGCATGTCGTCGCGGGTCGCGACGGGAGGTGGGTCTTCTGCAGGTCGTCTGGGTCCTCTGTAGGTCGTCGGCGGAGGGTGGGGGTGGGGGCTAACGTCGGTCGGGGGGGAGGTCGTCGCGGGTCCGGGGGGGTCGCAGGGGGAGCTGGGCGAGGGGGCCGGGTGGGAGGGGGTTTTCGGCAGGAGAGGCGGCCGACATGGGGGAAGGGGGCCTTACAGGAGCTGCTCGGGGCGGGCGTGAGGGAAGGGGGTGGGTTCGTGCATGGGGAGGCGGACGGCATGGGGGAAGAGGGGGGGTTGGGGGTTCGTGGGGGCTCTTCCAACTGGAGCTGCTTGGAGCGGGTGTGGGGGAGGGGGTGGGTTCGAGCAGCGGGGGTGGGGGGCTTCCAGGAATTGCTCGGGGCAGGTGCGGGTTGCTCTGCGCGGCCGTGCCAGGAGGAACTCGAGGCAGGGGATGCGGCGACGGAGGGGGGAGGCGTGGTTCAATAGGAGCTCGACAGCGAGGTGCTTCGAGCAGTGGCGAACATGGAGGCCTTCCATGAGGAACTCGGTGGGGAAGGGGGTGGTTCCAATGCAGAGAAACGATGGCATGATATTGTAAATAAGAAAGAATTTTAAGGGCAGTTGTGTCTTTCCTAACGGAAACCGTCAAAAATAACGGTTATCCCAAACGGAATATGACACAGGATTATGCCATGTAAGAGTTAACCATTACTCGGGGTTTCTTATGTAATTCAGATTATTCAGGGTTATGAATGTTATTGTGGAATTACTCAGGGTTATGAGTGTAAAAATCCCTTTATAATTTATCTATTAAAATGATGGCAAACTGCCCCCACTATTATACAAATTCAATCAGAAGTTGTTCCCTTTTTAAGGATTTATTTCAAAATTTTCCGTTCTCTAAAAAAATACTTAAAGTTTCCATATACCCGTATCCAAACACTTGATAGAGAAATACTTATCAAAACAAACATGATACCAAGGTTCCTTAACTATGGAAATATCCCAAAAAAAACTGTTTATTAAAGCTTATTTATTTAAAGCTGTTTATTGAAGTTTGAGATCCTATCTTCCGATGGCAAATAAGCATGCCTTTCAGATATTTTCACATTCTAATAGAACGCGTCTGCGTTCTGAGAGAATGCATTGTTGATGGATCGAGCACTCTGATGAGATGCACAGACACATCGGTATGGCAGACAATAGTTTTATCACAAGGACCATACAAGCCATGCAAGGTACGCCAACTTGTGGAATATGGAATCAACAAAATGATTTCATTTCACGCTTTGTGGAAGATGCAGTAGATGACCAAATCAAGGGAGAGTTTGCTAAACGTAAGTCACATGCTCCCTGGGATTATCAATGGCAAAAAAACAGAGCTACAAACCTACAACATAGAGAAGATGACACATAACCATTAGAACACAGCATAAATAAACAACTCCTCCAGCAGTAAAGAAAATTGATGGACACTAACATAATATTTCTTATAGTTGTATTTCCTACTTAGCCTTCCATTACGATACTTTCATATTTCTCTCCTTGATTAGCGTCTTTCCATGTTTTGGTGCTTCTTTACATATAGAAAGCACCCATGTCAATGAAAATTGTCATCGATGGATCATTGGACTTACTTGCACTGCTCCTTGTGGTCATTGACTCTAGTGTGCCACCCCTCTAGATCTTATGTTCCTTAGTGTCACCCTCGTGGCTGCATATCTCTAATGTGACATATACAGTGCATCATCTGGTACTCCCCTTAGTCTCATTGGATCACATTGGTGTTATTACAAGACAGTTGACTGTGTCCACATACCATGAGTATATGCAAGAAGCTCTTCAGCACCCAACCAGATAACATGCTAGGGAAGAGACTACTATACCTCCTTCAAGGACCTGGAACCTCCTCGAAATTATGAGATTATTGTGTGCTATCAAGGTTTTTTTTTCTAGAAGCCAAAGAACCATGATGCGATCCCATCCAAATTTTATTCCAAAAAAAATGGAAAACAAAATAAATGCACCCACCTGAAGCTCTAAATGCATCTCTGCTCCCGTCTTACCATCACATGCAACCTCACCTTTAAAGGTGCTTGATCTTCGAAGCAACCTGCAGTCCGAAGCGAGACCTGGATTCAATGCCATGGAGCATAAGCCCGGGTGACAGAAAAATTTCCCTTTCCTGCCTACCTGCACATAATCCAATCAAGGCCCACCAGCTCAGCCCCTTCCAGCAACGCAACCACTGCAACAAAGCCAGTGATCCACTCATCTGATAGTGGTGTTGCAAACCACAGTAGCCAGTTTCATTTCCAATGTGTTGTCACCAATCACCATCATTTACATGCTGCACATGTCGAGAGGTTAATCGGAAAATCAATATCTAGTTGTATGGGGAAAGACTCGACCGGCACATTCTTCCCCCTCGTCCAACCAGAACAGAAGTCATCTCCCAGCCTCCTCTTAAGGAATGGCATCACGGTTGGCAGCAATTGCATCAGTCCCCTTTAGAACATTAGGGGTGTGTTTGGTTACCAAGTTAGGCTGGGTTAAACTGGAGGCGGATAAACCGTTTTTGTGTTTTGGTGTTTGGATAGAGGGTTAGGGGTTAAGTGGGTTTGTTGTGATGTGATTGTATTGAAATTGGGAAAAGTGAGTAGAAATTGAGTAGTTTATAATTTTTAGATGATATGATGGTATAATATATTATTTTTGATGGAATGGATGAAAGAGAAATAATTTATTTAATGTATAAAATAAAGAGGGAGAATGGACCCTACAAGTGAGAGAAAGGGTGGATTTTGGGGGGTAAACCCCCCAACCGAACGGGGTCTAAGGTCTTCATTTCTAGCCTTGCTCTGCCTCCAGCCCCACAAACATAATGTAGCATGTCTCCAAGATCTGATGGCACAGGTTATCCCCTCCAGCCAACACCTTCAAAAGCCATTTGACCAACAGCACCTTAAACTGCCTCGATCTACTGATCCCCAGCCCCGCTTCCCTTTATGGCATGGATACCTCCTCCCACTTAACGAAGAAAATGCCGATGCCCTTATTCATCTGCCACCTTTTACATGAATTTTCTTCGCACCCATGGATCCACTTTTTATCATTTGGCGGTAGACTGAAAATTGAAAATTTAGAACAGAAAAATCGATGTCACCACTAAACCCAGTGAAACCAGTCCCCTACCCCTCCATCCCCAAATAACAACTTTGCCTTCTAGGCCTTAAGCATTGTCTCCAGCTTCTTCACCACAAGGCCCAATCTACCTAACAAGAGGTCAGGCTCATGAGGGGCTAACCCAGGGATGTCACCAGCAGTTGACCCGCCTAGTGTTCAACAGCCTCCCGCAGGTATTTGATCCTGGTCCCAAAATTAAAAATGCACAAAAGTTGATGTGTAAGGGTTATGATCCTCAGTGCGGATGCTTCCAAAATACTTCTAACACCACCATGAACCGTCGAGATTGTAGCGTCAAGCACAGCATCTCGTCTATATATTGAAGAAAAGGGATCTGGTAACCCCCAGATTGACAATCCCACCTCAAAAAACTGCCAATCAGTTTGCTTTTGCAGCACTAGGTGTATACTACATTGTAGGGGCTAAGACATCCACCGCTACAACAAATAACAAAGGTGTCAACAGAAACCCATGCCTTACCCCCTTTCTGGTCGCACCCGCTCATCAGGATAGAAAAAAAACACCGACATTATGTATTGCAACACCCAAACTCTTCCCCCCTTTCTGGTCGCACCCGCTCATCAGGATAGAAAAAGACACCGACATTATGTATTGCAACGCCCAAACTCTTCCTCAACATGCTCCATAGAAAAGGTCAATCGAGGGTTTCACAAGCTTTTGCTTTTGCAAAGTCCATCTTCCGTGTGGATCCTCTAAACCATCTTCTTTCCCAATCCAAGACCATCTTTATAACCTCCATGACAGCAATGATCCCTCTGTGATAATGGAAACTAAGGACTTACCAAACCTCAAGACCCTTGGCATCCTCAATGCCACGATCTTTGCAACTATTGAGTACATGCCATTTGACAAAGCAATCCTCCATACGATCAGGTGCCTCACTATCCAGCATCAAGAGCATAAAACAATAAAACAATTCAAGCTCTCAAACCTTGAGTTCCCAACCAACAACTTGACCATCAAAGACGCCGAGCCTACATACTCCCTGACTCTTTGTAGAAAGAAAATCAAGTAACCATCTAGTCCAAGCAAAGACCGAGGTAGATTTTCTATCCTTTAGACATCCAGCATAATCTGCATCTGCACATGCTATAACTGATAGAGATGTACCACTGCTGAAAAGAAGTCTGTACCAGGTGAAGTCTTCAGGTATCTTAGAATCATATGGGTTGCATCCATATGTGCCTGTCTGGGTTGCTCCATAAACTGACTTACTTTGCTCACAGCAAATGATATGTCGGGCCTTGTGATAGTCACATATAGTAGCTTACCAACGAGCTCCCTGTATCTTCTGTTGTTGACCTCCTCAGTGTCATCATCATATAGCTTCATGCTCAGGTCAATAGGAGTAGTGGCAGGTCTGTAATCTGCCATGCATGTCTCTGAAAGAAGATCTGCAACATACTTCCTCTGGGTCATCACAAGGCATCTTTGGTTCCGTTCAAACTCCAACCCAAGGAAGTAACGTAGATGTCCAAGATCCTTGGTCACAAACTGCTGACCTAGGAAGTCCTTGGCACCCTGAATGACCTGCTTGTCATCTCCTGTAACAATAATATCATCAACATACATAAGAATGACAATAGTACCTCTATGAGTCTTTTGTACAAACAAGGAGTGATCTGCAGTCGATCGCACAAAACCCTGCTTCTCTATCAAGTCCGAGAGCTTCTGAAACCATGCTCTTGGACTCTGCTTAAGGCCATAAATAGCCTTGTGAAGCCTGCACACTTCTGACACTCCCCAGGGCAGAAAACCCCGGTGGTTGTTGCATGTAGACCTCTTCCTGTAGATCACCATAGAGGAAGGCATTCTTCACATCAAGCTGGTATAGGGGCCAATCTCTTATCACAGCAACTGACAGAAGAATACGCAGAGTAGAATGCCTAGCCACTGGAGAGAAAGTATCCTGATAGTCCACCCCATATGTCTGGGTGAACCCGCGTGCCGCAAGTCTCGCCTTATAGCGATCTACACTATCGTTCGCACGGTGTTTCACAGTGAATAAACATTTGCATCCCAGAACTGACGCATCAACTGGAGCCGTCACCAGACTCCACATACCACGTGACTGTAGCTCAACCATCTCCTCTTCGAGCTAAGAGCCATCGGTTATCCTTCAATGTCTCCTCATAATTCCGTGGAATTTCCACGGCATATAGAGCCACTGCAAATTTCTAAAAATCCCCTATTAGACGATGAAAGGAGACCTGAGAAGCTAGGTGATAAGAAGCACAAGATCTCTTCTGCTTTCGAACTGCAATAGGAATATCCAGATCAGAGGGAACGTCCTCCATCTGTGCGATAATTTCCTGCAATGATTCCTGCACAGATACATCTCCAGACCCATCGTTAGACACTATGTTATCAAAACAAACATGAGGCTCCGTGGAAGATGGGCGATGACCATGAGCAGTAGACCGATGAGTGTAGAACTTAGGTTAAAGATGGAACAGGTGGCGCATGTGACTAGGTAGTAGGAGGGGGTGGAGGAGGAGGTGGAGGTGGTGGTGGAGGTGGAGGTGGAACAACAGGCATGGGAGGAGGTGGCATATAGACAGCGTCCTCTGTGTTCAATGAAGCCAACCTATCACCTGTAGGAGAGAAGTACATCACAGACTCAAAAAGCATGACATCAACACTGATATAATATTTTTTGCATAGAGGATCATAACACAGATATCCCTTCTGGGTTCTGGAGTATCCAACAAACACACATTTGATAGCTCTAGGAGCAAGCTTGTCAAGACCATGAGTCAATTGGTGAACAAAAGCGACAGACCCGAATACATGAGGGGTGAGTGAGAATAACTCCTTCTCAAGAAAGGCTACGGAGAAAGGAATTTTCTCACCCAAGACAGATGATGGCATCCGATCCACCAAATAGCATGATGTGAAAACGGCATCACCCCAAAACGAGTGTGGTGCACGACTCTGGATGAGAAGAGTCTGAGTGACATCAAGAAGATGACGATGCTTTCTCTCAGCAACACTATTTTGCTAAGAGGTGTAAGGACAAGATGTTTGATGAATAATACCTCTAGATGAAAGGAAATGAGATATATCACGAGTACAAAATTCCAACGCATTATCAGTTAGTACAAACTTCACAAAGGTAGAGAAAACATTTTTCACTTCATTAGTAAAGTTTGTTTATCGCATCCCCTGCTTCAGATTTATTTTTCAAAAAAAACACCCATGACAAACGTGAAAAATCATCCACAACTACGAGATAGATTATGTGTCCCTGGTGATTAGGTACACGACTTGGACCCCATATGTCAACACGAAACAACTCAAATGGGGAGCTACTGCTCCGACTCTGATGACTGGGAAAGGCAGACCGGTGATGCTTTCCCAACTAACAAGCTTCGCACTGAAAGGAAGAAGTAGGTGAAATCTGCAGTAACATATGACACATCTTCTGAAGAGGGAGATGACCAATCGGAGGTGCCAGGTGAATTGAGAGACAGAGCCAGACGAAAGAGAAGATATGCCAGCATATGGAGTCTGAACCAGACGATAGAGGCCACCCTGCTCACGTCCACACCCAATCACGTTGCACGTTAGAATGTCCTGAAAAACAAGAGTCGATGAGTAAAAAATAGCACGACAGCGCAAATCCTTGGTAATCTAACTAATAGAAAGCAAATTCATAGAGAAATCTGGAGCATGTAGCACGTTCTGCAGACGAATCGAAGGCGTCAAGGTGATCTCTCCCTGTCCTGTGATCAGGGAATGATTCCCATCAACTATCACAGCTATTCACCCTGGCTTAACCTGTCTATATAACGTAAGTTGATGTTTGTCTCCACATAGATGATGTGTTGCACCAGAGTCCATAATCCATTCTGAGATGTCAGAGCCATGACAAGATGTAAAAGCATAAGTACCTGAGGTGCTGGCAGTAGCAGAGGTACTGGCAGAAGCTGAGGCTACCACGTCTGAATGATCTCCTGAGGATGGTGATGCGGAAGGAGGTATAATATCCCTCAATCTGGCTACGAAGTGATCAAACCTCTTATCTAGAGTAGAAGCAGCAGGAGACTCAATCTATTCTGCAACTCAGGCTGAAGCTGGGAACCCATGCTTGGAATAGCATGTCTCCTCAGTATGGTCTGGGCGGTGACAGAAAGTGCAGGGATGACGAGTGCAACCTCCTCTACCACGAGGTCTGTGTCCACGAAGAGTAGAATGACCTCCTCTTCCTCGGGAGGCTGCCATGGCCGAGGAAGTCAGACTAGAAACACTAGAAGGAATAGTAATCATGTTAAGCCCGCGGAATGCTTCCTCCCTGGGGGGAATAGTGGCATCAGCGAGAATCTGAGAGCGAGCAGCATCATATTCGGGGTCAAGTGCTCTACGATTAATGTTTGGCATCAAGTGGACTTCTACTATTGCTTTGGGATGCTTTTGTTGCCCATCAACTACATGAAGATCAACACTCCAACTCATTTACCTATCATCCATCTTAACTGAGTATCCACTCCAGGCATGGGTCTCCTCCCAATATTATATCCATCACATGGATCACTTCCAAGCAGCGACTACTTTGAACAGATCTCATAGCTCCTTGGAAAAAGTAAAGGGTGAAAATGAGTTGTGTATTTTCCTTTGTAACAAGTTGCAGTTTTTTCATCTCTAACTTTTTTGCGGGTTGTTAGAGTATGATTTAAATGGGATTTGCATCTCTCATAATCTAATTATGCTACTCTCTGTTTTAGTCTCATATTGCTAACGGTGGGACTTTGGTGTGTTGGTAGGGTTATATATAAGCCCTATACACATAGTAATCCTTGAGAAAAATCTAATAGAAGATACAACTCTTTGATGTTTGCTCTTATGATTGTAACCCACTCCTTAGAGTACGGTTCCACAGAGCATGTTTTTCCTTATTCTTTGATTCTGCATATTTTATTTTATTTATTTCCACAATAGTTATTGTATGATCATATGCATATATAAGGTATATTGATAAATAAATATTTTATAATATAGTGAATTATAAATATATATATTATATTATAGAAGTTATATTACTTGTATATACAAAAGTTATAAAGTTTAAATAAAATAAGGGCATCGAACAATAAGGGAAGGAACAATGAGGCCATAAGAAAGGGGATCAGGCACCTCACCTTATTAAACCTCCTAGCCTTAGATATATGTGAAGTAAACCGTTCACTTGGCCCAGTAGCCCAAGGAGACGATCTTGACATCTCCCAGACACAAGATCTCCCAGGTGCAGGCATAGGTTCATCTATGTATAGAGATCATGATGGACGAATTTGATCCATTATATGGATGTCTCGAGCATTTTCCTACACTCCTACACTGCACTTACCACAACTATTTGTTTTTGCTCATCAAAATCAACATTGTTGCATCCTAATGTGGTCTTACATGCTCGGCTATAAAGTGATTGGTGCAGCCCACCAAAGGTATACCAAGAGGAGTCACAAAAAGATAAAGAAACTTCCCTAAAAGGGTTTTGTACTGTCAGATTTGCCTTCATCCATTTACCCATCATGTAAATGAGTATTGATGCCAGTTCAACACCAAATATGCATGTTTCCTGTTCCTCTCACAGATTAGGTACATACGTTCTCTGATGCATGATAAGTCCCTTTGATTAATGGTTAACTCTATTCTTAGAAAAAAAATATATGAGTGCTCTAAGATCCCTGATAACAAGTGTTTTTCAAGAACATTTTTATATATGAGATATCCTCCACAGCATTTGTTGTCATTATGATACCATTCACATGTATTAAAAGAATAACTCAACGAGGTTGTTACTTAACAAACATCGAACGAGGCAAAACTGGATCTGCAAAATACAACTTTTGATTTGTAAAACTATGTCATCGAGCTCTGATTTAGTCCATAAATGGACTCATAAAGCATACAAATCTTTCGAAAATTTTCCTCAGCAACAAATGGTATCGGTTGTTGCATGTAAACCTCCTATCAGATCACTGTAGACTTACAGGAATGCATTCTTTACATTTAAACTATAACAAAAACGTGTCTCTGACCATTAGATACCGACTGTGGACAATTCGCGCACAACCTTTGGAGATACCTGATCAGCCACTAAGATAATAAAATCTCCACTCCCCATTATCAGCAATAACTATGGAAGTACACTATGGACCAACACCTTTTTCTTCTTTCAGACTAAGTTTCAAAAAAAGAAACAAAGTTCTTTGGAGTAAAAATGAATGAGGCAAGGTTCTGAGTATGCGATATTCGTTCGGTCAGGAGGTCTGAAGTGAGTAAGCGGATAGGCGGAAGTATATGCGGATGTATATGTGGATTGTGCGGTTTGTGTTATTTGAATTTCAACTACAACAACAACAAAGCCTTTTCCCACAGTTAAGTAGCGCCAGCTACATGGATTCTTCGCCTCCATTCATATCTATCTTGGGCCAATCCCAGGCTTATATCGAAAAACTAAGATCCCTTCGTATAGTCTCTTTCCAACACTTCTTGGGTCGTCCTCGCCCTCTCTTAGCTGACTCAACATCCCAACATTCGCATCCTCTGTTATTTGAATTTAAAATAATAAAAAATAAATAAATAAATAAATAGTTGACAGAATATTAAATTACATGATTCGTTTCATTAAAAAAGAATGCTGGAAAAGATAGATGTTGGCTACACAATCCACTAAATTGAATCATATGAATACAATAAATTATAAAAGAAAGAAATGCTCCATTGAAAAATAGGTGGTGATTATTCAATTTATGCATGACAAGCAAATACAATATTGACATTGGTAACATAGATTAAAAAATGACGAAGCCTTCTCCCACTATAAATAGAGTCGGTTACATGGATTCTTGCTCAAATCTATGTTGAAAGATTCAGCTATTTTTTATGCTAGTTGTCGGCTACCTAACGCAACCCCCGCAAGGGGGGATTTGAACCCTAATCTTTTGGGTGGTAGGCACACTGACTGCACTACCACCAGACCATTTATGTTGGTACCATAGATCATCGCCAAAATTTTTAAGTCAATGGATAAAGCCTAATACCAAATGATTTGTATTTATGATTCCGCAATCAAAGGTTCTAAAAATATTGTTGATGAGAATTCAAAAAAAATCATGATGTATAAAGCTTCAAGAAAATAGTGTTTCTTAAGATGTGTAATCGGAGATGATGGAAGAGGTCAGGTATTAATCATATTTAATATGCGGCTACATATGTGGATTACTCGGACCGCATATGCGCTTTAACCGCATATGGCCGCATATGACATATGTGGTTCAGAAGGGTAACCGCAGACGCATATGCGGTCGCATGGACCGCATTTTCAAACACTTGTTGTAGGTAAATAGCAAAAAAGTTCTAATAAAAAAAGTGGAATTTTTAGGATTGATAATGCAATATTTTCCAAATTGACGGGTCTAACTGGATTGAAGACGTCACGAATTTGGGGATTTTGATAAATTAGGATTTTTCGTCCCTAATTGATCGGTTTTATTCATTCGTTTACTTTATTTATATTAAATAAATTGAGATTGATTATAATATCAATATTTATGATAGATTAAAGTCGGTTAGAATCAATTAGGATTTTATTTGATTTGATTTTGATAGTCTTTCTATTTTTATAATTCCGTCTCTCCTATATAAAGAAGTTGGTAGTCTATTGTTTAATCAGTTCATAATACACGAAGAATTGGAATTTCTCTCTCATGTTAACCTCTCCCTCTACGCGATTCTTCTCCAAATCCTGCGCAACCAGCGTGTTCCTCTTTTTCTTCATCCTCTAGCTAAATTTCTTCCACCAAACGAATTTTTCCACCATTGGATTTTTTATCTGCATCAACCGGTTTCATAACATGGAAAATGAATCATTCCTATGATACGACGATCATGTCGACTATTGACGACTGAAATTCAATCTAAGTCAATTGGGTCACGCCTACGACAACAAAAGTTCAAGCAAAGAATCTTGTCAAGCATGAAGGTACAAACATGGCCGGATCCCTGGTTCAATAAAGATGTTTTTATTGGAGAATTCCTGCAATGCAATTCAAATGTAGAACACGACTACAACAATGACAATGATGAAGAAATATAGCCTATTTTCAACGAAGATCTGGCAAATAATGAGCGAGCTATCATAAATCGGGATGCCTTAGCAGTTGTTGTGCACGAGGGCTTTGACCCACTGCAACCTCCTCGTGAACCCATCGATCTAGAGGTGCTCAAAGCACCAAAAGTTTCCGTCAAGGATCTCTAGGTTGTTGTCCAAGAAGTCTCCATATCATCACCACCTCCTATTGAAGCCACCATAGCCGTCCTATCTCCCCTACAACCCTCGAGGTGTGCAAGATGCATCCACAACCTCCTCCAGTGCTGCAGTCACTCCCGGTGGAGCCCCCTCAGCGTGGCTCGTGTGACCACCACCAACTGGGGCATCGCTCACGTTGTCATCCTACGCGCTAAAAGTGTGGCCACCACCACTATAGAACATGTTATTCACGCAGTTGCTGACACATCTCACACTTCCAGTTATTGCTCTTCCCGTTGCCCCATCACAACACGAACGGGAACTCGAAAACCCTTCGTTGTCCAACCCTCAAGCGACACTACCACCTTCTACAAAAGAGGCCATGTCGTCATATGCTCCTAACTTGCCGATGATGTTTGGTAAGGGGAGAAGAAACCCTAGGCGCGTTTGGGTGCTTCTCTCTTATCAAATTTGAATCCCATAAAATTAGAGATTGGAGATTGATTTGGGGATTTTGCATAAAGATACCTCCACCCAAAACCTTTTATCTAAAGGTTAAAGTTGGTGGGAACTTAACAGGCATTTCTTTAGTTGAAGGGGCGGAAAATTTACGCTTCCACCACTGGAGCGAGAATATTTAACAAGAGGTTCTGAGAAAAAGAAATTGGAGATGCCATCTTCGCCAATTAGGATTGAGAGTGTGGGAATTACCTATATAAGGACTTTATGGTCTAATACATTACACACATCTCTCATCCTAGACTTGTGGCATTTATTCTCTATGGCTCCTTCAAATTCCATGGTTCTTAAGATGAAGTTACGACATCAAATCTTCAAGTACCACATTAGGGGTGCGACATCCACATAGACGTCACCGTTTGCATCGCATATGTTCTTCCAGCATGAAGTTGTGGCTCCAACCACCGCACCAAGGACATTTGGATTATGTTGTATGTTCCACGCTCGTTCTTTCATCACGGAACAGGGAAAATTGGAGTTAAATCATCAAGTCGCGAGCATGAAGATCAAGCAAATCATCAAGAAATGAATTTTTCAAGCGGTGGAGAATTGATGCAATATTTTCCAAATTGACAAGTCAAGCGGATTGAAGCCATAATGGATTTGGGGGTTTTCATAAATTAGGATTCTTCATCCCTAATTGATCAGTTTTATTTATTCGTCTATTTTTATTCATGTTAAATAAATTGAGATTGATTATAATCCCAATATTTATGGTAGATTAAATTAGTTAGTGAGTCGATTAGAATCGGTTAGAATCAATTAGAATCGATTAGAGTCAATTAGGATTTGATTTGATTTGATTTGATTTCCATGTTCTTTCTGCACTTGTAATTCCACCTCTCCTATATAAAGAGGATAGTAGTCCTTTATTTAATCAGTTCAGAATATATGAAGAATTGAGGTTTCTCTCTCCTGTTATCCTCTCCCTCTACGCGATCTTCGCGATTCTTCTCAAAAATCCCGCGCAACCGGAGCATTCTTCTTTTTCTTCATCCTCAATCTAAATTTCTTCCACTAAATAAATTCTTCCACCATTGGATTCTTTTTCTACATCACCTGAGTACTAAATAAATTTTTTAACTCGGCCATGACCGGTCCCAAGCCCGGGTAAATTGAGGAGGGTTGCGTGTTAGGTAGCTGACAGCCAGCGCAAGAGACAAATTCCTAAATAGTATCCTTTTAACACTATTTAGGAATTTGTCTCAAAACAGTTTGGATCTTTTCAACATGGATTTAAGCAAACATTTAAATTCTGTCGGGGCATTCCCTACTAGACGTTGCATCGTCCGAATGTAATGAGAAGTTGGCAAGGGCCGCTACATCGTTGCCCTGATGTAGTTCACAATTTGCAAGGGTTCTTGCATGAGGAACGTGTACGAGTAAATAAGCAAGTTCCGATGCATCATCTCTTGGATACATGCCAAAATTTGCAAGGGTTATCGCATGATGGACGCATGTCAGTAAAGAAGTTAGTCCAAAAGAGGTTGCAAAAGAAATTACGGATATGTAGTTGGAATATTGGCACTTTGGCTGGCAAATCGATGGAGATAGTGGATACAATGGAAAGAACGAAGATTCAGATATGTCTCCAAGAGACAAAATGGTTTGGATAGAAAGCAAGGGAGATCGAGAAGACAAGCTTTAAACTTTGGTACTCAGGTAAAGATAGGGGGAAAATGGTGTTGGAGTGGTTGTTCATAAGGATTTGAAGGATTTTGTGGTTGAGGTGCAAATATTCAGGGATCTGATTATTTTGCTAAAAGTGGTGTTCGAAGAAGAAATTCTGAATATCACCTCCGTTTATGCACCACAAATTGGTTTAGATGAAAGGATTAAACAAGCTTTCTGGGAGGATTTGGATAAGATTATGCAAGAAATCACACAAAGAGTGATGGTTTGCCTAGGTGGAGATCTTAATGGACATGTGAGAAAGGATGCTACAGGGTATGCTAGTGTTCATAGAGGACATGGCTTCGGAGATAGAAATGAAGAGGGAAAAGTCATTCTGGATTTTGGAACAACTTATAATCTTTTTATAGCAAACACTCTTTCCAAGAAGATGGAGGAGCATTTAATTACTTATAAGAGTGGCTCAACTAGAACATAGTTAGATTACTTTGTGTTAAGGAGAAGAGATCGGTTGTGTTGTAAAGACTACAAAGTAACCCCAGGAGAGAGTTTGACCACCCAACATCACTTATTAGTCATGGATGTGCAAATAAGAGGGTTGGTAAAGAAAAAGAGGGTTTCCAAGATCACTAGAACTAGATGGTGGAATCTTCAATTGAAGCAATCAAGCTTCAAGGAGAAGTTTTTAGAAGACTTATCTCGGGATTGTAACGAAAGTGCAAATGAGACCTGGGAGGCGGTAACCTCTTATATTCGAATGGTAGCCAAAGAGATGCTAGACGAATCAAAGAGAGGAGCTCTAGACCAAAAGGAGGCTTGGTGGTGGACTGGAGGGGTGCAAGAGAAGCTCAAAATTAAAAGAGCAAACTTTAAAGTTGTCTAAGGATGGAACGGATGAACCTATCTCAAACTACAAAATAGCGAAAGAAGGAAGCAAAGAAGGCTGTGAGCGAAGCTAAGTCAAAAGCTTATGAAGTTTTGTACAAAAATCTCGACTCTAAAAAAGGGCTAGAAAAATATATTCCGGTTGGCTAAAGCTAGAGAAAGAAAGACCAAAGACCTTTCTCAAGTGAGATGCATTAAGGATGAGTGTTGAAATCTAGAATGTGGAAGCGAATCGATAAACAGAGCGGAAAAATAAAGAAAGAATAAACATGAACGCTCAAGATTTTATGTGGAACCATACTTCCTAAGGAGCGGAATGAAACCACAGCAGAAGGCCTCGAAGGGCTGGATCTTCTATTGAACTTTCTCATTGAGTACAGGGAGTGTAGGACTTCTATATAGTCCCACAGACAGACCAAAGTCCCACGGATAGTAGATGTGGGACTAAACATGAATGGACGGTAATTGGATCCTGGAGAGATCAAATTACCACTCTATTACATGCTCCAACACTCCCCCTCAAGCTGGGGTTGAGAAAAATGCAGCTTGCAACAAAAAGAAAAAATATACACCACATCTTCACACGATACATCAAAGAAAAACATATGTCCGTTCCTGGTAGAAGACCTCGCTCGAGGACGGGTCATCGACTTTCAGGTCACTGGAACGTATCTTTGCCATACATATAGAGTCCTTGTGATATAAGGTCACTGGAACGTATCTATGTCGTGCCTGCAAGACAACGGAACGTATCTATGTCGTGCCTAGAGAGAAATCGCAGTAGTAGAAAAAGTCCATCGCGTCGTAGTAGTCGATGATAGACACCTGACAAAGTAATCGATGCTCGGTAAAGACGAATGAACGCAATAGTAGCCTGGAGTGTCGGTCTGTCAGTTATGGTCGGACAGTAGAAGCCATAAAGAATATATCTCTAACTCCATCTTTCTCCCATACTTGATATAATAAAGAGAATGGAACATCAAGTTGGGAAAAACAAAACATGCATTTTTTTTATACTTCTCTCTTTTTTTTCACAAATCATTTAGGGTTTTTTTCACTTATGCCCCTCTGAGATATTGCAATTTCAATTATACCCCTCTCTTTTTACGAATATCAATTCTGCCCCTGACTTCTTGTTGTTCTATCACTTGTGTTCCTCGGATTAGCGGTCGTCCATAACCAATGCTAACGGACGTTAACTTTGAGGACACTGATGGAATTAAATTTAAAATAGAGGACTGAAAAACCGTCCACATCCTCTTCCTCCTCCTTCCCATCTTCTTCCTCTTTCTCTTCTCTTCCTCCTCCCTAGCTCCTCCCTCCGCCCACAGCCACCTACTCCTCCTCAACCCTCGTGCAACCTCCTCCGCCCCGAGCTTCCCCTCGGCCCCCTGCTCCGATCCGATAAGGACCTATCACATGAACCTCTCTCTGTTTACATCAGTACTAGACTTATGGGCAATTCGCAGCTCTTCCAGGTTGTCCCCATTCACCACCTTGACGAGAGGCCGGCCATGAACGGAGTGTTGTCGGATCTCACCTGCGACAGCGATGGCAAGATGAACCAGTTCATAAGGGGAAAGTCTAGCCTTCCGCTGCATGATCTTGGCGGTTGCAAGTTGGGAGGTGGTTACTATCTAGAGATGTTCCTCGGCGGAGCGTACCAGGAGGCAATCGACGGCCTGCACAACCTGTTCGGGGGACCGGGTGTCACGCGGGTATCGCAGAGCGATGGCCCCCACTGCTTTGCGGTGACGTGGGCAGTGCCTGGCCCGGCCCGTCGTGTGCGGACGTCCTGAGGGTGATGCAGCATGAGCCAGAGGTCATGGGGGCAGAGGGGAGGTGCGGGGGGCGATGCGAGGGCAAAGGGGGGAGGTGCGGGGGGTAGAGGGGGGAGGTGCAGAGGAGCAGAGGGAGGTTCTGGGGGGCGGGGGCGGAGAGGGCGAGCTGGGGCGGAGGGGAGATGCAAGGGGGCGGAGAGGGAGGTGCGGGGGGGGCAAAGGGGAGGTGCGAGAGGAGGAGGAGGACGACGACGACGAAGGTGGGGAGGTGTGTGGGCGGAGCAGGAAGCTCAAGGCGGAGGAGGGAGGAGCTGTGGAGGAGGAAGAGGAAGTAGATGGGGAGGTGGTGGAGAAGATTGGTAGACGATTATACCCCTCTTAACAATACCATGGTTTGAAGACACCATGGTTAAGTTCGACTCAGTGACGGTTAAAGTAACGGAGGGCACAAGTGATAGAAAGCCAAAAAGTCGGGGGCAAAACTGATATTCCCAAAAAGGGAGGGGCATAACTGAAATTGCAAGATCTCAGAGGGGCACAACTGATAAAAACTCATCATTTTTTTATGGAAAAGAGGGAGATCTCCTGAGGCGGGAGTCAGCATAATATCATTTCATTACTAAAGAGTTAGAGTACACTACCGTGAAGTCCAGAAATTGTAAAGAGCATTATAATGTGACACAACATTCTCCGAATAGAACATATGGTTGTTGAAGACCGGATCATTCCGTCCAATCCATATAGCCTAACGGACAGCAAACGGCTTGGAACAGTCATCCGTCGAGCCCATGCCCACTGCGCGAACCGATCTCCGAAACGATGCTAAACCGCTGGCCTCCACCCATGTGATCTCTGCCTCCCTGATGACACACCTGGCAACTCGGGTTAAGTATGAAATAAACAAGGGTCGTTGTGACCCGAATCATCAAGTGCGGTCGACAAAAAAATATTTTTTAGCCACTTAATGAAAGATCAATCACGCAATAAAATGTAAGCGGTTTCGCTATTCTATTTACCTGGTATAGCGACCAGAGTCGAACACAAGGAGCACGATTTAAAAGCTATGTAGTCAAATTTCTAAAATGCAATTTTTAGTGATTTTTTTATTTTTTTTAAATTTTTCAAATAAAGCACAAATGATAATAAAACACACACACTACACTCTTTTTGTAGAATAGTAAAAAAATGCTCAAAAATTTACAGAGAAAATATTTTTGTGTTTTATATGTTTAAAAAAATTAACAAAAATATTTTAAAACCTATAACACACAAAAATATTTTCTTCATAATTTTCTGAGCTTTTTTTATTATTCTGAAAAATACAAAAAGGATGTGGAGTGTGTGTTTTTATCCTTTGTGCTTATTTTGAAAAATTAAAAAAATCAAATACCACTAAAAATTCTTTTGGAAATTCGACTACTGAGTTTTTAAATCGTGCTCCTTGTGTTCGACCCTTGTCGCTATACCAGGTAAATAGAATAGCGGAACCGATTACATTTGCTTGTCATTGATTTATCTTTTATTAAGTGGTTAAAAATACAAATTTTTTCGTTGATCGTGCTTGGTGATTCGGGTCACAACGACCCTTGTTTATTTACTTACTTAACCCGAGTTGCCAGGCGTGTCGTCAGAATGGCACCGTTGCCGGGGAGCACAGCTTTGTAGTCATGGATTCATCACTCCCTCTAAACTGCGTCGATGCCGCGCACCCGAAGAAAAGGTGATATGCATCCTCAATCGCCCCCTCGTACCTGTCACAATGAGTGTCTACCAAGCCAAATAATCTCCCCCTCCTCGCCTTATCGCATAAGCGATTTCTTCTCAGACACCACAGGAAAATCTTCACTCTGCACGGGACCTTGGTTGCCCATATCACCTTCATGTCCTGACAAAGTTCTTCGTCATGCACCTCTGCTAACCCCCTCATCGCATCATACGCTTTCTTAACTGAGGATCTCGTCCCTTCCCATTCAAAATATCCGCCTCCTGCGTAAGTTCTCCCGAGGAGGAATTTCTGCCAGCAACCTCATAAATTCCTCCAAGCGTTGTTCCGACAGTTCCGAGACGAATAGTGGTGCCCATGCTCCCGATTCCACCACCTGAGAAAGAAGGGCATCCTTTGATGCCACCAAAGCCAAGAGTCTAGGAAACCGCCTCCCAAGTACGCCCTCTCACGTCCAGTCATCAACCCATAATAGAAAGACCTGGTCGTTCCCCACCTTAGAACGTAATCTCGAAGATATTGTCAACAAGACCACATGGATCCCAACCCAGAGTGGAGACTCGAATCTCTTTCTCCCCGCCTCCAACTCAACTTTAACACCATATATATTCCGCACTAGCCTTGAACCCCAAATCTGAATCACCAACTTGGCAAGCAATGCTTTGTTCATGTGCTCGACATCACGTACTCCAAGGCCCCCATCACGAAGCCCCTTCGTAACATCATCACAGCTCACCAGATGCATCAAAGACCTCTGTTGCTTACCGTCTGACCAGAAAAAGGCCCTCATCAAAGATTCAATCTTCTTTCTAACCCCAACTAGCATCAGCCGAGTCGAGTAGAAGGGTCAACTTCCCACCCCTAGTAAGGTGACCGCCTTCCACCCAGCCAATCTCTCATCCATTCTACGCACAACGTTGTCCCAGTCCGACTTCCTTAGTTTGCCAGCCACCAGCAGCAAACCCAAGTATGAGATAGGGAGTTCCCCCAAGGGGCACACTGCCCAATCCGCGAGTCTGTCGTGCTCTGCATTGTCCATCCCAAAGCTAATGACCACTGACTTGTGTCTGCTGATCTCAAGGCCAGAGAGATAGCTAAAGATATCGACCAGGTGCGCAGCGTTGCGGTTCTATTCCTCTGATACCCCCAGAAATAGTATCGTATCATCAACATACTGAGGTAAAGGGATAGAGATATTCCCTCACACCATTCGGCCTCCATCGCACGCCTGAACAGGACCGCCAAAGAATCAGCCACGATAACAAAGAGCATAGGAGCCAACGAACATCCCTGATGGACCCCCCGCTGAGGCTGAAAGAAACCCCCCCTCCGGCTTGTCGTTCACCAAGATCGAGTAGGAGGATGTGGTGAACACCTCTTCATTTAATGTACCCAAACTTCCAGGAAACCCCTCCATCACAGAGACGTCCACAAGAATCTCCAGTCGACACAGTCATATGCTTTGGCGAAGTTGATATTCCAGAGCACCCCCTTCTTCTTCGACCGCTTCCATTCAAGGCATATCTCCGACGCCATGGCAAACCCTTCGCCATGTGATGCCCTGGAATGAATGTGGACTGCCCTGAAGTACCACCGAGACCATAACCACCTTGAGTACGTTCGCCAGTAATTTTGCCACTATAAGATAAATAGCATTAGAAATCGCTATCGGCCTGAAGTCATCCACCCTCAGCGGAGACTCCTTCTTGGGAAGGAGGAAAATCAACGCTCGGTTAACTTTCTCGAAGCCTCTATTGTCATCCCTAAATTCGTTAATCACCTCCAAAACCTCAGCGTTCAAAAGGTCCCTAAACTCACGGTAGAAAAGCACTGGAAAGCCATCAGTCCCAGGAGCCCCATCCGCATTCAGCCCCCAAACCACCCTCCTCACTTCCCCCTCGGAGAAAGCAGCCAACAAACTCTCTGCTTGCCCACTAGTTAACGTCTCCATCCCTGTTCCCCGCCAGCCCCACCCTTCCCCTTGTTTCCTACGCGAGGACTCCACGAAGTGGCCCCGCAACGCACCACCAATCTGCCCCTACTCCGACAACCCCCCCCCCAATCTCAACCTCATGCAAGTAATTCTTTCTCCTCTGGTCGAATGCCATTGAGTGAAAAAATCTCGTATTGACGTCGCCCTCCTTTAACCATCTCTGCCTCGCTTGTTGTTTCCACTCTACTTCCTCTTTTCTGTCTTCCAGCATCAGCTCCTCAAGCAAGCCCAGCCTCTCCGCCACCTCCTCTTGGTCCAAACCCCTCGCATCATCTAGGTCGTCCAACCTCATCAACCCTGCCTGGGCTTCTCCTCTCATATCCATCCACTGAGCCTTGACCTCCCTCCCGAAGTCGTAAGAAAAGACCTGAGAGACCTCAACTTTGCCGCAAACCACGAGACCGTCGAGCCCTCCGGATTCCAACTTCTAAACCGTTCAGAAACCATCTCCTTAAATCCTTCTTCCAAGAGCCAGCTCTGCTTGAAACAGAAGAAAAACCTGCTTCTCCTCTCCTCCCCCGACGACCAGAGGATAGGAGTGTAATCAGAGTACGCTCGTGGCAACGCCCAGGCCCGAGCAAGGGAAATGACTCCACCCCCTCGAGTGATAACAAGAATCGATCTGGTATGAATCGCGACCTCACATTCTTCCAAGTGTAAGCACAACCAGTTGAGTCAATAATGGATAAGCCCAAGGAGTGGGCCATTCTTCTGAAGTCCTCCGAGTCCGGATCCCTCTTGCCACCCTTTGCGATCTGTCCTCAGTAAGTACATTAACATTCAGATCACCCCCAATGATACATATCCCAGCTGCGATCCCCGTGCCCAATCCCTCTAGCTCCGTCGCTAGAGAACCTCTCTCAGACCCAGTCGAGCCATAGACGTTCGTAACCAAGAGGCTCATTCCATCTGCTCTCCTTCTCAATCCCAGTGACAGATGGAATGAGGCCTTCGATACCACCATCAGATCAAAATTATCTTTCAACCATCTAGTCAGTCCTCCTCCCAGGCACCCTGGGCCTCCAGTTCAGCCATCTCGAACTGGTCACCTCCTCCTAGCTCCCTCCTGACATTGTCCTCGCATCTCGACAATTTCGTCTCCTGAAGCAAAAAAATGCCCACACCATCCTCCTTCAATAGATTCTTAACCCCCAGCCATTTGTCGGGGCGGCCCAACCCCCTGACGTTCCAAGAGAGCATCTTCATTAAGGGACAACATGGCTCAACTTCTTGGAGGGATCACCCCCAGCCGTTTAGCGATGCTCCTGTCCAGTACTCTAAAACGGTTCTGCAAACTCGACGGCTCGTTGGATCCTGTGGACGATCGACGCGACGATTCCATATGCACCATTGGAGCATTCAACGCAGAGCTCCACCTCTTTCTTTCTGACTTAAGGGTCTCTCTCTGCACATAGGATGGCATCGAACATGGGGCCTCCATCATATGGGCTCCGAGGGAGCCTCCCAGGTTCTCCTCCCGCTCACGACGAAAAATTCCCCCCTCCACCCTCGCTTCCACTTCTAGAAGTATCTCCTCTGTGAGCCCAGCACGAGGCGACGCGACCTTCCTCGCATCCTTGTGGTTGGCTCCACCGAGACCCCCAGATCCTCTACAGATGACATTTGCTCTTCCGCCACGCCCCCCCTCCCTCCGTCGCAGCCATCAAGCCATTCCCACGCCTAGTGGATCCACCCGCTGGAGCCGAGACTCCGCTACACTCCTGCCTGCGGCTGGCTCCACCATGACGACCCCCGGAGATCCGCATCGAGCAGAGAGGCCCCAGTAGGACACTATGGTTCGAGACGATAAGGCTGGGATGGTTGGTCCTGGTCTACGGATCTGCTCGAGGGAACGAGCAAGGATCCAGAAGAGTCTATACCCACAAAGCCATTAACCGGACCAAGGGACCCCGAGCGGAACCGAAGAGGCGAGGCGCATCTCTGGTCAGAATGTTGCTCCGGCTGAGGTCGAACTAAGATGTATGTGGGTCCCATCATTAATTTGCGGCTCTTCGACAGACATCGAACCAACTCATGTGGGTCATGGCATTACCCCGGGGATATGGACTGTCACAGGCCTCCGTAGCCGCCCCGCGGATATCGCATCGAATCGAATCCCTGGCAGAAGTCGAGGCGTCTTCTCTGGTTTTGCGTCATCCCACTCGCCGTCTACAGTACCGACACACCAAACCCATCTCCAGTCCCCTTGGTCGGAGCCGTCATCGCCCGGCTTCCAGAGCAGCACTCCAGGGCCCCTGATTCCTCACCCCAGGCCCCGCATCCATCAGCTCCAAGTGCGACAGTCCCCCTTCTGATAACACTTCCGACCAGCCCAGGCTGCCAGCTTCTCTGGGCCAATCCGCTTAACCACGAGGATGGAATCCAACGATTCGCCTGGCTGAGAACTCGCGCTCTCGACCCCGACCACCTTCGCAATGTCATGCAGCAGCTCCCTACATCTCGGCAACTCCCGCGTGACAAAAGGGAGACCCTTCATACGAATCCGCTCCAACGGCATTGGCGCTAGCGAGCCATCACGGGCCCGCAACCTGCGCTAACGTAGTAAAGTAGATCCATCCCTCGACCCTCATAGCAAGGCGGTCGCCTCTGTAATGCTAAGACCCCTCGCCAACACACGCCAAGGGGTCACCTGTGCGACATCACCCCAAAATCGAACCTCTGACACTTTCCCTACGTCGGATGAGCCCGGGAAAAGCACCTCCAAACCGCCTCCCTTACCGATCAGTATCGAGATGCCTAACTCTCTCAACGGGCATGACATGTACGTGTGCGAGAATCGCCTACACTGGAAACATCTGATAGGTTCCCGGCACTGGTGAGCCTAGTGCTCCATCGCCCCATACCGGAAGCAACCACGGCCGAAGGGATTCAAACACGGATTCAAACACATATCGCTCATTTATTGACCATATATCGCACATATCGGTCATCATATCGAACATATCGCGGCTATTGTTTATTCCTGACCTTTAGATATTGGAAATGGATTCCATTCAAGTTCTTATAACATTAAATAACTTACAAATATACACTAAGATGACACATATAGATCATTTGTGAAGACTATGATCCTTATATTGCACATATCGATCATATCGAAATATTACTGGTACTGTTAGTTGTTGACCTATATATATATTGAAAATGGAGTTCATCCAAGTTCTTAGATCACTAAATAGCTTACAAACATACTCTTAGATCACACATATCGATCAATCCATGAAGCTTATATCGCATATATCGATCATTTGAACATATCGGTATTAATGTTTGATTCTTGACGTATAGATATTTTGTTTTTGAAGAATCGACTTATAGATATTGGAAATCGATTTCATTCAAGTCTTACAACATGAATAACTTGTAAACATACACCAAGTTGAAGCATTGTATGCACCCTCCTGTCGCACCATACACTACCAGTAAGAGGGTCTCGCTGCCCAGTCAGCGAGCCTAGGGGGCTAGGGGGGCCAGGTTGCCCCCCCCCTGCAGGGGTGCGGGGGCAGCGCCCCCAACCCGAAACAAAATATATATAAACCATTGTGTGTTTTAATACTAGGTGTAGCTAGATATATGTGTTTTAATACTAGGTGTTGAATCAATCTTCCATGAATAATAGCATTGATATATAGAGATATCTACGAAATATCGACGATATCGATCGATATCCGAGATTTTTCTACTGAAACCAATCATTTTTGACCGATATGAGCCGATATGGCGATATATCGCCAATATATCGGCGATATATCGCCAATATCCCTGTAAAAGGAGATACTGGGTAATATCGAAACCCCTACCCTGTCGAAACCGATATATCGTCGATATATCGCCGATACGGCCTTCCATGGAACTAGCACATATGTGTGGAACAATCTTCGTAATGAAATTTCTAAAACTAAAATCGAACACGCTCTGATATGGACATAAAGATCTTTACAATAAACAAGAACTTGAAATAGAAACTTTGAGAGAGAAAAAATGATCCACAAAATCGAACCGCTCTGACACCATATTGAAATCTAGAATGCAGAAGCGAATCAATTAACAGAGCAGGGAAATAAGAAAGAATAAACATGAATGCTCAAGATTTTATGTGGAACCCTACTCCTAAGGAGCGAAACGAAACCACGGGAGAAGGCCTCAAAGGGTCGGATCTTCTATTGAACTTTCTTATTGAGTACAGGGGGTGTGGGGCTCCTTATATAGTTCCACATACATACCAGAGTCCTAAAGATAATAGATGGTGGGACTAAACATGAGTGGGTGGTAATTGGATCCTAGATGAGATCCCAATCACCACTCTATTACATTCTCCAACAATGAAGAAGGTCACGTGCTTGTTACTCATAAGGATATAGAGACTAGATGGAAGCAACACTTCCATAAGCTTTTCATTGGGGAAGAAAATAGAGAGATCACTTTGGGAAATCGAGTAATGAAAGTTACTTGAACCGTGCAAGCTATAGAAGAATACAAAAGAAGGAAGTAGAGGAGGCTTTGAAGGTTATGAGAATTGGGAAAGGTGTAGGACCTGATGACATTCCTATAGAAGTTTAGAGAGTTTTAGGTGAACGTGGTTTGACTTAGCTTACAATTTATTCAATGTTATTAGGCGAAGCAAGAAAATGCCTGTGGATTGGAGGAGAAGCATCGTGGTGCCTCTTTATAAGAACAAAGAAGACATTCAAAATTGTTCAAATTACAGAGGTATCAAATGATGAAAGAAGGTGAGGCATGTTTCCAAAATAAAAGAAAATCAATTCGGATTCATGTCAAGTCGCTCAACTATTGAAGTCACCCACTTGCTGAGGAACAACCGAGATTTATAGAGCTAAAAGAAAGAACCTCCATATGTTTTTTATTAATTTGGAGAAGGCTTATGATTCTGTCCCACAGGAGATATTGTGGAGAGTTTTAGAGAAGAGAACAAGTACATGTCATATACATTAACATCATCAAAGATATGTATGATAGGGTTTCATTTTGTGTAAGGATACAGTCTACGAAGACTGACTATTTTGACATCAACATTGGTCTGTTCTGCATCAAGGTTCAGCGTTGAGTTCATTCCTTTTTACTTTGATAGTTTGATTATGGATGAGTTGATAAGTCACATTCAAGATGAGATACTTTGGTGTATGTTATTCGTCGATGATATTGTGTTGATTGATGAGACTAGAAATAAAGTAATGAGAAACTTTAAGTCTGGATACATGCATGGAGACTAAAGGATTTCATATAAGTAGGCTAAGACTGAATATATGGAGTGCACTTTTGATGGAAGCAATGGTGAAAGAATCGATGTGAAGATTGATGACGATAACATTCAGAAGAGAGATTCTTTTAGATACTTGGGATCTATTTTGCAACATGATGGGGAAATTGATGGATATGTTACTAACAGAATAAATGCAGGTTGGCTAAAGTGGAGAGGAGTCTCTATTGTTCTCTATGATAAGAAAATTCCTTTGAAAATCAAAGGAAAGTGTTTTACAAAGCAGCTGTGAGACCTACTATGATCTATCGATCTGAATGTTGGCATGTGAACCATAGACATATGCAGAGAATGGCAGTAGCAGAAGTAAAAATACTAAGGTGGATGTGTAGACACACACATAAAGATCTGATTCTGAATTATGTAATCAGAATGAAAGTTGGTGTAGCTCCAATCGAGGATAAGATAAGAGAAAATCGCTTAAGATGGTTTGGTTATTTGCAAAAGAGATCAACCGATGCACTAGTGAGGAGATGCGAGTTTTGGGATGTTAAGTCGGCTAAGAGAGTGTGAGGAAGGCCCAAGAAGTGTTGGAATGAAACTATACGAAGGAATCTTAGTTTTTTGGATCTAAGCCCGAAAATGACCCAAGATAGATCTGAATGGAGGCAAAGAATCCATGTAGCCGACCCTAGCGAAGGTCCCCACTTGTTTGATTTTAGGACAGCGTCACCGAACTGCTTCGGATGCGCCGAATTGGGATTTGATGGTCTCCCCATTCTCAATATTTATTTTTCTGTACTATTTCATGATTTTATTTCTTATTGTTAGAGAATATTTTGTGGCATTCTATAGAATATTCTCCTTTGAGCACTCTAGGTTTTTGTCCTATATAAGGAGCCTCACACCCCCTGTACTCATTGAGAATTCTAATAGAATATCCAGCCCCTTTGAGGGCTTCTCCCGTGGTTTCATCCCGCTCCTTAAGGAGTAGGGTTCCACGTTAAATCTCTGGTGTTCATGTTTATGTTTCTTGATTTATAGATTTTGCTTCCGCTTCTCAGATCTCAACATGGTATCAGAGCGGGTCGATTCTCGAGGATTTCATGTTCGATGTTATTCGAGATTTAATATTTGATTCATATTATCATGTATGGTTCAAGTTTTTAGGGTTCTTTTTGAAATCCTAATCCCATGTTCTATCAAGGTTCCACGCGGCCAGCAACATCCCCTTTCTCCATCCAGGTCGTGCCAGGCGGCGCTCCAGATCGTCGTCTCCTCAAAGCCTGTCCAGCCCTCACACACCTTTATCGCCCTTCAGCCCTTAGCACAGGCAGCCGCATCATGCTCCAAATAATCGCATCATGTTAGAGCACCCCAGGAGAAGAACTCCCATGGTGCAGCTTCTGGCGGTGCTTGTCATCGTGTGAAGAAGATCAAAGTAGAAGCCCCATCGGCGAGCAACCCGGCGAAGCATCATAGGCGTGCCTCGCGCAACCACGCGCAAGGCGGCATCTCCGCGCGCGAGAGCCCTAGCCGCACTCAAGGCGGCATTCTTTGTATGCACAGGGCGCCCCAGGCGAACCCAGGGCATCGCACGCACAAGTACGCACCCCAGGGGAACGATGGCGATCACCTCCCTTCCAGAACGATGGCGATCGACTCCAGGCAAGCATCTTCGCGCGGACTTCCACTTCGTGTTGGCCTCGCGCCGCCCTCCAATTCCCATCGCGCGCGCCGCCCTCCAGTTCCCCTCACGTGCGCCGCCTCTTCGGCTCTCTCCTTCGATGTAAAGACAGCGGCGGCGGTTTGTGGAACCCTAAAGGGGTTTCTATTTTGGCTGTGGGCATGTGGCCCTGGAAAAAAAAATGGCCCGATTAGAAAAATTTAAAATTAACGCCCACTACGGTTGTTGGGCGTAAAGGAAAAAAAGAAGGGGCCAAGGACCCAATCAGGCCGAATGCATTAAAAAAAGCGGAAAGAGAGGAGAAAGAGAGGTGTTTTAGGCCCAAATGGGCCGACCGTGATTAAAAAAACATTTGTTTCGAAAAAAATGTGAGAACATTGCTTTTGTGAGGGCTCAAAAAGGGATCGTGTGTATTAAAAAAAAAGGGCCGAGTGTGATAAAAAAAAGAGAGAGAAAGAAGAAAAAAAGGGGGCCGATGGTTTACAAAAAAATGTGTTTTAAAAAAAGGCGTGTACAATAAAAAACCGTACGTAAATTTCAAAAAAAATGTGATGGCTATTAAAAAATGAATGAAAATAGCCAGAAAAAAAATAAAAAGAAGAAGAAGAAGAAGAGGAAAAGCCGTAAAAAAGAGTTGAATGGCTTGAAAAAAAATGAAGAAAATGAAATGATGCAAAAAAATGCATGTTTTGGTTTCTCCCAACTTGATCAATGCTCCTATTCTATCAAGTATGGGCGAAAGGGGGAGTCAGAACTAAATTCTTCAGGACATCTCCACGTCTACGACTGACAGACCGACATTCCAGATTTCTACAAGATCATTCGTCTTCAGCGAGCATCATCTTCTTCGTCAAGGCATATACTTCTTCTTTTACGACCTGATTAGTTTACCGTGCTGGACTTCTTCTGCAAGCGATTCTTCTCCAGGCACGACAGAGATACGTCCCGGTGACCTAATATCGCAGTGGTTCTACAAGCATGACAGAGATACGTTCCGATGACCTAAAAGCCGCAGACCCGTCCTCGTGCGTGGTCCTCTACCAGTAGCGGACATGTGTTCTTCTTGTGATGTATCGCGTGACGATGTGTTGTATACTTTCTTTTTGTTGCAAGCTGCAGCTTTATCAGCTCCAGCTTGAGGGGGAGTGTTAAAGAATATTATGTGGCTATTTGTTAAGAGAATATTCTATAGAGAATATTCTATGTGTCTATTTGTTAAGAAAATATTCTATATAGAATATTCTATAGAATATTCTCCTTTGAGCACTCTAGGTTTTTGTCCTATATAAGGAGCCTCACACCCCATGTACTCATTGAGAATTCTAATAGAATATCCAACCCCTTTGAGGTCTTCTCCCGTGGTTTAATCCCGCTCCTTAGGGAGTAGGGTTCCACGTTAAATCTCTGGTGTTCATGTTTATGTTTCTTGATTTAGGAGGCGTTTGGTTGGGGGGTTACCCCTACTTTGGGTGGGTTACCCCTCAAAACCCATATTCCTAACCCACTAGTGGGGTCCACTTTCTTTCCATCAAAAAAATATATATATATTATACCATCATATCGTCTAAAAATCATAAAATGCTCAACTTCTACTCACTATTCCAAACTTTAATACAATCACATCACAACAACTACCCACTTTTTCAAATTTCAATACAATCATATCATAATAACTACATACTTTTTCAAATTTCAACACAATCACATCACACAAACCCTCCCAACCTTAACCCACCAACCAAACACTAAAACACAAAAACGAGTTATCCTCCCCCAGATAACCCACGAACTAAACACACCCTTATAGATTCTGCTTCCGCTTCTCAGATCTCAACACTTATGTCCATCTTATGTAATTTATCTATAAGTCTCTCCTCTATATAAGAGAGCCTAGGGTTCTCAGGAATAAACTTTCATTCTTTTTCCCAACATGGTATCAGAGTGGCGGTCCTAAGCCGGAGCTCTCGTACCCGAGAAAACCCTAACTCCACCCGCCAAGCCCTCACTCTCCTTCTCTCTCTCTGCCGCCCCACCGGGTGCCGCTATTGTTGTCGGCCCTCCTCCTCGCCACCGGTCACCTCTTCCGCCGTCGTTGCCACCAACCCTCCTCTTCACCATCGGCAACCCTCTCCACGGCCTTCTCCATGGTCCTATTTTCCTACGTCGAGGTCCACTTGTATTGATGGATTTAATTGCATAAGTCTACACATGCAATCACCTTATATGTCTATGTAAACAAATTTCTATTGGTCTACAAACCCTAGTTTTTCCCATTCGGCAATATGTCAGTAAGCAAAGTCGATATCCCTGCCATAGGCACTTTCAGAAGTTCAGCACTGATTGTCAAGATGGACGAGACGAACTACAAGTTATGGACCATGCAGTTTATGAGCCTCATGAAGTCTACATGTAAGAAACTTATTCTTACTAAGGAAGAGTTGGTTGAGAAAACTGGAGTCAATGCCTCGTGGGAGACAAATGAAGCATATGCTAAAGATCACCAATGATAAGTTACATCAACCCATTGCTAAGACGATGTGGGATATCCTCGCAGCCATTTATTCCCAAGCGAGGAATGAGACAAAGATTTCGCAGCTACAGCACGACATATTTACCATCAAGCAAAACAGACGACCCTTCATTCTCTATACACGTCTATGCATGGCATGTTTGAAAAACTCCACAATTTCATGCCCCTCTCGTCTACTCCTGAGCAACAGAATCATACAGGAATGCCACCATGGTTGGTGCATTCCTAGCAGCACTTGACCCAGAGTATGAGGCGGCCTACTCACAGATACTGGCAGGCGCTACTATCTCTCCCATTGAGGAAGCTTTCTGCAGGCTTAGCAGGATCAATGTCTCCCCTCCTGCTCCCAGTCAAACATCCTCTGTGAGGGAAGCCTCCCACGGTAACGGAGGCTCTTCTCAGTTTTGTGGTCGTGGACCTCGTGGTAGAGGAGGTTGTACTCGCATGTCGTGCACTTACTGCCACCGCCCAGGGTACACGGAGAACACATGCTACTCCAAGCATGATTTTCCCGCATCGGCTCGTGTAGTGGAACAAGCAAACCCTCCTGTTGTTTCTTCTTCGAATCAAAGGTATGATAACCTCGTTGCTCGATTGAGGCATATTATGCCTCCGGGGAATTCTCTAGCTTCTTCGCCTACTCCAGGAGGCCACTCAGATGTTACAGCTTTTGTCTCTGCCAATACCTCTGCCACTACCAGTACCTCAGATAGCATCTATATGCTCTTACTAGTTGTCATGGATCGGATAGTACATAATGGATTATGGACTCAGGGGCGAAGCAACACATGTGTGGGGACAAAGATCAGTTTGCGGCTTACCGATAAGTTCCTCCTGGCAGAACTGTTGTTGTAGCCGATGGTACCCATTCTACGATCACAGAACAGGGGGAGATCAGTTTGACACATTCAATGTGTTTGCAAAATGTGTTACATGCACCTGACTTTTCTAGGAATTTATTATCTATCACTTTGATTACAAAGGAGTTACATTATCATGCTATTTTTGACCCATCGTCTCTTGTATTTCAGGCATTCTTATGGGCAAGGTGATTGGTGGTGGTAGTGAGCAAGGAGGCCTCTACCGACTGGTTCGAACTCCATATGCTGGCCTATTTTCTCATTCTACAGGACCCGTCTCTCCTTTTATATGGCACATGCGCTTTGGTCATCTTCCCCTTCAGAAGATGTGTCATGTTCTCCGTCAAATCTCACCTCGCTCATCCCTCCATTGTAAGGCATGTCAGTTGGGGAAGCACCATCGGTCTGGGCATCAGAGTCAGAGCAATAACTCCCCTTTTGAGTTATTTCATGTTTATATTCAGGGTCCGAGTCGTGTTTCCGATCACCAGGGACACAGGTTTTACCTTGTTGCAGTTGATGATTTTTCTCATCTGTCATGGGTCTTTTTATTAAAAAATAAGTCTGAGGCTTGGGATATGATTAAAACCTTTATCACTGAAATGCATAATAATTTTTCCTCTTCTGTCATATATGTGAGAACAAGTAATGCTGTGGAATCATGTACTCGTGCGCTATCCCAGTTCTTTTCATCTCGTGTTATTGTTCATCAAACGACACATGCCTACACTTCTCAACAAAATGGAGTTGTTGAGAGAAAGTATCGCAATTTACTCGATGTTACACGAACTCTTCTTATCCAGAGTTGTGTCCCACATTCGTTTTGGGGTGATGCGGTTCTTACAGCATGTTATCTCGTGAATCGCATGCCATTGTCTATTCTGGGTGAGAAAATTCCTTTCTCTCTAGCATTTCCAGAGGAGTTGTTCTCACTCACTCCTCGTGTTTTTGGCTATGTTGCATTCGTCCATCAGTTGTCTTCAAGTCTTGACAAGCTCTCTCCTAGGGTTGTCAAATGTGTGTTGTTGGGTACTCCATGACTTAGAAGGGATATAGAAGCTACGATCCATTGCGTAGGAAATACTATGTTAGTGTTGATGTCACATTTTTTGAGTCAGTGATATACTTTTCTCCTAAAAGTGACAGGTTGACTTCATCATATTCAAATAATAAGGTCTACATGCCACCTCCTCCTATGAGTCGATCACCACCACCACCCCCTACACCACTTCCTCCTATACCACCATCTCCCACGATCCATGTTCCGCCATTGTCACGATACTATACTCGTCGGCATGCTTATGTTCATAGTCATCACCAGTCATCCAGCATGTTTCAGGTTTGTTCTGAATACATTGTTTATAATGATGGGCCTAGAGATGTGCTTGAGCAGGAACAAATGCAGGAGAATGATGGGCCTTTGATACCATGTTAGAAAATCGGAAGCGGAAGCGAACATGGAATATAGAAATAAAAAAAGAAGAACACAGCGGGATTTTACATGGAACCCTACTCCGTGAGGAGCGGGATGAAACCACGGGAGAAGCCCTCAAAGGGGCGTGTTATGCATTGCACTTTCTCTCAATGGATACAGGAGGTCTGGGGCTCCTTATATAGCCTCTCCAAAGCCTCCAAGTCCCACCACTGGACGATGTGGGACTAAACAACTGGGTGGGGTAAATGGATCCTGGAGGGATCCATTTACCCACCTATTACATAAGTGATGCATGCTCCAAATACTCTAACACTCCCCCTCAAGCTGGAGCATGCAATGCTCAGCTTGGACAAACTGAAAGAAACTCAACTCACAATACATGACACTACAGACAATATCAACCCAACGCGCACAGCTGCTGCAGTCGAGGACGTTGCTTCTCATGGCGTTTATGTGAGGAGGATGAACGAGCTGGAGTGTGAAACTTGATCTATCTGGCTCAGAGAATGGTACTCTACTCTGGAGTCCCTATGATACCACATGAAAACCCTTGCCCTTAATGGCATAGGGAATAGTCCTCTGCTCTGGAGTCCTTATGGCTTACATGAAAGCTTTGGCCGACCAACAAGAATGATTGGCATGCGTCATCATCGAGTCTGAATCTGAAATATGTAGAGTCTGAACATCTGAGCGGTCTGGAAATCTGACATCTGAATCTTGGAACAAGACCTGTGACTCTACATATACTCCCCCTTTCTCCCATACTGGTCGGAATGACATTGTATGACCACGTTGGGAGAAGATAAGATAATACATAAACATGGGGATGAATAAAACATCACTTAGTCGATAATGATTTTTTTTCGACTTTTTCTCAATTTTTTTAACTATATTTTTTTTTAAAATTCGTACGGCTTTTCTTTGTACGCGCCTCTTTCATTTTTTTACTATGCGTACGGCTTTTTCAAATGTACGCGCCTCTTTTTTTTTACATTTTTTTTAACAAAAAAACCTTAACCCATTTGGGCCTAAAAAAAACAACCTCATTTTTTTTACTTCTCTCATTTTTTTAAAGATGCTTCCTCTCCCTTTTTTTTGTTGCAATCACTCTCGGCCCACTTGGGCTTAAATATTCCCTTTTTTTTAATAGTGAACAACCCCCTCTCCTTCTTCTTTTAGCTGCCTGCCCCCCTCAACAAAATATAATATATTTTTTAAAAAAAATAATGCTCGCGCTGCTTTTTAGGGTTCCCACAGGGAAACCCATCTCTTTAAAAAATGCCACCCCCGATTGGGGGTTCAATTCGACGCTGACGCCTGGAGGATCGCGGGATGGAGCGCTGAAGAGGAGCGCGGGGGAGGCAGCCGACTGCGCCGCCTGAAGGGCTGCGAGGGGGCGCACGGGTCTGCATCGCGGATGTGGCGGCACGGGAAGCCGATAGGGGAGCGCCGCCTCGTGGCCTCGTTTGAGCCCGGAGCTGTGGAGCGTGCGCGGAGGAGCCCTGGAGTGCGGTGTCGCTAGGAGGATGCCTTCGCCGTAGATCTTGCTGTTGTTAGGTCGTCTGGGCTTGCGCCTGCGTCTGCTGGAGGTCGAAGGAGGGTCCTCAAAGTCGAGGATGGCGCGTGAGCCGCCTGGAGCAGCCTGAGGGCTCGGGGAGGCGCCGCCTGGGTGCATGCTGGATCCGCCAGGAGCCGCCTGGGTGCGTGCTGGATCTGCCAGGAGTCGACGATACTATGGTGGGATGTCTCGAGGGGCCCTCGCCCGGAGATCTTCGATGAGGTTGGCGCCGCCGACACTTTGGGGCTCCTGTGCGCGATGGTTTTCGCGCCTGGGCTGGTGCTTGCCGCCAGATCTGATCTTATCGTGGTGCGGCTAGGGCTTCGTCTGCACCGCTTGAAGAGGAGTTTGGCCTCAGCCTGTGGCTGCGTGCTGCGGAATCACCATGGGAGCACGGAGCTTGCGCCGCTGGAGTGAATGCCTGGATGATGAGAGTCGCGCTGTGCCTGAAGCGGCAGGAGATGCACGCGAGAAGCGTCTTTGCGCTGCCTGGAGGTCTTCATGCGTGTCCCGAGGGTGAATAGGGTGCGCCGCCAGCGTGAATCACCGCTTGTTGGGAGATGGGGGCTCGATGTTTGTGGCTCGAACCTCGTGAGGCAATGGCGCCGAGATGGATGATGCACGAGAACCTCTTGGAGAACCGGAACTTTCAAGAACCGATGAAGGAGCCGTAAGGGTTTCTTTTAGAAACCCTAGAAATTCTCGAAGATGAACATATCTTAAACAATGAACATTGACAATCTTCAAACATTAATCTTCAAGAATGAAAAAACTGGAACTTATCAATCAAATCTCGAATAAATAAAAACATGAAATCCTCGAGAATCGAACCCGCTCTGATACCATGTTAGAAAATAATCACGCGGAAGCGAACATGGAAAAAGATAAAGAAATATAAAGAAGACGGGATTTTACGTGGAACCCTACTCCGTGAGGAGCGGGATGAAACCACGGGAGAAGCCCTCTAAGGGGCGGATATTCTATTGAACTTTCTCATCTGTTACAGGAGGCCTGGGGCTCCTTATATAGCTTCCACAGGACCTCCAAGTCCCACCACTAGGGGGTATGGGACTAAACTCAGTGGTGGGGTAAATGGACCCTGGAGGGATCCATTTACCCACCTATTACATAAGTGACGCATGCTCCAAATACTCTAACAATACTAATAGAGGAAATTCCCAATGACGTGGATGTTCCTATAGCACTTCGCAAGCAGAAGCGTACATGTGCCTCACATATCCACTTGCTTCCCAAGTTATGTTTGATCGTCTTACAAGGGGAATTCTGAATGTTTGTTGTTGCCCTATCTACCATGGAAAATGATGCAGCGTGAAACGGATAAATAGGGACTCATGTTCTACTTTTTATCCGTTATTTAGAGGCTAATTTTATTTATGTTCTTTGAGTCGTCATAATTTTATTTAAATAAAAGAGATCGCATGTGATCTCAAAGTAGTTTCAATTTGAATTTCAAATTTAGTTGGTTAGAGTCAATTAGAGATTTGAATTTATTTCAAATCAATTAGTTAGTCGGTTAGAGTCAAATTAGGATAAGTAGTTTTGAATTTGAATTTGAGTTTCTATTTTTGTAATCTCATCCCTCCTATATAAAGGGATGATAGACTATTGTTTTAGACAGTTCAGTTGATATAAAAATTTGAGATTTATCTCTATCTCCGTTTCTCATCTCCTTTCTCCCACGCAATCTACGCGTTTCTTCCTCCTCGAATCTCACGCAACCGGTGTGCTTCTCTTCTCAATCCCTCCAATTTCTTCTTCTACCAAATAATTCCACCGATCAAAATTTAGTTTCACCTTCACCGAATTTCATTTGCATCAATTGGTATCAGAGCATGGCCTACAAATCGTCCTCACGATCTGACGATCCGTCCAAACATTCGCGCCGACATGCGATGAAAGACCACCATTCGTCGGAGCGGAGAAGACGAGCCAAAGAAGCTTACGACAAAGAGATGAGCGCACTGTTTGACTTCCAGGCCAAATGTCGAGCTATGATGGCTGATTTCGAGGCTATGTGCGCCGCCCTATCAAGTTCTTCCACTACCAAAGCCGTTGTCCAGAATTTTGACGAAGAAAACCCCGCCGTCGATGAGGATTTGCTCGTTGTCAGGTCATTCCAGAAGAAAAAAGTGTCGATCCGCTTGCTGTCCAGGTATTTTCAGACTTGAAAAACCCGCTGAAATCGCCCTACGGCCCACTCACGGCCCCCTCGCTGGACCCATCCGCCCTCCCCGAACCAACAACGTGCTTCCCAACCCCAAACCCCCCACCATTACCTCTCCCACAGCCGCCACCGCCTCTTCCCATAGCCCCCGCACCTCCTGCATCACCGTCAAAAACCCTTCCAGCCCCGCATTCAGTCCCTTCCGCCACCCCTGCAACCCCTGCGACGCATTTCCCTGCCCCAGCATCACCTCCCGCCACCCCCGTGGCCCCAACAATCCGTCCAGCCCTACGCCTCTCCCAGCTCTGCACCCACTCCCAACACCCCTGCACCCCCCTGAGGCACAGCCCCAGCCCCCGTGCCCTCCCCAGCAATCCCCCTACCATCGTCCCCTCATGCCGCCACCCTCGCACCACCAAAATCTCCTCCCTCCGCCAATCCTGCATCCCTTGCGGCTCACCCAGTCCCAATGCATGCTACCCTCGTGGCCCCAACGCCCCCTCCCCCTACCCTCGCACCCCCAGCCCCTCGGCCCTCTCCCGTGCCATCCACCAACAGTCAGGCCTCCACCCAACGCCGCCTCATTTCCCCATATTGCCGCCAGCTACCTCCCCGTCATTGTGCTTTGTCCCCGCAAACCGTACCAACCCAAGACGCATCACCGCCGATGGGATATCAAAAGTCGCGCCCGCTAGCACGATCACGCGCCGCCACAACCTTGGAGGGGAACAAACCCTAACAAGAGCTTTGTTAGGAACGAGACTTGCGGGTGGATCTCGAAATTTTGGGGGATATTGATTTGGCTTGGGTTTTTTTATAAAAAGACCCCTCCCTCCAAAAGTTCTTTACAAAAGGGTGAAAATTAAGTAGACTGAAAAGGTACGAAAATTGCGTTACACCCCTCTATGCAGAAATATTTAAAGGGGAGTGCTGAAACTAAATAAATTTGGGAAGCTTCCTTATCCAATTAGGATTAGGATCATGATTTCACCTATTTAAAGGCCCCATGGCTTAATTCATTGGCCACATCTCCTCCTCTACTCTACTTGTGCTATTGCTTTGCTATGGAGTCTCCAAAGGCCGAGTTGTCCGACACGAAGATGCCACATCAGTTTTTCGAGCAATATATCAAGGGAACGACATCCGAGTGGACGCCCGCATTCGCGCCACACATGTTATTCCATCATGAAACTACCGGCTCCAACGTTTGCACTGCGCACGCATGGATTCCGCCATTTGCTCCTCACCAGTTCTTCCAGGGATGATCAAAAATGTTGAATTAAATTTATCAACCCTCATGCCTGCAGATCAAGCAATTCATCGAGAGACGAATTTTTCAAGCGGAGGAGAACTGATGCAGCGTG
This sequence comes from Ottelia alismoides, assembly GCA_037367405.1. Taxonomy (NCBI): domain Eukaryota; kingdom Viridiplantae; phylum Streptophyta; class Magnoliopsida; order Alismatales; family Hydrocharitaceae; genus Ottelia; species Ottelia alismoides. The sequence goes on from JAZKJV010006750.1 coordinate 63,242, forward strand.
AAACGGATAAATAGGGCCTCATGTTCTACTTTTTATCCGTTATTTAGAGGCTAATTTTATTTACGTTATTTGAGTCATCATAATTTTATTTAAATAAAAGAGATCGCATGAGATCTCAAGTAGTTTCAATTTGAATTTCAAATTTAGTTGGTTAGAGTCAATTAGAGGTTTGAATTTATTTCAAATCAATTAGTTAGTCGGTAGAATCAAATTAGGATAAGTAGTTTTGAATTTGAATTTGAGTTTCTATTTTTGTAATCTCATCCCTCGTATATAAAGGGATGATAAACTATTGTTTTAGACAGTTCAGTTGATATAAAATTTGAGATTATCTCTATCTCCGTCTCTCATCTCCTTTCTCCCACACGATCTAGCTGTTTCTCCTCCTCGAATCTCACGCAACCGGCGTGCTTCTCTTCTCAATCCCTCCAATTTCTTCTTCTACCAAATAATTCCACCGATCAAATTTTATTTTCACCTTCGCCGAATTTTCATTTGCATCAAAAAACCACGGAATTATCAGAGGCATTGAGAGACAGTCATTGGCGTCTAGCTATGGAAGAGGAGATGGCTGCTCTACAGTCACATGGTACCTGGAGCTTGCTCTCTGCTCCTAAATGGAGCATCTGTTGCCAGTTGCAAATGGGTGTTTACTGTTAGACACCATGCAGATGGGAGCCTTGATCGTTACAAGGCCAGATTAGTGGCATGAGGATTTACATAGACATATGGAGTGGATTATCATGGCACTTTTTCTCTGATTGCTCGTCACTCCCACTCTACGTGTCCTTTCAGTTATTGAGGTACGTGATTGGTCTTTATATCAGTTAGATGTTAAAATACGCTATGGAGACTCCAGGAAGAAGTCTACATGCAGCAATCTCCGGGGTTTGTTGCTGAGGGGTAGGGTGAGCAGGTTTGTAGACTTCACAAGGCAATATATGGCCTTAAGAAGTATCCAAGGACATGGTTTCAGAAGCTCTCGGATCTGATTGAAAAACAAGGATTTAAGAGGTCAAATGAAGATCATTCACTGTTCGTGCAAAGAATACCCAGAGGTACAGTTGTTATCATGGTGTATGTTGATGATATACTTATTACAGGAGATGATGTGCAGGGGATAAAAAAGGCAATGGAATTTCCGGGTCATCAATTTGTTACTAAAGATCTTGGCATCCTACGGTATTTCTTAGGTTTAGACAAGGTTCAGAAATGCGGTGTGCGGTATTTGTTCGGTCATGCGGTCAAAAGAGAGTAAGCGGATATGAGGTTAAGTATACGGAGGTATATGTGGTTTATGCAGTTTATAATAGTTTGATTTAAAATATTATAAAATAAACAATAGAATGTGATTATATAAAAAAAGTTGATGATCTAACAAAATCCAAAATAAAAAATTGTGATAAGATGATATAATCAATAAGATATATAAACCATGATATTATAAATTGATTATTTTTAGTGTGTATTTTGAATTTAGTGCATATATACATAATACATATATATCATGATATTATAAATTGATTATTTTTAGTATGTGTTTTGAATTTAATGCATATGTATACATATACAAATTTCGATTCAACAGGGAACACATGAATTCTATAAGAAAACCTTTAATGTATATATAGATCCTATATATAACAAAAGCTAAAGAATAATCATAGATATACAAATCATACACCCAAAATTATACACATATACGTATCTCCAAGGGATAAAATATGTTAACACAAAATATAGGGGAAAATTGTATTTGCATATAAAATTTATTAGGATTTAGAAGCACAAAAATGTAAAGTGTCCGTACTGTTAGTCAATTATTTCATGTTTTCTTTGAAGAATTAGAATGAATTTCATTAGATATAAGATTCAAAAAGCAATAAATAAGTTCATTAATAAGTGTTGAGAACAATGGGAAAAAATGGATATGAGAAAAATATCCTAGATTATATTCTCAAATGCAACATATATGGGAATAATGAAAAGATGCATCAATGTAAATGATGATATAAGAGTTGCTCGGAAAAAAACCGAGTTAATGTGTTATCAACATGTCATGGATTAACAATGAATCCTATCAGATATGCAGCCGCATATACCGCATATGTGTTTTGACCGCATATTGCCGCATAATGCAGCTGCATGGACCACATTTCCGAACACTGGGTTTAGAATTTGCTATGAATACGTAGGTCTTGTAATGACCCAAAAGAAGTTTTGTTACAGACATGCTTGTTGAGCCAGACATGATTGGGTGTCGACCCTCTACTATTCCTATCCCAGCATGAGGTTATATGATGAGGATACATATGAGGTTGACAAGAGGAGATATAGAGAGTTAGTGGGAAAGCTCCTTTATGTTACTATCACTAGACCTGATATCTCTTTTGCAATGATCAGGTGAGTCAATTCTTGGAGCAGCCCTGATAGGGTACACATGGATGCTATATATATGATATTGAGTACCTAAAGTCTTCTCCAGTTGCAGGACTGTTATTCAGGAAAGGAGCAACTCTTTCTTGTTTCTGCATGTGCTGATGCGGACTATGCAAGGTGTTTTACGGACAGGAAGTCTACTTCGGGCTTCGATGTGTTCGTTGGCAGTTCTCTTGTTTCTTGGAAGAGTAAGAAAGAAATTGGTTGTTGCTAGATCAGGTGTTGAATCCAAATATAAGGCTACGGCACAAGCAAGCACGGAAATAATGTGGTTTCGAGCAGTGCTAGCAAACTTGCATATAGATGTACATTTTCCTATTATACATTGTGATAATCAAGCTGCCCTATTATTGCAAATAACCCTGCATTTCATGAAAGAACAAAGAACATTGAAGTAAACTGCCATTATACAAGAGACGTGATTCAGAAGGGCTTGATTTCTACCTCTCATGTAAGTTCGGAAGACCAAACGGTAGATATCTTTATCAAGGCTTTGCTCAGAGGATCATTCCAGCAGAAGTGTTCTTCTAAACTGCGCATGATTGAATCTATGCTCCATCTTGAGGGGGTATAGAGATATATTTATGTTTCTGTACTATTTCCTTATTTTATTTTCTTATGTCCACCTTATGTAATTTACCCATAGGTCTCTCCTCTATATAAGAGAGCATGGGGTTCCCAAGAATAAACAACTTTCATTCTTTTCCCAACAATTATTTGTGTACCTGAGTACTATAAGACTTTATCAAAGATTGTTCAATTTTCCCGTCAAATTGTAAAATCAACCTCACATCTGTGATCTATGTAATCAATAAAGTATGGGGTTCATGATTAAATATATGACGTTGTTTGTAGTTGTTATGATTGAAATCAAAACCTCCAAGATATGGCATGTCTATTATAATATGAAAATAACAATGACATACCAAGTCACACGCAGCTTATTATAACTTTGGATTATATAAATGATCTATGTGAAGTTAAGATTTCCATTTTGATGAAAAATATATAGCCTTTTGCAATGTGTTTTGGCAATGCATATCACATCCTAAAATGTCACATTTTTAAGAAGGCCCTTTCTAGTTTTTATTGCAAACTTTGGAAGTTACTATGTAATTTACCATTTACAGACACTTGAAAGTTTCTGTGACCATGTAAGATGCTATTCCAATATCTCATGCATAAATTCCAAGTTCAAACTCAAAATCCAAAAAAATGTGAGATCAAAAAGTCAACAATATGATGATCTTACCAAGGATCTAATAACAAAAAGAGGTTTCAAGTCTAATTCTGCACCATCGATGTCAAACCATCAGAGAATCGGACAATTAAAGTATCATGGGACCCAAATAATAGAATGTTCAGCAGCATTGCGTGAACTTGGAGGAATCGGTAATAATTACCATGTGAAAGCATATAAAAATAACAAAAACATAAATGGAATAGCAAAGATCAAGAAGACTATTACATCTGTCTATGATGTAGTGGAGCCCAATTCCATGTGAAAAGAGACCAAAAACGGTTAGATTTCTCTATCATTTCGCTCATTAGAAAAATGAAAGCAAAACATATAGAGAGCCGAACAAACTCAGTCAACTTTTCAATTAAAATGATGAGCAACTAAATCCAATCTAAGGATTAAACAAATCCTAAGTAGCTTTTAATCACCAAACAGACTTTCCGCATGAATTATGCGTGATGCGAACTACCCAGTCAATATTCCATCAGTAGTAGCACAGCTCTATGTCGAAATAGATTCTTCCCATTGAGACTACATATAGACTCTTTTTGGCATTTATTTCTTATAATATCTAACAATGCAGTGAAGTTAACATCATTAGTGCTCAAAATGATTTATGAATTCTAAAAAGTAATCATATAATTTACAATATAGGACTTCCCAAAAAAATGCTGAATTGCTTCTTTTGTAACAAATGGACTTAATTGCAGACCCACTAGAAGAAAAAAAACAACTTTACATTTCATTTCCTTTTATAATAGGGCATTCCTTCTCAACATCACTTTGCTTGTTAAATAATTAAAATGAGGTCGAAGACAATCACGGTCGATCACTTTTTTTGAAAAGAATCACGGTCGATCACGATCATCTAAAATCCATTACACTACAAGTAGTCACAGATCAAGATGCCATGTCTCTCACACCCCTTACTTATAAACGTTATTTCTTTCAAGGGACCCCGGATATAAGTATATATCATGCACATGCAATCAAGTCCTCGATATAGATAAAATAGCAACTTATATAAGGGAAGGAAAAGGAAGGTGCATAAAAAATAACCACAAAGATGGCTAAGATTACAAGAAGAAGAAGAAAGAACAGTGAATAACATACTATAGGAGCAATGAAGCTATCAATCAGTTTCAAGGTCATCAAAATTAGACAGCTCATCCTTTCCTAAAACTACAAAATGAGACAGTAGGCAAATGAACATAAAGAACATAGACACGGGTGGCTTGACTAGAAGCCATTAAAAAACATGTTAAAGCGGCCGCAGGAAAGTTAGAGACCGTGAACTATAGAAGGGAACGTCAGCAAAAGAAAGCAGTCTGGAGGACTTGTCAACTAGATAAGCAGCATCAATTTTACCTGATTGTCACGAACTTGTTCGTCCCGTGCTTGGCCCAGAATGGCCTCAGGTCAATAGAATTAGAAAGGTTGTATCCTTCCCCTGCTAGCTTCTCCAACACTTTCTTAAATGCACCTTGGCTCATTTTCCTCCCGGCAATCCGTGAGCCATGCCTCTTTGGGCTCATGGGCAGCGGATACTCCGAAATGCTGGTTGTACAGCATGCAGATTGCCATCCTCCAACGCCCCACCTGTAGCACTGCTGTGGAGCACCCGTGCAGGAGCAAACGGGTGTCGGGATCACTGATATATCCAAACTCATCCCATTTATCACCACCTCAGTGTTTTTCGGCACAGACCTCCCTCGTGGTCTAGGGCCATTACCAGCCTCATCCCTGGGTGCAGGAGCCTTCTTCGGCTTCTTCGGTTTTGGAACCTTGGGCAACGTCCCCTGCGACCTTTTCCTCCCCTTTTTGCTCTTCTTGCCAATCTCATCACTCTGAAGTGGGTTTTCTTCCTTAACTGGCTGCTCAATCAGCTGCGACATGCGCGACGAATGCTGGACAGGGGCCGAGGAGAGAATCCCAAAGCTCGGGGCATTCTCCGGCATTGCATGGGGGATCTTATCCCTCACATTGTGCATCCAGCCATCCCTCGTGAAATCCAGGTGTGGAGGCATTGGCTCCATTATGCCGCAGCTCCGGTAGAAGTATGCGCCGTTGAAGAGCATATTCTTGGTGTCCCTCTGCTCCATCAGATTTGGAGGCATCAGCTGCAGCCCCTGATTTCCCTTAAAGGTCTGCTTGTAGTATCCCAAGTTCCGAAGACCAAGACCTCCATCACTATCCATACTCCGCTCCAGATTGCAAGAAGAAGAAAAACAAAGGCCCTCAAAGATTCGATCTTTTCACAAGATTAGCTCTAACCATAAACCCAAATGCCTGTGGAATCCATTGCAAGCAGAAAAAAACCCAAAAAAGTGAGAAAATGGGCTAAAAAGCAGATCTGGCGACAGGTACGTACACAGGGAGGAGACAAAAGATTCAAACTTGGGGTTATGGTAGGGACCGACAAGACGAAGGTGCCTATCACCTGCATTCGCGGACGATGGAGATGTTTAAAGGTTTTTAGGTCTCCAAAGTTTCGATCTCTGGAGGATAAGATTTGTGGGTTTGCCAAACAAAATGTAGCAAGGATGGGGTTTTTTAGTACCAAAATCTACGTAAGAATGAACTGTAACATTACATTAGATTCTAGAGAGAGAGAGAGCTTACTTGGAGGAGATAGAGAGAGGTGTTGGTGAGGGAGAAGTTGTCGTTAGGGTTCTTTCCTTGTTGCTATGGCAACACCTGACAGAGATAGAGGAGGACAAGGAATGATATTTTATTGTGTTTATCTGCTTTGAAATAGTTTGTACGATTTCGAAACCTTTTGATATAATTTTAAGGATATTGACTTCCACTTTGATGTGCCAAATTTGACCTTGAAGGTAACCTCGCTCATCAACATTGCTCTTTGCACCCTACAAGGTAGGAAAACGTTACTCAGTAACATCAACTTTGTCACCTGTTTGGGCATCCTATGTACCAAACATATGGTTTGCTTTTGATATCCTATGTACTAATTCTTTTAATGTTATTTTTCACCCAAGTTGGAGAACATTATTTATCTTGGATGTAAATGTGTTAGAACTTGAATTGACATGTTTGGATTTAATCCGATTTGTTTAGCATATTATAAAGTGTTCAAATTTGGTTTGAGATAAAAAGAATGTTCACATTGTGTTTTTTCCCTGAAATTCGCAAAAGTTTAATTCAACTTACTGAAGGTTCATTTGAGATCAAAACATTAATGATGTCTATTTTATGTTCATTATAGCTCTATTATCGTTTGTTTAAAGCAATTTGATTTATCTAAACCCTTAGCTAAAATTCATTTTGACTTGTAAAAAAGTTAAATTTTAATAACTAATTACTGACAAATGAGCATTCATAATTTCCATCCAGCGTATACAAATATACATGGTGTTAACCAAATGATTTGCGAAGAGTATTTAATGAACCTACTTTAGTTATGTTCACTTCATTTACAATTTTGATTTGTTTATTTAAAGTTCGAATTTTGACGAAACTTATACCAACTCAATTTCTGAACAAATATCAAACCTATGAATTTTTGGACATATCCATGCAACATCAAGTATGAAATTGTCTGAAAGTCTCTCCTTACCAGAATATTTTAGCTATCCAAACTTGCTTAAAATAATAGACTGCCATCATGGATATCTAACTTCATTATCTTATGATAATGAATTTAAGAACTTTGGCGGATCTATTGATGAGATTCATCTCCTACTATATTGTACCTTCGAATGTGAAAGTGTCTAAAGTCTCTCCTTGCAAGAATATATGGGCTATCCAACCTTGCTTAAAATAATAGACTATCACTGTGGATATCTAACTTCATTTTCTTGTGATATTGCATATAAGAACTTTAACAAAGTCGTTGATGGGATTCGTCTCCTACCATATTGTACTTTCGAATGTGCATTTTCTTATGAAATGAGAGCTAATTCAACTTAAGAGGGGGGGCTTTGAAAGCAACTACGATATATCAGCAACAGTTTCTCCAATCTTGATATTTGCATATCCCAAGAAACTGTAAATGCACATGCTTAAGCAAGTTGCTAACTATCTAGAGTATAGGAAAATGAGGTACATTTTGCATTCCTATTCTTGCATGTTACCGCTTTTGTGTATTCAATGAGAACATTTGAGTGATATTTATGGGTAAAGGTTCATAAGATTTTTATGATGCCTTGTAACAACTCAAATAACTTGCATTTAACTATGCAACATGCTTGCATGTTGTGACTTCGCGAATCTTAGTTGCTCGACGATAACATAATAAAAAAATTTCAAAAAGAATGTATATTAGCAACAGAATAACAACTTGGTAAGATCATCTAGTGTATCATTATTTCCTGGATAATTATGTTGAAATGAGTGAATATAAGCTTTATACATAAGTCAGAATAGGTGCTTCAACTAATGGCATGTCTAGAATTATACACCAAGTAGGGCACAATAATAAATAAATGAATAAATAATAAGAGGCGAGCATGTGGAAATGTGAGCGAGATTTTTTGTATTTGTGGATGGTTGGATTCAAGATAATATTGAATATGCTAATTTCTGTGTTCTTGCTATTTTGAAAGGGGGATTGAAATTTAAAAATGGGGAGACGTGAGAGAATGGGAAGGGGGGCTAATGAATATGTTGGATTGCACATTGGAAGTGACGGAATAAGTGGGGAAATGAATTAGTTGGAAAGAGGGTTGTGGATTAATGGTTGTTTGGAGGAATTGAAATCGGGAGGGGCACAACCACAACCACGTAAAGAGGACAGATTCACTAATTAGGAAATACATGTGATGATAACTCCATGTTTCATCTCCTTTATTTTTTTTCCTTTTGTCTAAAATCTGAAGTAAAACACATGTAGATAATTATTAATTACAATTTATTATTTTAACACTAATTTAAACAAAATAAAAGAATAAAGGAAGAAAATAAAAGAAAGAAGAACAAAAGGTATAAATATGTAAAGACTTGGCCCTAACACAGAGACCGAGACAGTACTGAATTGGTCGACTAATAACAAAGTAGCAAGGGATAAGAATAAGAAAACATCGAAAAGAACTAAATTTATATACAAAATAACACACATAACACCTTATATATTGCATAAACTTCCACAATTTTCATATACATTATACTAACTCAGAATAACTTAATTCTTTTTCAACATGTAAATAAAAATACAAAAAATACAGAGAATATCGACTATTTTACATTGAATAAATGTATGAAGATCTCAAAATGAAAAAATCAGGGAATCCAACTTCATGGTTCATTTTTCACTTCACATGAACTCTAAATTGAGAAAACTCACATTCAGAATTTTATTGATAAAATTCTCTATCCAATGAAGATAAATTTCACTAAAAATGAAGCTAATATGCAAAACATCGATGTTAGGACCTATATGATATATGTACAATGATGTTTACTTATTTTTATCTATGTATTTATCGTGATATTTTTCTTAACATGTTTTTTTCTTTTGTTGTAAATGTTGTATATTATGGAAATGAAATAATATAAAAAAAACAGAATGCTTGAAATTAACCTGAATGGACTCGAAACCATATAATATAAGTATACTATATTTATAATATAGAAATTTCTATGTGTTTAACCTTGAAAACTAAGTCCTAAGAAATCTAAAAAAATGCATTAATGTATATTAATTTATCCTTTAAATGAATAAAATATAAAATATTGTACTCATTTGTATATTGAGAGATTAGAATTTTGTGTGTGTGTGTATTATATGTGAAATATACTTATGTTTTGTAATTTATACGTGATTTATTTGTCATATTATCATTATCTTTATACTTGTATTATATATCATAGTCCTGATACTTAAATTGCATATAACTTATACTTAATCATTTTTACATTTAACTTTATTTGGTATTTATTATGTATTTTATATTTATACTATATATTTGTATTATATTTGATCTATAGTGTTGACCATAGCATGAACCACATCAGCAATAGGCTTAAAGCCCATCGACTCTTCCATTTGAGATAGTTGATCGATCGTGTCATCTTTCTCATTCATCCAAGCCTTCTTCTCTACTACTGGGTTATATGCATGCAAATCGGATTAAGACACATTATCTGCCCTACTCCACCCAATCATGTTCATGCACCACCTCCATCTCCGATAGCGCAACCTACCCGACTACCTCAATCCATCTATGTTCGTATGTAGCCAGCTCCCTACCTAACTCTCAGGAGAATCACCAACTCCTAACACCCCTCCTCCTCCCTATTGTCTTCTTCGTCTCCTTAATCTTTTCCCTTTTCCAATATTACTATACATCTCAGATGCCCCCCTCTCAATAGAACCTGAAATCCCAATGACTTCATCACCATATCCACCTCCAATTACCTCTACAGTTCTTTATTATCCTTCTAGACCCCTCCATAGATCAGCTCCAAATCCATAAGGTGCGCATGGAGCCCCACCCCCTTTCTTCAAACTACTAATCCCCACATCAAGATCAAGCTCGAGACCACCTTTTATTGCAGGTCTCCAACAAACCATCCATCACCTGTTGGTTCTTAGACACTAGCAGAAGAGGTACGGGAAGGTTGACTATATGGCTTGGATCGTTGCAATCAAATATTAGAGCGGGGAGAGGACTCGCAAGATGAATCATCGAAAACCAGAGCTACAAATGTGAAGTAAGGATTAGAAAAATAAGTCTTAGAATTTTCTCTCAAAGAATAGAGTGGAAAGTAGAGAGAAGAGATTTATTGCTTTCTATTATGTGTTGAACAAGTGGGGTATTGGGTCTTAATTATATGTCTCGGATTTCCATATCATTGGAGGCAGAATATGGCAAGGAAAATTTTCCAGAAATACTATATTCAAAAAATGATCGAAAAGTAAAACTTGGTGATCAATTAGAATTCAAAATATGACTAATCAGTCAAATTGGATGATCGATTAGAATTCAAAAAATGGCCGATTAGTGAAATTTGATGAACTATCATAATTCCAAATTGTGACATATCAGTGAAATCAGATGATCGATCAAAATCCAAAAAATGATCAATCACTGAAAAATAATCGATCATTTGATACTCAGATTTGAAAGTTAACGTCTGAGATGCAAGACGCGTGATGCTTGAGGTCTTTTATAACATAAGATAATTTTAGTATGCATGACTCAATAAAAAAGACTTCGTCTTCTTCTTGAGTTTGAGATTCTTTCTTGAACTTGAACTGGAGATTTGAACTCCTTTGGATTCTTAGCTTCATTTTCACTTAAGTTTGATCTCCCAAAACTTGAAAATTTTCTTGGTCTATATGTACAGGTGTTGTTATCATCAAAATATGCTCGCTCATGCATGAACTAACAATCTCCTCCTTGTTAATGAGAACAAAATATTTTATTGTGTTTGCAAAAGTAAGTGTGTGTAAAATCATTTTAAAACATTTTCTTTCCCCGAGAAAGTTTTAAGAGCTTTTCGTAAACACTCCCCCCTCTTGACAAAATAAAAAAAGATACCAAAAGATTAATATGAGTTGTTGAATAAAGTTGTTTGTTAACAAATACAATAGCTGTTTAAAGAGGTAATATTTCTTTCTTTTGTGAAAACAATCTTTTTTGTTTGACCACCTCCTAAGGTAGAGCTCACCCTAAATCTTTGCTTAAAGGCTCTTCCTTAAAGATAAGAGCCGAGGGCTCATCGCCAATGCATGATATGCATGAATGACTAAGTGTAAAAAGAAAATAAGTCAACAAAGTCCTTGGTGGGAGACTTCTCCAATCTAGATAGCTTCTCCATGGTGGTAACGTCCATCCATTGTTGTGCATCTAACATTTCATTTGGCCTTGGAGGGGTCTATCTTGATCGTTGATGTGGCATCTCCATCTTCTTTTTCCTTGGCCTTCGATACCTGAAAGATTGTATTCGACACCCTTTCTTTTTTTGGATCTTTGAGGATTAGATATCATTATACTCTTCTTTTTCCAAACGTAACCTCTTTTCTTGAAAGAATTAGAGTTAAAAGCATGATTTTACTTTTTCTTTCCCTTTTCATTAATAGACATAAAAGTCATTTTCTTTTTAGCTCGGTAATTTATTTTTCTAGAAAGTAATTTTAATTTTAAAACTACTAAGATCCTTTTAAGTAATTCATTTTCCTTTTTTTAAACATCTAAGTCATTTAGCAAAAGAGATGAATCCTATGTTAATTTCTCGTTAAACTTTTTAGGAGCATCTACTTTCTATTTAGCATCTACTTCATTTACAAACTTCATATTTTGTCTAAACAAATCTTGAGAGGTATTATAAAGTTCATTATAAGAAAATTTACTCACCTCAATGTCAGAATCTGAGCTGAATGAGTTAAATTCAATAGTTCAACTAATCCATGCATGCACATTCACTTTCTTCTTCATTGTTGCTTGAATTGTCCCTAGATGCTTGCATGGCTTTCTTTTTAAACTTCTACTCAGATCCAAAGTTCTATTTTATCTTGAGGCATTCCTCATGTACCCCACTTTTTTGTATTGAAAGAACTTAGTTTCTCTTTCTCCCATTCTCTTATTAAGAAAAGACTTGAACTAATGGGTCATGAATGTGATATCATCATCACAATTAGATCCCTCAGTTTATTCCTTACTTTCTGCTAGGGCAAGACTCTTTTATGGCTTATATTCTCTTCTTTTCCCATTCTCTATTTTTGTTTCATATGTAAGAATGTTACCTATGAGATCTTCCAATAAAGTCGTGCTGAAATTTGTAGACTCTTCGATAGAAGCGACCTTGTATTCCAAGTTAGTGTATAGAGAGATAATAATCTTGATGGAAAGTTCTTTGGGTGGAAATATTCTTCCTAAATTCCTTAGTTGATTCACTATGGAAGTGAATATGATGTTCATATCCTTTATACTTTCTCCTCTATTCATTTTGAAGGTTTCATATGCAAGACTGAGCATTCTGAAACATAATTCCCTTACCTTAGTTGTCCCTTCACGTGTATTCTCCAGAAACTTCCATATCTTGTATGTTGTCTTAAGATCAAATACCTGATCGAATAAGGTTTCTAAGCGAGAACAATATATGGAATTGATCGCTTTGGAATTTATCACTATTTGAGCCAATTTGACGGCGAAGTAGCATGTTTCCTTCTCCTATATGAATTTCAATTCCTTCCTCGTCATAGATAGAAAAGTCAGATGATTGAACGAAGATCATCATTTTAGTCTTCCAAATGGATTAATTTGTCCATTTGAAGAGAAGTGAATGAACCACGATTCTTCCCTCCAACACAATCTTAAGATGCATGCTATGTATGTGTCGGAATGTTATGTCTTATGCACTAACGAGGCTCTGATACCAAATGTTGGTTCCAAAAGATTAATATGACTTGTTGAATAAAGTTGTTTGTTAACAAATACAATAGCTGTTTAAAGAGATAATATTTCTTTCTTTTATGAAAATAATCTTTTTAGTTTGACCACCTCCTAAGGTAGAGCTCACCCTAAATCTTTGCTTAAAGGCTCTTCCTTAAAGATAAGAGCCGAGGGCTCATCGCCAATGCATGATATGCATGAATGACTAAGTGAAAAAAGAAAATAAGTCATCTAAGGTCCTTGGTGGGAGACTTCTCCAATCTAGATAACTTCTCCATGGTGGTAACATCCATCCATTGCTGTGCATCTAACATTTCATTTGGCCTTGGTGGGGTCTATCTTGAACGTTGATGTGGCATCTCCATCTTCTTTTTCCTTGGCCTTTGATACCTGAAAGATTGTATTCGACACCCTTTCTTTTTTTGGGTCTTTGAGGATTAGATATCATTATACTCTTCTTTTTCCAAACCTAACCTCTTTTCTTGAAAGAATTAGAGTTAAAAGCATGATTTTACTTTTTCTTTCCCTTTTTCTTTAATAGACATAAAAGTCATTTTCTTTTTAGCTCGGTAATTTATTTTTCTAGAAAGTAATTTTAATTTTAAAATTACTAAGATCCTTTTTAAGTAATTCATTTTCCTTTTTTTAAACATCTAAGTCATTTAGCAAAAGAGATGAATCCTATGTTAATTTATCGTTAAACTTTTTAGGAGCATCTACTTTCTATTTAGCATCTATTCATTTATAAACTTCATATTTTGTTTAAACAAATCTTGAGAGGTATTATAAAGTTCATTATAAGAAAATTTACTCACCTCAATGTCAGAATCTGAGCTGAATGAGTTAGATTCAATAGGTCAACTAATTCCATGCATGCACATTCACTTTCTTCTTCATTGTTGCTTGAATTGTCCCTAGATGCTTGCATGGCTTTCTTTTTAAACTTCTACTCAGATCCAAAGTTCTATTTTATCTTGAGGCATTCCTCATGTACCCCACTTTTTTGCATTGAAAGAACTTAATTTCTCTTCCTCCCATCCTCTTATTAAGAAAATACTTGAACTAATGGGTCATGAATGTGATATCATCATCACAATCAGATCCCTCGGTTTATTCCTTATTTTCTGTTAGGGCAAGACTCTTTTGTGGCTTATATTCTCTTCTTTTCCCATTCTCTATTTTTGTTTCATATGTAAAAATGTTACCTGTGAGATCTTCCAATAAAGTCGTGCTGAAATTTGTAGACTCTTCGATAGAAGTGACCTTGTATTCCAAGTTAGCATATAGAGAGATAATAATCTTGATGGAAAGTTCTCTGGGTGGAAATATTCTTCCTAAATTCCTTAGTTGATTCACTATGGAAGTGAATATGATGTTCATATCCTTTATACTTTCTCCTCTATTCATTTTGAAGGTTTCATATGCAAGAGTGAGCATTCTGAAAAATAATTCCCTTACCTTAGTTGTCCCTTCACGTGTAGTCTCCAGAAACTTCCATATCGTGTATGTTGTCTTAAAATCAAATACCTGATCGAATAAGGTTTCTAAGCGAGAACAATATATGGAATTGATCGCTTTGGAATTTATCACTATTTGAGCCAATTTGACGGTGAAGTATCATGTTTCCTTCTCCTATATGAATTTGAATTCCTTCCTCGTCATATTCTAGATAGAAAAGTCAGATGATTATCATCATTTTAGTCTTCCAAATGGATTAATTTGTCCATTTGAAGGGAAGTGAATGAACCACGATTCTTCCCTCCAAACACAATCTTAAGATGCGTGCTATGTATGTGTCGGAATGTTATGTCTTATGCACTAACGAGGCTCTGATACCAAATGTTGGTTCCCGAAAACCGACAGAAGGTGTGCAGGTGAATTGATTATACAACCAAGATCACTACAAATACAATATTAGATTGATGAATGGGCTCGTAAGATGAATCATAGAATATCAGAGTTGTCAGTGTGAAGCGTGAATCAGAAAAATCACTCTTAAAACTTCCTTTTAGAGAATAAAGTGGAAAGTAGAGAGAAGAGATTTGTTTCTCTTTGTTGTGTGTTGAATACATCAGATATCTAGTCCTATTTTCTTATTTATAGGTCTCAGACTTCCACCGAGAGGAAAAATATGGTAAGGAAATTTCTTAAAATGTCATATTTGAAAAAATGACCGATCATTGAAACTTGGTGATCGATCATAATTTAAAAATACGATCCGTTAGTGAATAGGATGATCGATCAAAATTCAAAAAATGATCGACCAATGAAGCTTGATGATTGATCATATTCACAAATAGATTGGTCAGTGAAATTAGATGGTCGGCCAAATTTAAAAAAAACTTGATAAGTAAAACTATATGATTGATCATTTTGACACTTTGATCTGAAAGTCATAATCAGAGTTAAAGTCTAAGTCTTAGTCTAAGATGTGAGATGCGTGATGTTTGAGGTCTTTTACAATAAAAGATAATTACTGTATGCATGACTTAATAAAAGAAAAGACTTCATATTCTTTTTGAATCGAAGATTTGAACTCCTTTGGATTCTTAGCTTCTTCTTCACTTAAGCTTAAACTTGTTCTTGATCCAGTAGTTTTCCTCTCTCGACCTAGCTTCAAGCTAACTGTACAAGTATTGTATATCTGCACAAGTTTTGTTATCATCAAAATATACATGCTCATGCATGAACTAATTAACATCCCCAATAGTATAGGATTAGAGCCCACCATGGAGCTTCATCGAGCGACATGCCTGAACTATGACGCCATCATCAACCACCGTTGATCGCAGTAATTGATCGTCATCTATTGGGACACAACAATAACATCCTCTTCGAATAGTAGAGGAAACAAGGTCAAGGGGTTCACTGCCAGAGCGCTTCCTTGGTTGAGCTCATGTCAGTAGGAGCGGAGGATGAAGATCCCACATGAGCTCCCTTCATGTCATTAACAATAAGCCCCTATTTCTCACAATCTTTCTCAGAGATTTACACCATACATGTACCTCTCTACTGATTCCACCAATATTCCATAGAGCCTACCTCCTCTATAGTACTACTACACACAGAGAGATGCGATCAGGAGGGCATATAGTGATTATCCAATCTAACAAAGCTTCATACGATTATCTTCCCCCGTCGTTAGATCAAATCAAAGAACTGATCAATGGCAACACCCACTTTTTGCCATAAGATCCTTAACATCGGTGATGAGAATTGATCCACATGGAGGCTAGTTTTCCATTCGATGAAACCAATCATGGAGAGGATCTCACCATAAGATGCAATATAATCCCCATGTGATTTGGTCACTTAACTGAGTCAATTGTGGAAAAACCCTACCAAAGTTTCTATTAGTGACATAGATTTTGCTAATGGCTTTGTTGCATATTTATTTTGTAGCTTGATTAACTTTTCAAGTAGAATCTCAATGATGAAAAGTGTAGAAAACCTACGAAGTCGACTCAAAACCTAAATCAACTTTAAAAGACCCAGCTTGAAGGCTCAAGGCTCAGAAATAGTTTATAGAGAGAATCAAAGAAAGACTCAATTTCAAAAGCTCGGGTATTTTAAAGACTTCAGATGTTGATTTGACATTTTGTATAGTTTTTACTTTATGCTTAAAAATAGTCTTATAATTTTTGCATATTCTTGATCACCAGGCAAATTAAGCTATAACCATCAATATCCTAAAATCGATATTTGGATATATGATCGATCACCTTGACACCCTGATCGATTACCCTTGATCGATCATCTTTTGATTCTGATCGATCAATTCTTGATTATTGAGTATCTGGCCCAATCAACCATATTGTTATCCATGATTGATCAACCCTGATCGGCAATCCTTTTGACCATGATCGACTACTTTTCAAATTACTATTCAATGGTCAAATTTGATTGATCACCTAGTGTAACTGATCGATCACTCATGATCACCATATAAAATCTTCATTTGGGAGTTATCAAAGGAAGGGTATAGGTTGCACGAGAGAATGCGCCGCCCTCGATTTAAAGAAGCTAGAATAGTGGTAACATGCTTCACTAAGAGAGTGAAGGGGAAATCCTAGAAAAAGGTTCTAGGTTGTGGTTTTCACTTGCTTGGGTTTCTAAGTAAAAATCATTATGCATTGTGGTTTGAATTTCTCTACTATGTATGTGGATTGTGAATATTTTTTATTACGATAATTGTATATTACACAATCACCTCCTCTTGTGTTGGACTCACATTCGATATCAGAGCAGGTTCAAGTTTTGCAAGTGTAACGACCTACTTACAAGTCCTAGATGGCACAAGAAAATGTATCCACAAGCTCAAGTGGGACATCCTAATCCATTATAAAGCCACCATACTTAGACAACACTAACTATGCCTACTCGACAAATCACATAGAGATTTACATGTTGTTTATATACTTTAGGATGTTGACATGCATGACAAAAACATTCCTAAAGCCAACATTGAAGGAAGGTGTAGAAGAATTCATTGATGTCAAAATCAAATATTTGGAGAGGAATGCAAAAGCCATGAACATGTTGTGTTGTGCTCTTTCCGTCGACAAGTACAATCGTGTTTGACAGTATAAGACAACCTATAAGATTTAGAGGACACTCACGGTAACATATGAAGTGCATACAAAGTCAAAAGTTCTAAAGTTATAATGCTAACTAGAGAATATGAGATTTTAAAGATAAAGGAAGGAGAATCCATCAAAGAGATGTATACAAGGTTTTACCACCATCGTGGACAATCTCAAAGATCTAGGGAAGAACTTCATCAAAAGAGAGCTGGAAAGGCAAGTTATTAATTCACTTTCAAGTTAATGGGAATAGAAGGTAATATTAATAGAAGAAGTGAATTATGGAAGACATTGAGATGGATGACCTCATAGGAAATCTGATGGCATGTGAAGTCAAGAAGAAGGCTAAGAAGTTGATTGAAGAGGCAAAGAAGAAATCTCTAGCTTTCAAGGTCAGCAACCAAGACTTATATAATTATGAAATGGATGATAAAGATCTTGTCCTACTTGATAGAAAGTTAAAGAAGTTTATGGGAAATAAAAGAACCTTAAGTAAAAGAGAGATGACAACAAAGATGCACCAACATGCTAATAGTGCAAAAAGAAAGGACATTTGAGAAGGGAAGGCATTGCCACGTACTTAAGTAAGAAAACAAAAAGGAGCGATCGTAAAAGAAATTCAAGAATAATCACAAGAAAGAAAGCACCATAAGCAACATGGAGTGACTTGGATTTAAGCGACTCTGACCCAGACGCAAGCAATAATGAATCAACATGCCTCGTACTAATGGCTCTAAAAGGTGAGGTAACTCAAAAAACTTATGCTGAACTTTTAGATGTATTTCATGAAGTTTCTGCAGAATTATAAAAGTCTAAGTTCGATAATCAAAAGTTAGTTAAAAAGATAAATAAGTTAGCTTATAAAAAATAAACTTTTAGTAAGGAATTATCTTACCTACAAGAAAATATTACCTTTCTTGAAAAACAAATTAGTAGTCTTAAATTGAATTGTGATAAGCTTGTAAAGGATCTTGCTTGGATTATCAAAGGAAAAGAGAATTTAGATAAACTGCTTGGTTCAAAAAGAAACCCCGATGATAAAAGTGGTATATGATTTACTAGTAATTTAATTACATGTATCAAGTTTCTTAGTCAAATTGGAGAGAGAAAGTCTAATCTCGTGGACCCTAAATATGGGTACCAAAATATCTTCTTAAAACTTATTTTGTAGGTGGAGATAATAAAGATCACAAGAAATGGATGTACAAACTATCTCAAACTAGAATAAAAGCTTCAAAGCCAATTGGATCGAGAATGATTCCAACCTCAACTGTTATCAGAAGAAGATGGTAGCAGCCGATGGATCATGGATTCATGACATTCAAAGATTATGATAGAAGACAAGAAGTTGTTTACCATCCTGAAACATAAAGAAGGAAGTTCAATCATATTTGAGAACAACCACAAGGGCGCATAATAGGTGCTGGTCAAGTTAGTAAGGGTAAAGATACCTTTTTAATGTTTCTTTAGTTAATGTATTAAAGCATAACTTATTTAGTGTAAGTCAAGTTTGTGATAAAGGTTTTTATGTTTTGTTTTCCCCTTAAACTACTTTAAAATTCTTGATGAATCTACTACTGAAGCCCTGCTATATGAAAACAAGATTTAAAGATATTTATGTTGTAGAGTTTAACAAATATAATGCTTATGGTTGCTTAGTTGCTAGTAATAATGAAGGTAATCTTTAGCATAAAAGACTAGGTCACTTACACCCTAAATACTTGAACAAGTTGATTACGAATAATTTAGAAACTGGATTGCCTATCAATATGATAAACTCTGAAACACCCTATGATGCTTACTCACTAGGGAAACTCCACAAAAGATCTTTCAAAAGTAAAAATTTAGTTTCAACATCATGTCCTCAAGAACTACTTAGATCAGTTTGGACCAAGAAGAGCAGAAAGCTTTAGTGGTTGTGGATACTATCGTGTAATAGTAGATGAGTACTTTAGGTTCACTTGGACCATCTTCTTAAAAATAAAAGAACAATTAATAGAATCCTTTATAAGCTTTTCAAAATTAGTTCAAAAGGAAAAGAATGAAGAAATCCATAAAATTTGTACATATGATGTTGGAGAGTTTGAAAATGAATTATTCACTAAGTTTTCAAAAAAATATGGAATAAAACATGAATATTCATTTCCAAAGAGCACCTCAACAAAATGGAGTTGTAGAAAGAAAGAATAAACTTAACAAGAATATGTTAGAACTTTATTAATAGAATTTGGTCTACCTAAATACTAATGGGATGAAGCTAATAATACCACCTGTTATGTATTAAACATAGTATTAATACAACCAATCCTTAAAAAGACAAGTTATGAACTTTAGAAAGGTCAAATTATCAAGATAAGCAACTTTAAAATGTTTGAAAGTAAATATTTTACATTAAACATAAAATATAACTTAGATAAATTTGATGCTAAAAGCGAAAAATGCATATTCATTGGTTACTAAAATCGTAGTAAGGCTTACAAAGTATTTAATAAGAACACGCTAGTTGTGAAAGAAATAATGCACATAAATTTTGATGAAAATCCACAAGAATTAAACAATCAAGAAAATGCTATTGAAGATGAAGAAGATGAAGAACAAACCTTCCTTGATATAACTAAGATAAAAGACACTAATACACATAATCTAAATAAAGAACGAATCTTTAACAAGGAACACCCTAAAAGTCAAATAATTGGAGAAATATCAGATAAAGTTAAACAAGACCTCATCTTAACATTAACTTTGTATTTAGTGCTTATGTATCTCAAATAGAACCGAATAAGATAGAAGATGCATTAAAAGATAAATCCTAAATAATTATAATGCAAGAAGAACTTAATCAGTTCACAAGAAATAAAGTTTGGAAACTTGTACCTAAACTAGAGACCACTTCAATGAATTAGAATTTAAATAGATTTAAAGAAATAAATCAAATGAGGGAGGTTAGGTGAATAGAAACAAAACTAGACTAGTTGCACAATGTTACAATCAACATATAGACTTTGATGAAACCTATGTACATGTAACCAAACTATTAATATTAAGTGATGAATATCCATTTCATCACTTTTATTTATTCATTTTGTCTTTAAACCCATAGAAAAATGCATGAAAATATCATTAATTTGCATAAAATAACACTCATATATTTACCTATAAATACTATATAAATACTTGTATTTAAACCCAAAATAAAAGAATAAAGGAAAAGAAAAGAAAAGAAATAAAGTATCAAAGATACTAAATGTGTTAGCAATGTGAGCCCGAGGCGAACCATTCCTGCAATAAATGTTATTGTAATAAATGATTTATCAATAAAGGTTATTGATTATGTTTCACTCCCTTTCTGAAATTTATTGAATGAATGCACTATAAGGTCCCTCTGTACAATATGGGTTATGTACCATGGCCAACTTGATAATCATACAGCCGTTGATTCGTTGATTGAATCATGGAGGCTGATGCTTGGATGAATATCTAAGGAGTTAGATAGAGGACTCATCAAGCATCATCAATGATTGACAAGTAGTGATCTCCAGCCTGAGAAGGAGATGGCAATCCTTTCTCATTAGGCTGATATCTGATCGACCTCTTGATGCAGGTCCTCTGCATGGGAATAGTGATTCAGAGGTATCGGATTAGTTGAGTCAATGGGTTGACTTAACGAGATCGAGATAACCAAAGACCTATGATGAATACTGTCACATCACAGGCAAACATCCTCTGACCAGAGACAGATGTATTGCTATATGTCTGAGTGTGTACATTTGGTAGACCAATAGTTGATGACCTGACCAAGGTCTATACACCGGCGAGCTGGTGTGCATATAAGGGCATATGAGTAATACGATCTCTCAAAGGGATCATACAGGTTCACTTGTGAACCGGGAGACATGAGCTCACTCATGAGGTATTGGGACTGATCAAATTCCATGCATGGTCATCATGCTTTAGAAGCATGACATGAATTTGAAGGTAAGATATATGCTTTTGTGAAAGCATATGATCTGTACCAAATCCCAAGGACCAAGATTGAGAAACTTAGTGATCAAACCATGAAGATGACAGTGTAAAATTGATCTATATCTTCAGGATGATTACGAGTCTTCCAGTATGCAGGATGTACAGGTATTGGGAATACTTTAGGGTGATTTGATCATAAATGATTGTATAACCATGATGCTTCCATTCCGAGGGAGTGATGACACAGGTCTGGATTTTAGTGACTCCTCTCATTAGAGAAGTGACCTAATCTTAATCCATGTACTGGACATGATCTGAATGAGATTCAGATGCAATGAGAAGATTAGGTTTATGGTCTTGATTTAATCAAGCATCTATGAGAGGTCCATGGGATCTGGATTTGAGATGTGATCTCAATATCCAAGTCACTATACGTGGAACAATACAATCGCCCTGTCCTTATCTCCAAGTATCTGAGGAGAAATAGCATTGTTCTTGAATGGTTCAAGAATAATTCCATAAGATCTAAGCATTGAGAAATTGATAATTAAATGTGATTTAATTATCATGATGTATGAGGAATTATCCAATATAATTAAATGTGATTTAATTATTATGGATAAGAATAATGTGGATAGAAATATCCAATTATTCATAATATATTATAAATGTGATTTATAATGTATTAGAGAGAGCTAATTATAAGTTATATTTGTTGATTAATTATTAATGTGTCTAATTAATTGAAAATGTAAATTATATTTTGTTTTGGGTTGTGAATGTGATTCACAATTTTCTAATGTCAAGATTGCAATATTTCCAAAATTAATTGTGAATTATTTTTGGTGAATAAATCCCAACAAAAGTTGTTGGAATAAATAATAGAGAAATTCTAGGAGATATGCAATCTCATGGAAATCCATGAGATTGCCCCCACTTGAAAGGTGGTGGGCGGCACCCAATTCCTATATGGAACTGGTGGCCGTCCACTCTATTCCTTGGGGAGGCTTGATCTCCTTTGTAATCTTCTCCTTATTTGATTGATTTAATTTTAGGATTGATGTATATTTGATTTATCAAGTATATTTAATCTAAATTAAATCATAAGTTGTTGGTTTTTACCAACAACAATCTTGACCATTGGATTGACATAAATCAATCTCATCCATTGATTTTATATATCCCATGGATTGAGATCCATGGATCCTAAAATCCTATAAATAGAGAGGCATACCATGCTCTCTTGTACATGCTATTGGTAGCACATCTCTCTCTTTCTCTCTCTCTCTCTCTCTCTCTCTCTTTTCCCCTCACACACCAACCCTCTCCCTCTCTCTTGGTGGCCGACCACCAAAACCCTAGGGGAGGATTTCGTCGTCGCCTACGCCACCACACCGCCGCTTCGACGCTCTGCAGTTCTCCATCTTCTTGGAGTGCTACACTCACAAAGGAGACGTTCGATCTCGTACGACGAGATCATGATTTCACCGTGCTTGGATCAACTCGTTGGATTGCGAGGACAACGCGACTCATCCCCACGCTCGCTAGCCGCTTCTCCGACGGTCGGACTTGAGACAGGAGGTCTCTTTTCGTAGAGACTCGATCAACCACGCTTCAAGAGGTATTGCATTATACTTGTTGTGGTTATAGATGAAACGATCCGAGAATCGTTCTTGGATCATGTGGTTTCATCGCATGAAAATTTCTTAAATTCCGCTGCACCGAACAACTAGTACGACTAGTCGTTTTCCGTCGTATCTGATACGACGCTCACGCTTTCGTGATGCGCTTGAGGATTTTTCCATATCCTTCAAGTGGTATCAGAGCCTTAGGTCGAAGGTTTTAGATACGATCCGCAAACCTAGGACGACTTGGGTTCGTGGAAGTCGCGAAAGTTTTTTATCGCATTTGATTTTCACACTTCTGTTTAATGAATAAATTCGGCACTGTTTAAATTGTTTAAACATGAATTTAACACTTGGATTTTGTTCCCCCATTAAATAAGAAAACCATAGGATATGAGTTTATGTAATTTTGGATTTCGTTTGCTCGAGATATGGTTGTTTTAATGAACATGTATGCACTGTTGCGGGAACTGCAAATCTTAACGTGATTAAAGAGTTAATTACTGTTTAGACTTGCCTCGAAATGCATGAAATATCACTTAGGTTCTGTCCTAAATCAAATTAGCAATCTATGAAAATTGATTTTATCTAATTTGGATTTAATATGATTGAGATATGTTATTTTAGTAAGTAGGGGTCACTGCTGAAATTACAGTCCTATTCAAGAACTATGTGATTGTCAATTAATGAAATTAATTATTAATTTCAAAAATAATTATGGAAAGTATTTGAGAAATATTGGAAGATGATTATTTCCTTAATTGACTTGGCCTCAACCAATTAATTGATTAGATTTGATCTAGATCAAAAATTGGAAACACAAAACTCCTTGCTTGAATAGGATTGGGAATTTGTCTAGAAAATTTCCTTATAATAAAAAATGTTTTGATTATTACTATATGGTATATATTTGGTTGAAGAACCGATGATCATCTCAAGTACAAATTGATCTATTTGGCATTACCCTTTCCCGAGGCGGATATGGTGTCTAGTCGGAGATCGCTGGGGTAGCGGGTTGCAACGTATGTGGTCTGTCCCACTCTCGTTGGTACTGGCCATGACAACAGGTAGGGTCTTGATAATGCCGAAGAAATCAAGATGTATTTTCTAATTATTAAAATACGAATTAATATGTACTTTGAGAATAATACCATATATATATTCAAGTAAAACAATCAAGTTTGATTGATTGAATTGGATTGATAATTAATTTAATATGATTGAATTAATTGTATCCAATTAAAATACTCTATTATGAATAGAGTTGATAATTCCCTTGGAAGAATTAATTATATGAATGTGATTCATGATAATTAATTAAATTTGAATAAGAGGTGGAGGATCACATAAGTGACATCCATGGTCTCCCGTCAAGGCGAAGGGTTTCCGTCGTCGGGGATTGCATATAGGAGACGTCTGTACGAAGTGACATCTCCTATATGCAAGCGCATCTGGATCGGACTCTTTGCTTCTTGAAAGAGTAAGGGCGTATGCGTAGTGACCCCAATATCGGATCCTCATATTATTGGGGCGATATTGGACTGCACATAGCGAGTTCTATTCTTGTTGACGGTTGGTTCAATTAATGACAGGTCCACATCACCTTAGGGGTGGTGGGCCCGGGTATTAAAGACCGAATTGGGAAATGCAAGTTGGACTTGCAAGGCGGAATGTGTTCCCGCTTCTCTTTATTAGAGTTGCAGTTTCTCATATTATTGGGATGTAACAAAGATAAAGAGGAGATCCCAATTCTTGCTTGAGATATAGCGGTAAGTATATATCTTACTTTGAAAGTGATTAAGGGAATGAACTTTTAAAGTTGACAATGCAAGAATAATTTGATTTAAACACCTTAATCAAATATCATAAATTTGAATATATGATTATATGTTCTAATATAGTGCATTCTCAATTTCAGAAAATGAAGACCATGAACCCACTGAGCAGGCTTCTGGAGGTCAACCAGTTGACCGGACCGAATTACTCGGATTGGATCCGTAATTTGGGGCTTGTACTCTCGGCTGAGCGCATAAGTTATGTGCTCTCAGAAGACAAGCATGAAAACCCTAAGTCAAAGGAAGAAAAAGCATACAATGACAAATATGATGAAGATCATGTCTTGGCTAGATGCTACATCTTGGGTTCTCTCCAATGTTCTTCAGAAACAACATGTGGAGATGAGTACTTGCCAGGAGATTATGCAGAATCTGAAAGATATGTTTGGTGATATTAACCGCAGCCAGCGGTACAACGTTATTAAAGAACTCGTTCGCTGCAAGATGCAGGAAGGGACTTCGGTCCGTGAACATGTACTCAAAATGTTTGGGTACTTATCAGAGCTGGAGACTCTGGGGGCAACCATGGATGCAGACATGCAATCTGATTTCATTCTGCTATCATTTCCCAAGTCTTTCAATAACTTTGTGGTGTCATTCCACATGAACAAGCTGGAGTTGACAAATGCTGGGCTTCTTGCTGCATTAAAGTCTGCAGAAGACGTAATGAAGAAAGATGGTCCCGCTGGCAGTGCAATGGTTGCACAGGTCAGAGGGAAGCGCGGTCGGAAGCATGGTTCTCGGAAGGGCCTAGCCCAGAAGAGAAAGAAGAAGGGACAAAGTGTTGGCTCGTCTTCCAATGCATCCACTCTAATGGTGTCGAAGAAAACCGACGTCTGTCACCACTGCAAAAAGACGGGGCACTGGAGGCGTAATTGCCCAGATTACCTGAAGTCGGTCGACAAAGGTAAAGTCCCAGCAGGTATGAAATCTACTTTTATCATTGAAACCAGTTTTCTCGTTGGACGAGAAGGAAGTTGGGTTGTTGATTCTGGTGCTTCTGTTCATGTATGCAATTTGTTGCATTTGTTTCAGTAAACTAGGAAACTTGAAGAAGGGGAGATAGTCATCCAGATGGGATCTGATGCAAGTGTTGCAGCAATCACCGTCGGGACTTGTCGGCTATCATTATCTAGTGGAAGAGTCCTAGTACTTAAAGAGTGTCTTTATGTACCTGAAGTCAGAAGGAATTTAATATATGTATCTAAGCTAGTTAGAAGTGGATATTCGTCCCTATTCTTTAATAAATTAGTCATAAATCGTTATGATAAATATATTGCAGATGGAATTTTGACTTCTAGAGGACTCTATGAATTGTGCATTGATAAATGTGTTATGAATATTAAAACCACTAATAAAAACCCTAAAAGATCCAGGGAGGATGAAAATCTTTTGAATGAGATTTGGCATCAAAGGCTTGGTCTTTTATCTGTTGATAAGATCAATAGATTAATAAAAGATGGACCTTTAGATTTTCTACAGGTTCAATCTTTACCTACTTGCAAGAATTGCATTCAAGGAAAAATGACCAGGATGCCTTTCCGTAACAAGGTTACAAGATGCGAAGGTATTATTGACCTAATACATACTGATGTATGCGGTCCCTTCAGACGTTTATTGATGACCATTCGCGATACGGTTTGTCTTTCTATTACGTCATAAATCTGAAACCTTTGAAAAGTTCAAAGAATTCAAGGCTTTGGTTGAGAACCAAACCGATAGGAAGATTAAACGAATTTGATCAGATCGAGGTGGCGAGTACCTCTCAGATGAATTCAAGGAATACCTTAAAGAGAATGGAATTATTTCCAATCTCACTCCTCCTGGAACTCCCCAACTTAATGGTGTTGCTGAAAGACGCAACAGGACCATCATGGATATGGTTCATTCAATGATGAACAAAGCACATTTACCACTTAGTTTCTGGGGATAAGCAGTAGAGACTACGATATAATCCTGAATAAGATTCCTAGCAAATCTGTACCTAAGACTCCTCATGAACTCTGGTATGGAACCAAACCTAGTGTTAATCACTTGAGGGTTTGGGGTTGCTTGGTCCATGCGAAGAACGTGAACGCAAGTAAGCTAGAATCTCGCTCTCATGAGTGTTACTTCATAGGGTATGTTAGAGATGGTATTGGATACCAACTCTATGACCCTAAGACTCAAAAGGTTTTTGTTTCTAGAGATGTGAAATTTCTCGAGAATGATTTCCTTAAAGGTCAAGATAAATATGAAGTAAAGGAACTCATTGAATCCCCTGAGGATTCTGAGCTTCCTGAACCAGAAACTGGATAGATAAATAAAGATGAAACACCCATACCTCTTCGAAGGAGTTCGAGGGTGGTTGCACCACCTGAAAGGTATGGATTCCATGTGTCAAGTGAAACTGACAATGATCCTACTTCATTTGATGAAGCACTCGCGGATCATGACATGGATAGATGGATGCTAGCAATGAAGTCAGAAATTGACTCCATGCATAAGAATGGCGTATGGACCCTAGAGGATCCACCTAAAGGGGTAAAACCCATTGGGTGTAAATGGATCTTCAAGAGAAAGAGGAGACCTGATGGGAAAGTAGAGACTTTCAAGGCACGGCTCGTAGCCAAGGGCTACACATAGAGAGAAGGCATCGACTACGATGAGACATTCTCTCCTGTAGCTATGCTTAAATCCATCAGGACATTGCTAGCTATACCTGCATATCTTGACTACGACATCTGGCAGATGGACGTCAAGACGACTTTCCTCAATGGATACCTCGAGGAGGATATCTACATGGAGCAACCCTAGGGCTTCATGACTGAGGATGGCAAAGTATGCAAGCTGAAGAAATCCATCTATGGGCTCAAGCAAGCTTCTCGTAGCTGGAACATCAGATTTGACGAAACCATAAAGAGTTATGATTTTTTGCAGAATCCTGATGAACCTTGTGTGTACAAGAAGCTTAGTGGGAGTGCCATTGTGTTCATCGTGCTTTATGTAGATGACATCCTTATCATTGGGAATGATACATGGATGATGAGCAGTGTGAGGATTGGCTGTCCCATACCTTTGAGATGAAAGATCTTGGAGAAGCCTCTTACATCTTGGGTCTGAAGTTGTTCAGAAACTGAGAGAAGAGGATATTGGGATTGTCACAACATGGATACATTAAGAAGATTCTTGAACAATTCTGTATGGATAGTTCCAAGAAAGGATTCCTACCCTTAAGACATGGCACCACCTGTCTAAACGAATGGCTCCTCAAACTGTTGAGGAAAAGAAAGCCATGGCTGGATGCCCTTATGCATCAACTGTAGGAAGCTTAATGTATGCCATGATGTGTACTAGGCCAGATATCTACCATGCAGTGGGAGTGGTAAGGCGTTACCAATCCTGCTATGGAGAACAAATCTGGAATGCAGTAAAGAACATATTTAAATATTTAAGACGGACGTAAGATTACATCTTGGTCTATGGAGATGGTGATATCCAAGTCTTGGGATATACAGATTCTGACTTCCAATCAGATATTGATGATCGAAAGTCGACATCAGGGTTTGTGTTCCTGTTGAATGGTGGTGCTGTGAGCTTGAGAAGCAAGAAACGAGACACTACAACAGATTCAACAACAGAAACCGAATACATTGTTGTATCGGATGCTGCAAAGGAGGCGGTGTGGTTGCACAAGTTCGTGCTAGAGCTTGGCGTAGTTTCCTCTGATACTCCCGTCCCGCTACTCTGTGATAATACGGGATTCATTGCCCAGGCGAAGGAACCCAGATGGCATCATAAGAGCAAGCACATAGAAAGGAAATACCACATCGCTCAGGAGATTCAAAAGCGTGGTGACATCATCATCACCAAGGTGGCCTCTGCCGACAACGTTGCTGATCCTCTTACCAAACCTCTGATACAGAAGGTTTTTGACCAGCATGCAATGAGTATGGGTTTAAGGATTGTTCCTGAATGATTCTGAGGGCTAGTGGGAGATTGTCAGCAATGTGAGCCCGAGGCGAACCATTCTTGCAATAAATATTATTGTAATAAATGATTTATCAATAAAGGTTATTGATATGTTTCACCCCCTTTCTGAAATTGATTGAATGAATGCACTATAAGGTCCCTCTGTACAATATGGGTTATGTACCATGGCAAACTTGATAATCATACAACTGTTGATTCATTGATTGAATCATGGAGGCTGATGCTTGGATGAATATCTAAGGAGTTAAATAGAGGACTCATTAAGCATCATCAATGATTGACAAGTAGTGATCTCCAGCCTAAGAAGGAGATGGCAATCCTTTCTCATTAGGCTGATATCTGATCGACCTCTTGATGCAGGTCCTCTGCATGGGAATAGTGATTCACCAGAGACAGATGTATTGCTATATGTCTGAGTGTGTACATTTGGCAGACCAATAGGTTGATGACCTAACCAAGGTCTATACACCGGCGAGCTGGTGTGCATATAATGGCATATGAGTAATACGATCTCTCAAAGGGATCATACAGGTTCACTTGTGAACCGGGAGACATGAGTTCACTCATGAGGTATTGGGACTGATCAAATTCCATGCATGGTCGTCATGCTTTATAAGCATGACATGAATTTGAAGGTAAGATATATGCTTTGTGAAAGCATATGATCTGTACCAAATCCCAAGGACCAAGATTGAGAAACTTAGTGATCAAACCATGAAGATGACAATGTAAAAGTGATCTATATCTTCAGGATGATTATGATTTTTCCAGTATGCAGGATGTACAGGTATTGGGAATACCTGAGGGTGATTTGATCATAAACGATTGTATAACCATGACGCTTCCATTCCGAGGGAGTGATGACACAGGTCTGGATTTTAGTGACTCCTCTCATTAGAGAAGTGACCTACATGTACTAGACATTGATCTGAATGAGATTCAGATGCACCAAGAAGATTAGGTTTACGGTCTTGATTTAATCAAGCATCTATGAGAGGTCCATGGGATCTGGATTTGAGATGCGATCTCAATATCCAAGTCACTATACATGGAACAATATAATCGCCCTGTCCTTATCTCCAAGTATCTGAGGAGAAATAGCATTGTTCTTGAATGGTTCAAAAATAATTCCATAAGATCTAAGCATTGATAAATTGATAATTAGATGTGATTTAATTATCATGATGTATGAGGAATTATCCAATATAATTAAATGTGATTTAATTATTATGGATAAGAATAATGTGGATAGAAATATCCAATTATTCATAATATATTATAAATGTGATTTATAATGTATTAGAGAGAGCTAATTATAATTAATATTTGTTGATTAATTATTAATGTGTATTTAATACACATTGTCTAATTAATTAAAAATGTAAATTATATTTTGTTTTGGGTTGTGAATGTGATTCACAATTTTCTAATGTCAAGATTGCAATATTCCCAAAATTAATTATGAATTTTTTTGGTGAATAAATCCCAACAAAAGTTGTTGGAATAAATAATAGAGAAATTCTAGGAGATATGCAATCTCATGGAAATCCATGAGAATGCCCCCACTTGGAAGGTGATGGGCGGCACCCAATTCCTATATGGAATTGGTGGCCGTCCACTCTATTCCTTGGGGAGGCTTGATCTCCTTTGTAATCTTCTCCTTATTTGATTGATTTATTTTTAGGATTGATGTATATTTGATTTATCAAATATATTTAATCTAAATTAAATCATAAGTTGTTGGTTTTTACCAACAACAATCTTGACCATTGGATTGTTATAAATCAATCTCATCCATTGATTTTATATATCCCATGGATTGAGATCCATGGATCCTAAAATCCTATAAATAGAGAGGCATACCATGCTCTCTTGTACATGCTATTGGTAGCACATCTCTCTCTCTCTCTCTCTCTCTCTCTTTTCCCCTCACACGCCAACCCTCTCCCTCTCTCTCTTGGTGGACGACCACCAAAACCCCAGGGGAGGATTTCGTCGTCGCCTACGCCACCGCCCCGCTACTTCGACGCTCTGTGGTTCTCCGTCTTCTTGGAGTGCTACGCTCACAAAGGAGACGTTCGATCTCGTACGACGAGATCAGAAGTTCACTGTGCTTGGATCAACTCGTTGGATTGCGAGGACAACGCGACTCATCCTCGCGCTCGCAAGCAGCTTCTCCGACGATCGGACTTGAGACAGGAGGTCTCTTTTCGTAGAGACTCGATCAACCACGCTTCAAGAGGTATTGCATTATAATTGTTGTGGTTATAGATGAAACGATCCGAGTTGGATCATGTGGTTTCATCGCATGAAAAATTTTTAAATTCCGCTGCACCGAACACTAGTATGACTAGTCGTTCTCTGTCGTATCCGATATGACGCTCACGCTTCCGTGATGCGCTTGAGGATTTTTCCATATCCTTCAAAATGACCCTGAACCCTTAGACCAAGTCAATATTGACTTGATCGACAAGGAATAAAGTAGGGGGAGATAGGGTGAATAAATGTACACAAATACACCACAAAACCCAAATTCTTTTGCATTCAATATACTATGTAAATAGCTAATATTCATCTGTTTTATTTCTCAATATGCACACATCAAATAAATATTTATTCAACATGAAACTTGTATATATTAATGTATATAAAATAATAAAAATGATTGCAAAAACAAATAATGTACATATCACCTTGTACACTCAGATGAGAAAACCACAAACAGAACTTCACTAATCAATATCTACTCCATATGAACTCAAATTTGAATCAAACTCACATTTATCATTGTTAAAACAAAATTATCTATTTAATGAAGGTGGTTTCATTATTTCTGAAGTTAAAATACAAAAGTCGACAATTTGGGGGTACATAGATACTTGTACAACTATATTTTGTACCAATAAATTTATTATACATATTTTTAACTTCTTTATATTTTTAAATAATTATAAATACAATACATTATTTATTAATAAAAATAAAACCCTTTAAATAGCAAAAATAAATATTAAATTCCAATATATAGTATAATATACATATCATGTACTATACATATATTTATTTAAGTATATAATATTAAAATACCAAATAAACATGTAAATATGTATTAAATAATACTATACATAAAGAAAATAATTAATTATAGTATCATGTGTAAAAATGACTAAAAATACAAATACATAAAAATACATAAATATATACCTAAATAATAGTATATAAATAATTATACCTAATAAATTTAAGCTATAAAAACAAATAAAATTCATAATAACATAATTTATAAAATAATACATATTCTATATGTTTCATTATTTTTAAATAAAATCATTTATTATTTCTTTTTGAATTTATTTTGAACTTCAATTCTGTTTTGTCATTTTGTACGATGATGTGGACCAATGGGGAGCAGGTATTTGTCGACTTCGGTCAACTGTACTGCCTCCGCCATCTTTCTGTTCGAACGACCTACACCCCTTCTTCTCCAATTTCTCACGCCTAGCACAAGGCTCGATTTGAGTCGCTTTCTTCATGAAATATCATCTCAACACAAAGCTATATCACCCACATCTTCTTTTGTGTCAATCGAGCATCGATTCAAGAGAAATCCTAAGTCAAACCCTCGCCTACATATATCCTCACTTTCCACCATTTTTGGTTCGGGATCCTTCTTTATGTACCATAACCCTTATATCCACTTTAAGATGCTATGATCTTGGTGACAACAAGAGCCCCATCGAATTTACAATGAGGACAAGGTACTGGTATTGATCCCAACCATCACCAGAGCACCTGCTCCTGTTGGTTATGCTCCATGGTTTCCCCAGGATTGAGCTGCCCTTTTATTGTTTTCTAGTGTAGGTTTTTAATTCATCATTTCATTTCACAACTTATTTCATGTGTTTTGTTGTTGTTGCAGTGTAGATTCCATTTCTTTTCGTAACCAAAGCTCTAGAGCTCCGGCCTATATTTCTCCCTGTCACAACCATGTTCCAACCACACCTTCACTACCATCATCTTTGCCTTCTAGTTTTCCACCTCCCGATCCATCCCTCCACCTCGATCTCCCCAGATCGGGTCGATTGGGTCTCCACCTCCGCCGCTCACTGGAGCCCATCCATTCACCTCATCCGCCACCCCATTCCACCCAATAAGAGGACCAAATCCTTCGCCCTCATCTTGCATGTTCATTTTGTGCAGGCTGGAGCGTTAAGGAACCCCATCTGGGGGTTAATCAATTAAACACGAAGAGCTTCCAGGTCGTCTGGACCTCTATGACCTCCAGGTCCCCACTGATGGGATTTCGACCCTTTCAGTGCCTCCATTGGACGTGGAGCACTCCCAGGAGCACGTAGAGCACATCAGGCGAGCGTGAGGCCACGAGAGTTACGAGAGAGGGCAGATCAAAGCGGTCCATACAACACCTTCTTCCTTATTATTCCATGGGTCTTCATCGCTGTCGGATCATGCGCCTCTCCCAGATTGAGGAGCAACCCTTGGATCACGCCCTCTAATAGCCGTCAGATCACCTCGAAGACCTAACTGCTGCCACCCATCATCGAAGCGACATCGACCGTCTGCTGTGTGCCATGTGGATAAATGGATCGACATCCACCATCGGATAGAGCACCCTTAGGGGTAATTTGCATAAACCCCCTCATGTTATTTTATTATATTGAGTAGTCCTATAAATATTAAATATAGTGTAGGATTTTGTGGAAAAATTGCATGTTGGACCACATGCTTTCCTATCTTTGCTAAATAGTCCTTTCCCTCAAGTGTAGCCACACATGAGGCCTTGTCAATTTGCACGTATACCCATAGATTTCTAAGACCTATTATTAAATTGATTGAATATTTTTATAAATTGTATTTTGGTCCCCGAACTGTGGCATTTTTATTTTGTGTATATTTTTCCTATTAAATATTTTTCTTACTCCAAAATTTGAAGGGAAATTAATTTAAGTGCCTGATATTGTATTTGACCATGCCCAATTTTTATTTGGCATTAAACTTAATTTTCCTATTTATTAAACATCCAAAAATATGTTTTTTCTCTGTCTAAATATTATAACCCCTAAAAATTAGAAAAACACCTCCACCCCCCAATATAAATATAAATATATATTATATTGCCTGATAGTAAAAAATCCCTAAAAAATACAAAAAAGCCTAAAAATTATAAAACCTAAAAAACTTTTAAAAATTAATAAAAAATAATGAAAAACCAAAAAATATAGCTTTATGTTTCTGATTTTTCTATTTAATATATTATATACATTAAAAATAGTTTCAGGTAAATTTTGGACTTATTTATATTTATTAACCTAAAACTATGTCGGATATTTAAGTTCTATACTATTTTAATATATTTAATGCTTTATACATAAAAATTAGTAAAAATTTTATAAAAATTATAAAAATAGAGAAAAACATTTAAAACACGAAACATTTTATTATCTATACTTTTACTATATTTTTTATATTTAAAAATATAATACCCTATATATACCATATACATTATATATTCTTTATATTATATAAAGAGTTCAATGGGGCTGCCCCACCGCCCGTCCCATTTTTGATATTTTTTTAAGAAAAATATCACCATGCATATTCATCTATATATCCCTCCTATATGTCATTCGTATTTCGTCAGAAACAGAGACTCCTACACCATCCATCTAGTTCTGGTCGATTACAGCGATGTTTAGACCGTTGAAATTACCATTCTAAATGTTGGGCATATGAGTCTCTGTTTCTGACGAAATTCAAATGACATATTGGAGGGATATATAGATGAATATAGATGGTGATATTTTTCAAAAAAGTAAAAATAATTACTGAAAAACAGGGGTGGGGGCAACCCCATTTTTTCCTTATGTATTACTATTATTATTGAATAAATATATAGTTTATATTAAAAATCAAAGAGAAAATAAATGTTTGCAAAATTTAAAAGAAGCTATAAAATATAAAACTAAAAAATATATAACAATTAAAAATCCATAAAAATCAAATATAATAAAAAAACCCACATAAAACAAGAAAAAGGCTAAAAACTACAGAAACAATTATTATTAATTAGCAATAATTATTAATAATTAAGTGACGAATCCTCATTCATCACTCTTTATTCTTTTATTTTTGCTAATTATCTTGGCAAAGCATCATGTAAATAGTTGTAAATACAATAACTTAGCAATAAGAATGCATGTGTTAGTATTCCATAATTAGCATGTATTTATGCAAAAATAAAAGAATAAAGAATAAAAGAAAAAGAAGGAAGTATTTAGAATAAATACTAAGTGACCCAAACCCAAGAGAGGGCCAAGTATTGGTCTGATCGCCAAATAAAATAAGTAGAGAGAGATAGGGCCACTTCACATTGTATATATGTACCATATGTGTATATAATTTATTTTTACAAAAATAAATATAAAAATATGTTTTTACTTACTTGTATATATTTTTACAAATAAAAAAATCAGAAAAATAAAAATAAAATTCTCTCTCTCACTTGTACATAATACATGTATATGTATGCTTTCCTATTTATTTTATACTTGTAAATAAATAATAAAAATAAAATAAAAACTGTTTTATACTCCAAAAACTATGTTGTAGATATATAAAATTGGGGTATTTCTGTAAAATAAAATAATAAAAATAATTATACAAAATTCATAGATATCTTAAACCTGTATATAATACATTATATTGTATATACCATAATTTATTTTTTTTAATAAAAATAAATAAAAATCACAGAAAAATAGTTTGAAAAATAACAAATATTTTCATTTTATACACTTTTTAATTTAAAATCATTTGTTATTTTTAATTGAATTTATAAATATTTTTGTATATCCTTTTTCTGATTGGTCAACGGAGGAACGTTGACTCAGGTCAACCCCCTCTTCCGAGCTTGACCCGACCTGACTATTCCACCAGACCCATTTCTCCTATTTATCCCGACCGGGTCATGCATCCCCTCGCTCCAAACTTCTGCCCGTGCCTTCCCCATGGATCCACGATCCTTGCGGATCCCTAGGGAAGCGCGGATCATTCTCAGACTGCGTGCCCTAGCCCGATTCTTCCGGCTACCTGGGACTGTACTATAAATGCTTCATTCGCTTCCCCAGCTCATTAGCTTGCGTCGCATCCCTTCTTGATACCCTTGAGACCTTCTTCGTGGTGACAACTGTCGGAGGACACCTTCGGTGCTCAAGTCGGTGCCGTGTAGCCGCAGCTCACTTGTCGTGGCCGGAGAACCGCCGCGAGGAGCCCCTTCTCCTGCCGCAGCATGGTCGAGGCCACAACCCCGCCATCCACTTCCCCTGGAGCTAAGGATCGAGTTCAGACCTTCAGGTACCTTCTTCGTCCCTCCTAGCTCCGTCATTTATCCATTTCTTCCATTTATCACTGCCGTAGCTCCGACCACCTGGTCGGAGCTCCGTTACCCTCACTCATTCGCTCAGATTGACTCACACGCTCACCACTCATCTCCTTACGCATCCTGATCACCCTGACCTTCGATCATCACGTCGAGATTAGGAGATAGGTCTCCTCTACCATCTTCGTCGGAGACCCACATCCATCCGCCACCGCTTCTTTGCCTTTTAAACTTAATAAACCCAATTGGAGAGTAGCTCCGAGTCAGAGCTTTCCTTTGCAGGCCTTGACGCGTGCGGAGTCCCTCCAGATCGCCTTCGCCCATCCTCGCCGGAGTGTCCCCAGGTCCCTTGCTGCACCTTACCGATCCGACCGTTGGACCTTTCATCAGAACCGTCGATCTGACGCGGACCCAGCCCATGAGTCCACCGGTGTTGCCTGATCCTTCATCGGAGCTACAGATCACCTCCTGTGCTCTAACGAAGTTTGCCGAGGCGTAGTTCTTCCAGGCACCCTTTTCGCTGTCGGATCATCCCCGTCTCCCAGGTTCCATCCCAGCCGTTCTTCCACTGGAGGTGTCAGACCGTTAGATGTCAGATCTAACGGTCCCGTACTAGCCACGTCCCCGACCATCTGACAAACGTCAGATCCGACACCTGACACGTCCAGAGCCGCACGATCGTGCTTCATCAGCGGCTGCCACACGTCCTCTCATGCGCCTGTCATGTGCTCCATGGGTATATTGCATCTTCTACCCTACATTTCTTTCAGTTTTTATTTTAGTCTATAAAATAAAAATCACAGTTGAACCATTTTGCATTCCAGTACCTGTAGTTTCTCATATTTGTAGTTTAGTCATGCCCGTATGGAACCATGTGTGTCGTCACTTGTTTAGTTGGGTTATTTGCACTGTTTATATCAAACTTCTCTTTTGTTATTGATTGAGTAGTTACTTTTCAAATTTGCAAATATACCCCTGTGAACGTTGATTTGTGACATGTACGGTTTTTAATGGAGAAATTGCAGATTGGACACTAGATTTTTATTGCATGTTATTGTTTGGTCCCAGAACTTAATTTATTTGTGTTTTGGTCCCTATGAGCTGTGTATCTTGTTTTTAATTAAATAAATATCAAAATTGCTCCAAAAATCCTGAGATTTTGACACGTAGCTCCTGCTACTATGTGGGAATTTTGATGTTTTTTATGGTTTTTTTGATTTCGTTTGTTATTTTCAAAAATTCAAAAACCTTATAAAGTGTTTCTGGTTGTTTTGAAAAATCAATTTAAAATATTAAAATATCTTGAAAAATTCCAAAAAAATTTCAGAAGGTGTGTTTTGTGTTGTTTTAGTTTCTGTGCAATTTGTGTCTTATTCCTATTTATAAAACTCTTAAAAATTGGAAACGATTAAAAATCTTATAAAAATCATTAAAAATTCATAAAAAGGAAAAAATGTGTTTTCTATTTCTGTAGGTAGCTTTTATTTTATAGTTTCACATAAAATTATTGCTAGGATTTTACATGCATTTTAAATAATTTTAATTTGCCTTTATATCCCAGCTGTACATTACTCACTATTTTTTACCTTCTTTGATTTTTAGAAAATTAATTAAAAATCAGAAAAACCCCATAAAATTCACAAAAACACTTGAATATTTTAAAAACCTAAAAATATTTTTGTTTTGAATTTTGGAGTTATTTGGCCATTTAAATAGTTGCTTGAGTTTTTCCTTTTGGCCATTTCCTTTATTCCTTTCCTTATCATAAAAATTTTTGAAAAATTAAAAACCATCAAATTTCTTCTTTTTTTGGTGACACGACTATTTCGTAGACTTGTCATTCCCTGCTCCTTGTGATCGACCCTGGTAGCTATACTAGGTAAAATAAACTAGCAAGATTGCTTGACTTTGTGTTTGATTGTTTGATCGATTTCGTTGGTGGTCTGATCTTTTTCTTATTGATTGCGCTTTGCGATTCAGGTCACAATGACCCTAGATCTTCCTTAACCCAAGTTGCATCTGTGCGTCATCAGAATGGCACCATTGCCGGGTCGGTTTTCTGTTTTCGATTTTGTTTTGATTTTCTTCTTCTTTTTATTTTTCTTTATTTGCTTTTTATTTTTATTTTTATTTTTGTATTCATTTCTTTTTCTTTATTTTTAATTTTCATTTATTTATTTTATTTTATTTCATTTCATTTCATTTTTATATAACTGTGATCTGACCATAGTTCCTGTTTAGTCTTTCTTACGAGGGCCCGACGAACGAGGCAGCTATCTTAGAATTGCTGAGGCACCCGAGCAAAGCGGAGGCGGCTCGTTTCTGCATCGAGCCGCAGGAGAGCATAGGAGAGCAGGAGCAGGACCCTTGGAGGGACTACAGTTTTAGCTTTAGTTTTAGCTTAGTTTTTATTTCAGTACATTTATTATTGTAATAATACATGACTTGGACTTGGACTTGGCAGACTATCGGGATCTGTTTCGCCGAGCACCGGTGTGCTCGGGGGACCTCACTGTAGATTTTACACCGGTTTTGTTTTAGTCGTATTTTCTTTTATTTTTGATTCTCGAAGTTTTTGGCCCTTAGACTTATGATTTTTGCTTGACTGTGACGTAAATAATTAAGGCCCCAGCCCTAATTGCTTGCCTGTACCTCTAGATCGATAAGTGGACCTTATTAATTAAATCACAAAAGAAAAAGCTAACTCGATCACCTGAGGGGTCATGTGCCGCTAGAGGCCATATACAACGCTGGCAGGATCCGTTGTGGCAGACACCAATCGGCATCAGAGACCGAACCCCGGCCTCTCTTGTTAACCCGTTAGCTATCGTTCTTTTCGAGTAGAAATTTTCTATCTAAGGCCGATTTCTTCTTGCATCATATAGGTAGTTTTAATTCAGTCTTTATTTTATGAGCAGATCACCCTGCATGTAGAGAGCTAGAGTCAAGTACGCATTTCTTACTTTGCATGCATCATAGTGTTTAACCGCGCATCAGCTTTTTCGATTCTCCCCCTGTTTTTGGACTTAAACTAACCAGGAGAATCAAAAAAATTTTTAGGCATTGTTTGCTTAAAAAATACATAAGAAAAGAAAAAAAACTATAAAATTGGGATTTCTAAACACACTTGACCCTAAAAGACACCTCACTGATAAAAACTTGTCTTGGGAGAGCAATCCCCTCATTGTCTGGTTTGGATGAGCGAGAGAGTGACCCGCACACTAGGCTAGAGCATATCCGACCTCTTTTCAGACTATTGGTTTCAGGTTAATCGTTCTTCAATGAGGATCGCTCTGATTTCCGGTAAAGCAGGCCGCGATATCCTTAATAGAGCGTGTTGATTGGGTAGTCGGTAAACGATCCGCAACTTGTACTGGCTGGAAAATATCTAACCTTGGGATCGGGATAATATTCTAAGAGCATTGGATTCCCAACAACTCGCTTAATCGCTTTGATAGACTGTTTGATCACCTAAATAAAATCGACAAGATAAAGGACTGAACCTTCACGATCATCAGCTCTAAGTGAGTAGGTGAATTGGGAGTTTGTTTGCCCGATCTTGTGTGTTTCCAGATCTCATTCGCCTTCACTCGCTACATCACGATGATGGGCCGGAGGTCCCTTAGGCAACCTTTGGTTGCACCGCTTTTGAGCACTCCGGTCTACTCATCTAGGTTGGTTCGCGAGAGCTCTGACCCGCTCTCCGAACTCGAGTTTGACTCTGCCCTGTTCACCCTCGACCACCCTTCTACCAATCCTGAGGTGCCCGAGCAGAGACAACAACAAACGTTTAATCATTTGACGACACCTGAGTTTGGGTCTTTTGCCTTTGCAGAGACCATGGCCAGTAACGAGGAGCGCACTGATGGACCCGACCAGACCCACACCTATGTACTTGATCAGGGTGCCATCAACAACACCCTGTTAGCCTCCCTGGAGACCATGCAGCATCAGATCAGAGACCAAAGGGCTTTCATGGCTGATATGCGCTGAGACATGGAGCCGATGTGAGTGGACAGAGATCAGCGTAGAGCCGGTGGAGGAGGAGACATTCCTGAGGGAGGAGAGCCAGATGAGCCAGTGCAGCTAGCAACACCTGCACGACCGATGAGAGAGTTGCACAACCCTGGTCACATAGATGGATTCAGCTGCCAACCATTCTGGGAGATTTCAAGCTCCCACCTCAGACCATTCAGCTATTGCCCAGATTTCATGGGCTTGTCACCAAGGAGCCGCATCTCCATCTCCAAGAGTTTGAGATGATCTGCAACATGGTCCACGATCGCCTCGTGGACGAGGATATCATCAAGATGATGGCTTTTCCATTTTCCCTCATCGACAGAGCAACCTATTGGCTGAAGCACCTAGGGAAATACGTCACATCGTGGGAACAGCTCCGGAACGAGTACTTGAATAAGTACTATCCACTCGGCCGGATGAATGTAGTGCAAGCCCTCATTAACAACTTCTCCATGCTTCCCAATGAGCAATTCCATGAAATACGTGACAGGTTCCGAGAGCTCATTGACCAGTGTCCTCATCATGACATATCCAAGCCCAACCTTGTCCAGAGTTTCTTTTGCGGGCTTACACTGAAGTTGCAGGGGCTAGTGAACGCATCCTGTGGGGGTTCCTATTTTGCCAAGGATGAGGATCAGGTCTGGGCCATCTACAAGGAGATGGCAGAGAACTATGCAGTCATGTCCCAGACCCGCCTCTACACACGGGGGAAGCCCAC
Source organism: Ottelia alismoides (assembly GCA_037367405.1). Taxonomy (NCBI): domain Eukaryota; kingdom Viridiplantae; phylum Streptophyta; class Magnoliopsida; order Alismatales; family Hydrocharitaceae; genus Ottelia; species Ottelia alismoides. The sequence continues at coordinate 104,389 of JAZKJV010006750.1, forward strand.
ACCACAGGCCGTGTCCAATCAGAGGATAACACGGGTCGATGCGGGTCCTTCTACATCTTCAGTAGCCGCAACACAAGCAGATTCGTTAGCCGCTGATATGGGTATCATCATCGAGAAGCTGGACCGCATCGAGATCATAGAAAAGAAGCAGTGCCAAGGCATGTCTCAGATAGATCAGATGGCACAGACGTTGAGTGACCTGAAGACCCAGATCATGTGTCTCTAGGAGGCAAAGATGGCTTCTCAGCCCCGTCTCAGGTCACGGGCTGACCCCAACAGCAGCAACAACTCGACCCAGCCCTCCACCCACTACCGACAAGTGCACCATATTCAGGCGGAGCCGTTCCAACAATAACCGCAGTATGTCTAGCTACCACCATCTCTGGACACCCAGATGGTGGTCTACCAGCCGGATCAGCCCCTGGCAGTCCTTCCCCCACCCACTTACAAGTAGGAGCTGTTGATGGAAGTCAATGGGATTTGGTATGACCGACCTCAGCTTGGGATCCGTCGAGACCATCCTAGATTCCGTTGGTCAACTGGAGGTGCCTCATCCTAGCAGCATCCTCCAGTTCAGGGTGGCCAGTACAGCCAGTAACAACAACCCCAATTCCCACAGCCACATACACAACCACACTACCATCAAGGTCCTCATCCCTATCAGCAGGGACAGCCGTGGAGGCAGCAACAACAACCTCAATAGTTTCATCACCAGTATCCCCCTCATCCGTCTCAGCAGCAGCAACCTCACTTCCAAAGAGGCAACCCGTCCAGTTCTCATGGGCTCGCCTATGAGAACCCAGCGCTATATGATTTAGCCTGCATTATCTCCGAGCAGCAGGCCACTTTCAGGCGGGAGATGGACGAGTTCCGTCAGGAGATGAGGGAGATTGTGAAGGGCAAGGCCGCCATACCAGCTCAGATCGAGCCGAATCCGAACAACCTGAAGAGGAAGTCTGAACAGGTGGAGTTTACAGAGGTTACCACTCCTAGTGATTCACTTGGTGATATTTCTGCATATACTTTTGATGCTGACTTTGTTATACTTAGGAGCGATAGGATGCCAACCGGTGGTGCCTCATCTGAGCAACAACCACATGAGGACTTAGGTGTGCCAGATGAGGAGGAGAGCGGTGTTGATGCTGCTCATGATGATGTTGATGACGGTGGTGCTAACGCCACTAAAGATGTAGATCCATCTGACGGTACTGAGGTCATCATTTCACCAGATAAAAGAGGTGGTGCTGATGCCACTAGATATGATGATGTTGAGCCAGAGTGCGGTGCTGATGCCGCAAGTCCAGATGTCGCGGGTGGTACTGAGGCCACCCATTCTATTCTTGTTGCATTTCCTTCTGTTTTTGTATATCGAGACTATTTTGGAAAATCTAATAAAGGAAAGGGTTCTTTATTTGTGAGTCCATCTACGATGCCATGAGATATGTGTATGGATTCTGTTTTGCCGCAACAGCAGGGACCCGATCCTAGCTCTCCATCTGAGGAGGGCCCAGCCTTCCTCTTCCCTCAAGCACTCCGCTTGGCGAAGGGGAATAAAAAAGAAAATCCAAAAAAATCTCAGCAGCTAGAGTTCAGCCAGCATATGATAAACAGATTTCAGATTCAACTGACTCTAAAGGATGCCCTTGAGCACATCCCTCTCTTCCAAAGGAACCTTAGAGAGAAGACCACCATTCGCAGGAAGAAGAGGAACCATCATTCAAAGATCTATGTGCTCACTCGTGCCACCTGCTTCACCATCCAGAACCGTATGCCAGCCAAGAGGCCAGATGTAGGAGCTCCCTATATCAGATGTCACATACATGAGCAGAGGTTCGTTCGGACTCTATTAGACAACAATTCTTCCATCAACCTACTTTCGACAACCTTACTTGGCCCTCTTAGACAGAGCATGACAGTCCTTCAGTTTGCTGATAGATCTGTCAAGAGGCCGAAGGGGTTGTTGAAAGATGTGGTCGTCACAATTCAGGGCCTGAAATTCCCTGTGGACTTTGTTGTGTTGGACATGGAGATCCCTGAGTCTGTGACCGATACTCCCATCATTCTAGGACGCCTGTTCTTAGTAACAGCCAAGGCAGTATCCGATCATGATAGCGGGAAGGTATACTTTCACGTCGAGGGTGAGAGTATACAAATATAGGCGATCGACGAGACCATAGCGCGAGATTCAACCTTCTCAGAGCAGCCCAGCGATTCAGAACAGATGACAGAGACAGAGCGAGACGTCCACCAGGAGTGCAATTTTGTGATCACAGATGATGAAGCCGCTTGGACAGATCCCATTTCACGAGCCATCCTCTCACACTCAGATTCCACCGATTCCCAGATTCCAGCAGAGGAGAGCTTGGAGAGCACACTCTTGGCCGAGGACACATTCGAGGGTGCCGACCGCGTTCAGGATGGCGAGGTAGTTGAGATTTCTTTTGATTCAGATTTAAATCCCTGGGAGTCAGATATTGATTGGGCAGAGTTTGATGAGTTGATTCCATGTTTGATTCCTATAGAGCCAACATCTAAGGTGGAGACTGATCCGATTCAGAGTACAGATACACCAGCAGAGCAGTCTTCACTAGATTTTCATGATCAGCGAGAGTTCTCCCATGCAGATTTGGTTGCTTCCACTCAGACTTTTCAGAGGCCAGATTTGCCAGCTCCCAGTTGCCCAGAGCTGGAGCCCTTGTCGCATTCGCTGAAGTATATATTCCTTGCGGGCGAGCATGAGATGCACCCAGTCATTATCTCAGCAGATTAGACTGGAGAGCAAGAATCTCGTTAGATGGAGGTTCTTGAAAGGAACCACAAGGCGATAGGATGGAGTGTAGCCGATCTCCAGGGGATAAGTCCGGCCCTGTGCTCCCGCCATATCTATCTTGAAGAGGATGCCAAGCTGTCGCGTGAGTTCCAGCGATGGCTGAACTCGAACCTTCAAGAGGTTATCATGAAGGAAATCTCTAAATGGTGGAGCGCCGATTTTATCTACCCCATCTCCGACTCCAAGTGGGTTAGTCCATTACATGTGGTGCCCAAGAAGACGGGCATCACTATAGTTGTGAGTGAGTCTGGAGAGGAGATCGCTATCCGGGTACCCACTTCTTGGAGGGTCTGTGTAGACTACAGACGATTGAACCAGGCCACCAAGAAGGATCATTTCCCGCTACCTTTTATTGATTAGATTATAGAGAGGCTAGCTAGGAAGAGTCACTATTGCTTTCTTGATGGGTACTCCGGTTACAACCAGGTGGCCATTGTGCCCGAAGACCAGGACAAGACCACATTCACTTGTCCCTTTGGGACATATGCTTTCAGACGGATGCCCTTTGGTCTATGTAATGCTCCGACGATATTCCAAAGGTGCATGTTGTCCATGTTCTCGGACATGGTGGGTGAGTGCTTGAAGGTCTTCATGGAGGACTTTTCGGTCTATGGTGATGGGTTTGATGTTTGTCTTGACTGCCTAGACCACGTCCTTCAGCGATGCATCGAGGTCCATCTTGTGTTATCTTGGGAGAAGAGTCACTTCATGGTGACTCAAGGGACAGTGCTTGACGTATCATCTCCAACAGGGGCATGGAGGTTGATCCGGCCAAGGTGGATATCATCATGAAACTCAATCCACCGTCCAACCTGTGACAGTTACGGTCTTTTCTAGGGTACGTCGGTTTCTACCGACGATTCATTCATGATTTCAGCAGGATTGCCCGACCGTTGACTAATTTGCTGACCAAAGACACCGAGTTCATTGTAGATGATAAGTGTCTTATGTCATTTCAGACTCTCAAGAGTCTAGTTGTTGAGGCTCCTGTCCTTCAACCGTGTGATTGGTCTCTCCCATTCGAGATCATGATAGATGCCTCCGATTTTGCTGTAGGGGCCGTGCTAGGACAGAGGAGGGATGGAGTTTCCTTTGCCATTCACTATGCTAACTGTACATTGGATGCCGCGCAACGGAACTACACTGTCACTGAGAAGGAGATGCTAGCCGTAGTCTTTACCCTAGATAAGTTCATATCTTACATCATTGGATCGAAGGTGACTATCTTCACAGATCACACCACCATCAGGTACCTCATGGCAAAGAAGGATGTCAAAGAGAGACTGACTAGATGATTTCTTCTACTCCAGGAGTTTGATATTGAGATTAGGGATAAACCTGGAGTCAAGAATGTGGTGGCAGATCATCTCTCTCGATTAGAACATCTTGAGGAATCTGAGTAGACTGATCCCATTTCTGAGACCTTCCTAGATGAGGCGATCCTTGCTATCGCCTTGCTCCCGTGGTACACTGACATTATGAACTATCTTGCTGCTAAGAAAGTTCCACAAGGTTGGCCCAGGCAACGACTTGAGACCTTCCTCGCGAAGGCCAATTTCTACCATTGGGAGGATCCCATCCTTTATCATGAAGGAGGGTATAGTGTCTGGCGTCGGTGCATTCCTCAGGAGGAGAACCATAGCGTCCTCACATATTGCCACAAGCTTGAGGCAGGAGGACATCACTCTGGGAGGAGAACGACACAAAAAGTGCTCTAATCCAGCCTATGGTGGCCTACCCTCTTCAAGGATTCTGATGAATTCGTGAAAGGTGTACTGACTGTCAGAGGATGGGCACTTGTGGACAACGTGATATGATGCCGATGCAGCCCATTCACTTCTGTGAGGTTTTTGACGCATGGGGCAGCGATTTCAAGGGTCCATTCCCTAAGAGTCAGGGATTTGAGTACATTCTGTTGGCCATTAATTATGTTAGTCGTTGGGTTGAGGCCATCCCCGCCTGAACCACATATGCTAGGACTGTATGCAGATTTTTGAGGAAGAATATCATTTCACGGTTCGGGGTGCCTAGAGTGTTGATATCTGACGGGGTGTCTCATTTCATCAACGACAAGATAAAGGCCCTTTCTAGCGAGTTCAGCATTGACCATCGAGTAGCCACTCCATATCATCCTCAGACCAATGGTCTTGCTGAAGTGTCGAACAGGGAGATCAAGACGATATTGCAGAAGGTAGTCCGCCCCTGACCGAAAGGATTGGTCACAACTCTTGGACTCGGTCTTATGGGCATATCAGACTTCCTTCAAGATTCCTTTGGGTACATCTCCCTTTCTCCTCTTTTATGGCAAGCCCTGCCATTTACCTTTTGAAATTAGGTATAAGTCACTTTGGGCTGTCACAGACATGCTATTGGATCCAGTGAGTGTAGGAGATCAGAGGAGGACAGAGTTGACAGCCCTGGAGGAACTTAGAGATGCAACCTTTTCGAGCAACCTACAATACAAGGAGAGAGTGAAGGAGTGGCATGATTCTCATATCAGCCACAAGCAGTTTGAGCCAGATCAGAGAGTATGGTTGTTCGATGCTAGGCTTAGATTATTTCCAGGGAAGTTGCAGAGCAAGTGGAAGGGGCCATACCTAGTCCGAAAGGTACATGACAATGGAAGCATTGACATATCCGAAATATCATCTGATTCTACCTTTCTTGTTAACGGACAACGACTCAATCCATATCTAGATCATGAGCCATTGGTCGTTGACATCGCCCCTATTCATTTTGCATGAGATGTGGTCTTTGACTCACATCTATTGCATCTCATGCGTGATTATCACTGTCTTCTGCCTTGTATAGATCCAGATGTACATATCATACCATTCAGTCCAACACCCCATTTGTATCTTATGATTATGCTATAGTTAGGGTGTACTTTACCCTAAGTATAGGGGAGGGGGGTGTCAGACTTTTGATTTCTCTTTTGATTCTTTTTACCTTTGTTTTGCTGCCTATACTTAGGGATATTTTACCCTAAGTATAGGGGAGGTAGACCATGTACATTCTTCCACTCGGATTTACCTTTATGTACAGTCTACTATACTTAGGATTACTTGATCCTAAGTATGGGGGGAAACACCGAGATTTGTTCATTCTATTCTTTGATTCATCGTTGTAGTATAGTTTTCCTTTGCACTTCCCAATACTAAGCATGAGTTATGTCTTCTTCATCGCTCTTCATTCACTCTGAGGACATCGTTCGAACTAAGTATAGGGGTGTCATATATATTTCATATATACTTTAGCCATAAGTCGTACTTTGTGTATGTGTTAATAAATAAAATGGCTAAAACCCTTTATCTTAAAAACCATAAAAATTTAAAATTTTTTCTTGTACATAAAATTATTTCTTGCACATACATAGCTATTTATAAAATTATTTTTTGTACAAATTTTTGTAAAAATGTTTTGTGTGTAAAGAGTTTGAAAGTATTTTGATATCAAAATTATGTACATAGTACAAAATTTTTGTAAAATATTTGAAAAACAAAAAGTTTGCAAAAACCCTTGTGTAAATGTGTGTAAATAGTTTGTAAAACTTCTACATTCATGCATTCATTCATTCAAACATTTTTTAAAAATTTTGCACATTTTAAAAATTTTGCATAAAAAAGATTTTTGTATATACTTGTACAGTTTTTCTGAATCATAGTTGACATTTAAACTAGCCTGGAATTAAATTGGAAAATGGAGCTCAGTTAAGACCTTAATCCACCTAATTTTCAGAGGAACCTTATAGGGTTAGGGTTAAGACTTTTCATGTCCAATTGGGACTTAATTCTTTGAGTCCACTAGGCTATGATCATATGTCATCTTGATGAGCCTAAGTAGAACATTTAACAATGCACACATGACTCTCACAGACAATGGCTTTACTTGCACCAACACTTTACACATAGCTCTCTACGGATGAGGTGGTGAGGATGCAATCTTCTTTGGCTTGGGGTAGCATATGAGGGTAGTACTTCTAGGCGAAACCTCTCGTCTTATTTTAGTGAAGGAAGTGTGTCTCAACTTGGTCCAACGACATTGAGATCTAAAGACAGGAGTTGTGGGTTGCAATAATGCTTCAAAAGAGGGATAGTCTACTGGCTCAAGAGGAAAAACTCCTTCTGTATATATGTTGCACCATGTAGATATGTTGTACGTATGCACATAAACAAATGTGTGCAAAAAGAAATAAAACTCCAAAAAAGTGGTGGGTCTGATAGAAAATGAAATACCGACCGGAGTGTATATAGTCAAATAAAGCAAAGCTTATGTTACCCATTCCCATCTCATGAAGCTTGAAGCATGGAGACTTAGCTACACTGGTTAGACTCCCTAGGATACATGGCTACACTGGCCATGGTCCATTCTCTTCTTCCTCCTCTTCTTGAGCCGATTGTACTTGAACTTAGAAGGGAATACCCCGTTCCTCAAGGAAAGAGTTGCAAGACTAGGGCATTAGAGTTACCTTATTGAGGGGGGATGTTACTTTGCCATTTCTGAGGTGGGGAGCTACATATCACTTACACAGTACAAGAAAAGATTCATGGTCATTAGAGTTTGTGTATGTAGACTTGTTCTGATCTGGATTGTTGAGGAGTCTTGACCGTAGATTGATGGAACTTAGAGGCTGTTGAGTTTTAAACCTAAATCCAAATAAGGTTCCAACAAACTAACAATCCAAAGGCCTGATTGAGCTCCATACTTCAATTTAATGAAGGCAAGTTTAATAATCAACCTTGATTCTCCTTCGTTTTCTTTTCCTTTTCTTTTCACTTCATTTTCAAATAAGTGTTTGCTAAGGGACTAGCAAAAGTAAAGTATAGGGGGTGATGAATCCTCATTCATCACTCTTTATTCTTTTATTTTAGCTAATTATCTTGGCAAAACATCATGTAAATAGTTGTAAATACAATAACTTAGCAATAAGCATGCATGTGTTAATATTCTCTAATTAGCATGTATTTCTGCAAAAATAAAAGAATAAAGAATAAAAGAAAAAATGAAGTATTTAGAATAAATACTAAGTGACCCAAACCCAAGAGAGGGCCAACTATTGGTCTCATTGCCAAATAAAATAGGTAGAGAGAGATAGGGCCACTTCACATTGTATATATGTACCGTATGTGTATATAATTTATTTTTACAAAAAATATAAAAATGTGTTTTTACTTACTTGTATATATTTCTAAAAATAAAATAAAAATCAGAAATATAAAAATAAAGTTCTCTCTCTCAATTGTACATAATACATGTATATGTGTATCCTTCCCTATTTGTTTTATACTTGTAAATAAATAATAAAAATAAAATAAAAACTATTTTATACTCCAAAAATTATGTTGTAAATAAATAAAATTGGGGTATTTTTTAAAAATAAAATAATAAAAATGTTTATACAAAATTTGCTATTTTATACCTGTATATAATACATTATACTGTATATAACATAATTTATTTTTTTCATAAAAATAAATAAAAATCACAGAAAAATAGTTTGAAAAATAACAAATATTTTTCATTTTATACACTTTTTAATTTAAAATCATTTTCTATTTTTAATTGAATTTATAATTATTTTTGTATATCCTTTTCCTGATTGGTCCACGGAGGAACGTTGACTTGGGCCAACCCTCTCTTCCTGGGCTTAACCCGACCCAAGTGTTCCACCGGACCCATTTCTCCCATTTATCCCGACCGGGTCATGCATCCACTTGCTCTGAACTTCTGCCCGTGCCTTCTCCATGGATCCACGGTCCTCACGGATCCCTAGGGAAGCGCATATCATTCTCGGACTGCGTGCCTTAACCCGATTCTTTCGGCTACCTGGGTCTATGCTATAAATGCTTCATTCGCTTACCCAACTCATTAGCTCGTGCCACATCCCTTCTTGATACCTTAGAGACCTTCTTCATGGTGACAGCCGTCGGAGGACACCTTCGGTGCTCAAGTCAGTGCCATGTAGCCGCAGATCACTTGTCGTGGCCGGAGAACCGCTGCGAGGAGCCTGATGAATCCATGATTCATCATCCCAATATCTTGATCTTAGCGAAATCTCTGAGTAAAATCTGAAATAAATGTATATAAAATCAATAAATTAACAAAATGACTCTAGTAAATAAAACACATTAATTATTGTATATTAGTTTGTACAAAATAAATTAACAATAAACAATCACAAAATTAAAGGAGTTCTTACATGTAAATAGCCCAAAGCTTCATGTATTTTTAATAATTTTATTTCAACTCCTTTTTAGCTAATTCTTCTCTGACTTGTTCATAAAAATGTATATAAAAATAGAAAGATATAAAATAAATTTTACCTCAAATAAGTGCTCCTAGATCCCAAAGATAGAAAGCCGTAAAGTCCAACTTCCAGGCCAAATTCCCACTCCGTATGAACTCCAAATTCACCAAACTCACTTTTAAAGTTCAAGTTAGAAAATTATTTATCCAACAGAAGTGGTTTCATTAAAATCGGAGCTCATTTGCAAAAGTTGGGTTTTGGGACCTCGGTGTACATTGTATATATTGTACATATTTTTTGTTTTCCTATTATTTATTTATTCTTAATCATTAAAAATAAAAAAAATCAATTTTATGTTGTATTTTATTTCTAGTATTTTATTGTATTTTTGTGTTGTAAATATCTTTTATTAAAAATAAAAAAAAATAAATTAGAAAAAACAAAAAATGTACATGGTGTTTGTCTTCTTTTGTAAATTCTCCACTACTTCTCTTCTCTTGTTATTTTATTGTATTTAAAGTAGCCTACTTTATTATTTATTTATTTTTTCCATTCTCTACAATAACTTCCATTTTCCTCCATTAACCACCAAGTCTTCATCCAACCTCCATTCCACTCCACCATTTTTCTAACCTCCCATTCAACTCCACCATCTCCTCAACTCCCATTCTTCTTCTCTTTTTATTCTTCCATTCATCCCCATTTTTTCGCAACCGCCATTCTAATAGAAAAAGGAGAGATCTTGGAACGTGGTGTCAGTGACAACGGCTTATCATCTTCCTTAAGCGACGACCTCCTTCAGGCGAGATCCGCGGCAACCACCATTGCCGTGTCACGAGTCCCCTATCGAGCTCGCTCAGCTTCTCCGATTTTTGTTTCGCCAATCAGATCGAGGTGACGACAGGAGTCCAGCATAGCTGCTCCGCCAATCTGGTGAAGATTCAGGTAAGTATCTCTTCTCATTTCTCTTGTTATTTTATTTTATCTAATATTTTGTTTCCTTGTTTTTTTATATATCACATCATTCCATCACCACCACCATCATCTCCCTTATTTTTATTTTCATCACTCCCACTTCTCCATTTGCATCCCCTGATTAACAAAACAAAAAAAATTAAAATTAAAAAAATTAAAACAAAAAAGTTTTTTTTATAGTATAACAGTAAATTAAAAAAATAAAAAAAATAAAAAAAACACACGTGCACAGGCGGCCGCCCCCCAACAGCCGTCGGCCACCGCCTGCACGCCACCACTGCCCCATCCGGCCGTGGCCCCCCCACGCCCGCACCGCGTCGGTGGCCCCTCCCAGCCTCCGCCGTGCGCTGCTAGTCCACTGCTCCTCCAGCCTACCAGTGCGCCACCCACCAGTTCGCCCCCGTCGCAGAGCCCCAGCCGCGGCCCGTGCACCATGCACCGTCGCTTCCAGCACGACCACGCCACCCGTGCACCTCCGCTAGCTGACGTCGCCTCCACCACGCTGCCTCCCTGCGTGGGAGACGCCGCCCCGCACTCTCCATGCCCTAGCCGCTCACGCCTGGAGAAGAAGGTCTTGATTTTATTATTTTTTTAGTTCGTAAAAATTGCATCCTTTTCTTTTGATGTTTTTATAATTACAAGTCAGTCCCTATTCATATTTTGTTGTAAAAACTGTTTTCTGAATTTGCAAAGACAATCCTCTATTTACTTCTTAATTTGGACATCAATCTTGCGTCATTTTATTCAATGAAAAATGTCTTAATGTTGAGCAACTAGTTCTCTACCACGTGGATATTTATTTATATTTTTATGATCTTTGGATAATTAATTAAAATTATTTAATTGAAATTCTTCATATTTTACCCATTCTGTGCTCTTACATACATATCTGACACATAGTTGATCTAAAAATTCCACAAAAATTGTACGTGATGCCTTGAAATGTAATTGAATTATTGTCCAAATTTCATCCAAAGTGGAGTTGTCTTGTGCTTGAAAAAAATCATAGAGTGATTTTCGTATTTAATTTTTAATTAAATCCACATACATCCTTTTCACAAAATTTCAAGTCTCTTGGATTTCACATGAAAGTATCTTTTTGAGATAAATTGCGCTCTGATTAATTTGTAATTGTGGATTTATTAGGAATTATTTACTCACTGTCACTCTATTTTTTCCTAAAAAATCCATAAAAAGTCTTATTTTGTCAAAAAGTTCCAAAAACATTATTGTAGTGTCCTTACATCATGTTTTAATTCCGTAAATTTTTCATGATTTATGCTTTCTATTTGTGTGAAAAATTGCGAAAATACCCATAAAATGTGTGCATTTTTAATTGTTGCGTCTTAATCCCTAAAATTCTAAAAAAATGTTTTGCATGCATCACTGAATTAAGATCTTAGGGAAAATATAATTTGGCTGAATTGAACTAATTTGACATTAAAATTAATTTGGCTTAGTTGTGTGTTTTCTTACTGTCTTGATTCATCCACATTGGCATTCACCTTTGTTTTTGCATTAAAAATTTAAAAAAGTCCGCACTGGAAATCTAGATCTCAATTTTCGAATTAACTCCAAAGTTGTTCCTTTGCCTCCTTGTGTTCGACCCCAGACTTGCCGGGGATATAAATTAAGCCGAGACACTCTTCACGGAGATCTTCTCTCGGTTCTGATTGATTCGCTAAGTACACGTACTACAACGTACCCGAATTAAACAACGTATTTAGCGACTCGTCAAGCGGCTTAGGAATTAAATTGAAAAATTAGATTTAGATTTTCTCTACTCAGGTAGTCTGACCCCCGAGGCACTTGTATTTATTCCATTGTTTTGCAATTATTTTTCTTTCTCATTTTTATATATAATTTATTGTTGGTCTCTCTAGCATCAATTTTGTTTTCCTTACGAGGGCCCCATGGACTTGGAGTGCATCGGAGGTCGACGGATGTGACGTGCGCCGACTGCTGAAGATCAAGGAATTTTTTAATTTATTTTTGAGAGAATATTTGTAATTATCGTGTTGTAATAATTTAGGTAATTCGTCCTTTACAACGGCTCTTGTTTGAGAGCTCGCGCTTGTATCCATACTGGACTTTGGACCCTCTTGTGGTCGTGTGGTTGCCTGACGTAGAATAGGACTTGCACTCCTGGCTCTTAGAGCATATTTTTATTAGAATATTTTATTGCTTGTACTCGTAATTTTTTAGGACCACACATCACATTTAACGAGATGCGCTTAGACCGCAGGGCTATTAGTCAAATTTAACTTGTTCGTCACTCGCTAATAGAACTGCCTGTCTAGGAACGGTTTTCTCGTTTGCATTCATTTAGTATAAAAATTCAATTCTGCCTTGCATCCCGCATGTAGAGCGTGAGGATCACTGTAAGTCTCCTGAAATGGGCATGCATCATTGATTCCACTATTTGCATCGATTTTCTCGAATCCCCCCTTGGTTTTTGAGACTTAGGTTAAAAGGAAATCGGGACTGATCGTTAGGCATGCTTTGCTTGGTGGACTAATCAAGTGATAACCAAACTTAAAATCGGGACCGCTAATCAGAGTTGACCAAAAAAACTAACTAAAATTAACACTTATTTTGGGAGAGCAAAACCCACATTGTATGCTTGGTTATTGTGGTTGTTGAGAGGTGAGGACGCATCCCTAGGATAGTTCCCAAAACCTACTTTTGAGCCTTGCGTAATTGGATTTCTATCTTGATTTATCACCTAATTAAAATTGAAAAGATAAACGGTCGGACTTTTGCGATCATCACTGTATTGAGTAGGTGAACTCAGGGTTTGATCTTGTGCTTGTTTGTTTTGTGTGTTATTCAGTGCACTTGCACGCTTTCTTCCTCGATCCGCTTCATTCTCCCATTTCCCTTCTAAGATGTCAGAATACTGGTCACCATATCCATGTCACTCTTCCTCGACCTTATTCCGATCATCTCCACCCTCTTATTCCTCTCCATACCCATACCTCGACCGCGAAGTCAGAACTCTGACTGACTTCCCCACTTCTTCGTCCTTCTCAACTACTCCACATTCTTACATCCCTGACCCACATCCACCTTGGATTAACTCACCGTATTCTCTTACGCTGGATGGAATCAAGGAACAAATCGAAGAGCAAGCGAATGCTGAGATGAATGATTGGCATAATCAGTTGACCCCACATACCTCATTTTCACCTCGAGTTGGGATAGAACAACAATTGTCATATACACACCCCGACTTAACCTTAGGGTACAACATGGTCGACCAGACCAATTGAATGGAGAGGCCTGCACCGTACAATCTTCCTGACTTGATTGACCTGAGTGATAGAGCCCACATTGACCAACCTTCATATCACCCATTCAGAGAGCTGACATATACAGGGGATTGGATTCATGCGACTGATTTATAAACCCCCTGTCTATTAACTCCACCTGATGAGGCTCCAACCAACAACTGCCATATAGATGGGCCATACTCAACCCACTATTGCACACTTGAGTCAAGGTGTGTTGAGTATAAGAGCCCGAGTTCTTAGCAGTATCCTCCAATTGCGCCGACTTCTCTCATGAGGTGTCATGAGAAGTTATTGGAGGATGAAATTTGTAGACCGATCAAGAGTCCAGGTAGGAATGTGGATCATGGATTTTACGGATTGAATCTTGAAAACCTGAAAGGCATCAGATTGACTACACGCCATGTACAACTGGAGTCCCTTCTACCTCCCTCTTCTACTGACCACTTTCCCTCTAAACCGGAGTCTGTACATTCTCCTAGTCCTCTTTCACCTATCAAAAAAGACCAAAAAAATGGAAAAATTAGAAAATAACATAAAAATTGAAAATGGAAAAGACTTACAAAAATTGGATCCTGCAGTTAGGGAAGCATTGGATAGAAAGTTGATTTTTGAGCTTCCCTTAATAATGGCCATTGAACACTTTCCCGACCTTAAAAGATTTGTGAGAAGTAAATTGATGCCTAAAAGGTAGGGCAATAAGAGAACAAGGACTGAGAGACATATAGTGTCTATGGCCACATCTTTGATGATAGGGAGAAAAACCAAGAGCCGCAGAGTAAAGCGGTTGCCTAGATTTGATTGTGAAATCAAAGATACCAGATTCACCCATGCAAGAGTCGATGATGACTCACCGATTAATATCCTCTCGACCTCTGTGTTTTCCAAGCTCAAACTCGGATCTGCCAAAAATTCAAGAGAGATCATTCAGTTAGCAGATCGGTCCATTAAACGGTCGAGAGGAACCATTTTTGTCATCATTACTTTCCAAGGTGCTTTATGGAGATAGACTTCACGATCATTGACATTGAGTACCAAGGAGAGTTCACCCAGTCTTCGATCATTCTTGGGAAGCCGTTCTTAGCCTTGGGTAAGGCAACTATAGATTGTGAGACTCGGGAGATCGATTTCTATACATGGAAGCACTCCGACCTCACCCGATCTTTGAGGACACACGATATTCCAAGGTAACCCGTATAGTCGCAGACAGTCGTGACCTTCGAGAGACTGTTGAGTCCCGTCTCTCTACTACACCGCGATACTAACTGTCCAGGCAAACATTGGTTCAGAGACTCCCTACACCCCCACACCGCCTACTGCTTGCACCACCACCGCGACAGCTTCTAGAGAGGTCTCACAACCATAAGCTGCCCCTGAGTCAGACACGATCATTTCTGGTTTCCTTGATTATTTAGATGATCTGACGCATGAGCCGATCAATGGCAAGCTAACTGAGAACATTATGCCTTATTAGAGACGCATGCTGACCCTGCAGGAGTATTACAATGCATATGGTGACTCATCTGATGATGAACCTCTGGTCAGTATCTCACACACACCACATCCAAGACCTACACCAAAAGAGATAACTGGGACCAATTGACCAATCTGGATAAATCGGTTGCTCCATCTTCTAGTCGGTCATCTGGTAAGAAGAAGACGGGTATTGATTCCTTGAGGTGTTCCCCCGAACTCCTTAAGACGTATCAATCCCCTCTTCCTCTTGATGCTTCAGGTTCTAGAAAACCGGCTAAGAAAGTTGTCCTCGACTTACCAGAGAAGGAACTTTCTGAGGGAGTCCTCATCAGGTCTGGATGAGGTGATCTATATGAGTGAGCTCAGTTCGGCTCTTCTGAAGCCATATTTGAGCAAGCAGCCGTGTGTCGACCCTCGTTGGACGTTCCCCACACCTCACTATTATTCCTCTGTGAATGATTCTGACAGCGACACATGTGTATACTACCCCACCCCATCGCTCCCGCAAGAAGGTCCGTCACAAACCTTCTTGATCATTGTATATTCTCATTCCTCCTTGTAAAGATTTTCCTTCCTTTATTTCCCTCCCTCCCCCATGATTCGCATCACTCGCCCCAGTTCCGTATCGTTTTCATTTTGTGACTATACTTAGGATGACTAGATCCTACGTATAGGGGGTGAGTGACCTGAGTTGCTCCATCTCTTCTTTTTATTTTCTTTTTGTATATCTTTCCCATTCTCATCGGTCCCCTATTTTTGTGTTCTTTCCAATACTTAGGTTGACTAGAGCCTAAGTATAGGGGGGCTGACACCCGTTGTGGATTATCCACACTCTTATTTTCTTTTTCACTTCTATTCTTTTCACCCACTTATACTTAGTACGAGCTATGGCTTTTTGTCACCTAGTGCCATGAGGACGCATCACATGCTAAGTATAGGGGGACGTGTATATATTACATATATACTTTACCCTTAGCTCGTACTTTCATGTATTTTTGTATATATTATACAATAATTACGGGGTGGGTAAAAATTGGTAAAAAATATTTTTTTTAAAAAAACTTTCTTTAAAAAAAAAACTCTTATTTGCTTAAAAAACTTTTTCAAAGAAAACGAAAAAATCTCATTTCTTTCGTTGTTATTAAAAATGTGTGTTTTTTCAATTTTTTTGAAGAAAAAAACATCTTTCTTTCTTCCTTTCCTTTTTAAAAAAATACAAATAAATAAAATCACAAAAAAACTAACTAATAGGTTGTTTTGATCCCTACACTTTCACATTCACACAAGACTAGTGATGTTCAAGACCACTTGGTTTATGAGCTCTTGAGATTTTGAGTTAATCAACCTTAGTCATTATGGTCCTTGACTTAATTATTCACATTTCCTTAGTTTGAATGATTTGTGTACTATATTGCATACTTAGTCTCTACCTTAAGAATATGATCAACCACCTCACATACACGACTGCAGTTATGATGAGATGAGTTGAAATTTCACTTGAGGAACTGGGATGAGGGATTTGAGTTTGGACCTGATTTGATGATACTCGAGGATGGGATAAAATCGATGAAGGCTTCATGAAAACTGAGTGTCAGCATCTTTAGCCAGTATGAGAACATGGTTCTTGTACTATCTCTTGACATTTACCTAAGTGCCAGGGTGTGATAAAATAAAAAAAATTTGTTGATCAGTGTGCCCCAACTCTTGGTAAAAGCAGTGGAGCTAGCCAAAATATTACAAAGTAATGAAATGTCAAAGAAAAGCTCTCATTCCACAAAGTCAAATATCAAAGAGCTTCCACCAAAGGCAAGCGCTCCCAACCATTTCAAAGTGTCCACTTGGACCACCGCTATTAGGACCAGGAGTCGGGCTTGCACCAAAAAAGGGCTCTGCATCGTAAATGCTACAAGTATGGGTGTAACAATAGGTACTCAAAAAAGGCACACTCCGGTGTACTCCCAGGAAAACAAGTGCAGACGACTCCAACTTCTCTTGACGGACACACTGATCAACACCAACAAAATGCGTTGAGTAATAAGGCACTCGAGAGGATCCTTGTTCCAATGAGAGGGAGAGAAGAAATGACACAATTCTGTACCCTCCATCAACTAGCCTTCCATCTATACTTTCAAGTCTGACAACTAAAGAGACAGCGGATTGGATGCAAGAAATTATTTATTCCCTAGTGTTGAGGATTGGGTTCTTAGGAGATTCTCTGGACTGGAACCTTGGGTGACGTTGTGACTCTACTCTTGTAACTGCAGTCCACACTTAAGTCATATCCCTACTATATATGTATACAAAGAGAGTCTGATGATTAGGGAAATTGGATACCTTTTGACTAGAGCTTGGTTCAGCTTAGAATTTTAGGATCTCTAAAACCGAGAGTTCTTGAACGGATCAAGTCTTGTATTCACATGCACAGTCAGGTGTTAACCCAACTTATTCATTCTTTATTTGCTCGAGGACTAGCAAAGTTTAAGTATGGGGGGGGGGTGATGAATCCATGATTCATCATCTCAATATCTTGATCTTAGCAAAATCCCCAAGTAAAATCTGAAATAAATGTATATAAAATCAATAAATTAACAAAATAGCTCTTGTAAATACAACACATTAATTATTGTATATTAGTTTGTACAAAATAAATCAACAATAAACAACCGCAAAATTAAAGGAGTTTTTCACCTGTAAATAGCATAAAACTTCATGTATTTTTAATAATTTTATTTCAACTCCTTTTTGGCTAATTCTTTCTTTGATTTGTTCATAAAATGTATATAAAAATAGAAAAATATAAAATAAATTTTACCTCAAATAAGTGCTCCTAGATCCCAAAGATAAAAGCCGTAAGTCCAACTTCTTGGCCAAATTCCTGCTCCGTATGAACTTTAAATTTACCAAACTCACTTTTAAAGTTCAAGTTAGAAAATTATCTATCCAATGAAAGTGGTTTCATTAAAATCGGAGTTTATTTGCAAAAGTTGGGTTTTGGGACCTCGGTGTACATTGTATATATTGTACATATTTTTTGTTTTCCCCATTATTTATTTATTTATTCTTAATCATTAAAAATAAAAAAAAATCAATTTTGTGTTGTATTTTATTTCTAGTATTTTATTGTATTTTTATGTTGTAATTATCTTTTATTAAAATATAGAAAATATAAATTAGAAAAGTAAACAAAAAAATGTAAATGGTGTTTGTCTTCTTTTGTAAATTCTCCACTATTTCTCTTCTTTTTTTATTTTATTGTATTTAAAGTAGCCTACTTTATTTATTTATTTATTTTTCCCCATTCTCTACAATAACTTCCATTTTCCTCCATTAACCACCAAGTCTTCATCCAACCTCCATTCCACTCCACCTTTTTCTAAACCTCCCATTCAACTCCACCATCTCTCTAACTCCCATTCTTCTTCTCCTTTTATTCTTCCATTCATCCCCATTTTTTTGCATCCGCCATTCTTATAGAAAAAGGAGAGAGCTTGGAACATGGTGTCGGTGACAGCGGCTTATCACCTTCCTTAAGCGACGACCTCCTTCAGGCGAGATCCGCGACGACCACCATTGCCGCGTCACAAGTCCCCTATCGAGCTCGCTCAGCTTCTCCGATTTTTGTTTCGCCAATCAAATCGAGATGACAATAGGAGTCCAGCGTAGCTGCTCCGCCAATCTGGTGAAGATTCAGGTAAGTATCTCTTCTCATTTCTCTTATTATTTTATTTTATCTAATATTTTGTTTTCTTGTTTTTTTATATATCACATCATTCCATCACCACCACCATCATCTCCCTTATTTTTATTTTCATCACTCCCACTTCTCCATTTGCATCCCTTGATTAACAAAAAAAATTAAAATTAAAAATTAAAACAAAAAAGTTTTTTTTATAGTACAACAATAAATTAAAAAAACAAAAAAAATTAAAAAAAAATAACACATGCGCACAGGCGACCGCCCCTCCCAGCAGCCGTCGACCACCGCCTGCACGCTGCCACCGGCCTCCGCCCCAGCCGGCCGCGGCCCCCCCACGCCCGCACCGCGTTGGTGGCCCCTCCCAGCCTCCGACGTGCGTCGCCAGTCTGCTTCTCCTCCAGCCTACCAGTGCGCCGCCCACCAGCTCGCCCCCATCGCGGAGCCCCAGCCGCGGCCCCGTGCACCACGCACCGCTGCGCCCAGCGTGGCCACACCACCCGCGCACCTCCGCCAGCTGACGTCACCTTCACCACGCCGCCTCCCCACGTGGGCGGTGCCGCCCCGCACTCTCCCTGCCCTAGCCGCTCACGCCTGGAGAAGAAGGTCTTGATTTTATTATTTTTTTATTTCATGAAAATGGCATCCTTCTCTTTTGATGTTTTTATAATTACAAGTCAGTCCCTATACATATTTTGTTGTAAATATTGTTTTCTGAATTTGTAAAGACAACCCTCTGTTTGCTTCTTAATTTGGACATCAATCTTGTGTCTTTTTATTCAATGAAAAATTTCTTAATGTTGAGCAACTAGTTTTCTACCACGTGGATATTTATTTATATTTTTATGATCTTTGGATAATTAATTAAAATTATTTAATTGAAATTCTTCATATTTTACCCATTCTGTGCTCTTACATACATATCTGGCACATAGTTGCTCTAAAAATTCCACAAAAATTGTACATGATGCCTTGAAATATAATTGAATTACTGTCCAAATTTCATCCAAGTGGAGTTGTCTTGTGCTTGAAAAAAATCATAGAGTAATTTTCGTATTTAATTTTTAATTAAATCCACACACATCCTTTTCACAAAATTTCAATTCTCCTGGATTCCATATGAAAATATCTTTTTGAGATAAATTGCACTCTGATTAATTTGCAATTGTGGATTTATTGGAAATTATTTACTCACTGTCACTCTGTTTTCCTAAAAAATCCATAAAAAATTCATATTTTGTCAAAAAATTCCAAAAAAATTACTATAGTGTCCTTGCATCATGTTTTAATTCCAGTAAATTTTTCATGATTTATGCTTACTGTTTGTGAAAAATTGTGAAAATACCTATAAAAAGTGTGAATTTTTACTTGTTGCGTCTTAACCCCTAAAATTCTAAAAAAATGTTTTGCATGCATCGCTGAATCAAGATCTTAGGAAAAATATAATTTGGCTGAATTGAACTAATTTGACATTAAAATTAATTTAGCTTAGTTGTGTGTTTTCTTACTATCTTGATTCATCCACATTTGCATTCACCTTTGTTTTTGCATTAAAAAATTTAAAAAATCTGCACTGGAAATCTAGATCTCAATTTTCGAATTAACTCCAAAGTTGTTCCTTTGCCTCCCTGTGTTCGACCCCAGACTTGCCTGGGATATAAATTAGGCTGAGACACTCTTCACGGAGATCTTCTCTCGGTTCTGATTGATTCACTAAGTACACGTACTACAATGTACCTGAATTAAACATCGTATTTAGCGACTCGTCAGAGCCTCCTTCGCCTTTCGCAGCGTAGTCGAGGCCATATCCCCGCCATCCACTTCCCTTGGAGCTAAGGATCAAGTTCAGACCTTCAGGTACCTTCTTCGTCCCTTCTATCTTTGTCATTTATCCATTTCTTCCATTTATCACCGCCGTAGCTCCGCCAGCTCTGACCAGCCAGTCGGAGCTCCGTTACCCTCACTCATCAGCTCAGATCGACTCACACGCTCACCCCCCATCTCCTTACGCATCATGATCACCTTGTCCTTCGATCATCGCGTCGAGATTAGGAGATAGGTCTCCTCTACCATCTTCGCTGGAGACCCACACCCATCCGCCACCGCTTATTTGCCTTTTAAACTTAATAAATCTAACCAGAGAGTAGCTCCGAGTCAGAGATTTCCTTTGCAGGCCTTGACGCACGCGGAGTCCCTCCAGATCGCCTTCACCCATCCTCGCCAGAGTGTCCCCAGGTCCCTTGTTCTGCCTCACCGATTCGAGTGTTGGACCTCCATCAGAACTGGCCATCTGACGCAGACCCAATCCACGAGTTCACCGGTGTTGCCTGATCCTTCATCGGAGATACAAATCACCTCTTGTGCTCGGGCGAAGTTTGCCCATGCGCAGTTCTTCCAGGCACCCTTTTTGCCGTCGGATCGTCCCCGTCTCCCAGATTCCATCCCAACCGTTCTTCCACTGGAGGTGTCAGACTGTTAGATGTCAGATCTAACGGTCCCGTACTAGCCACGTCCCCGACCATCTGACAACCGTCAGATCTGACACCTGACGTGTCTAGAGCTGTACGATCGTGCTTCATCAACGACCGCCACACATCCTCTCACGCGCCTGTCATGAGCTTCATGGGTATATTGCATCTTCTACCCTGCATTTCTTTCAGTCTTTATTTTAGTCTGTAAAATAAAAATCACAGTTGAACATTTTGCATTCCAGTACCTGTAGTTTCTCATATTTGTAGTTTAGTCCTGCCTGTGTAGAACCACGTACGTCGTCACATGTTTAGTTGGGATATTTGCACTATTTATATCGAACTTCTCTTCTGTTATGGATTAAGTAGTTACTTTTCAAATTTGCAATTATACCCCTGTGAACGTTGATTTGTGACGTGCAGTTTTTAATGGAGAAATTGCAGATTGGAACCTAGATTTTTATTGCATGTTATTGTTTGGTCCCAAAACTTAATTTATTTGCGTTTTGGTCCCTATGAGGTGTGTCTTGTTTTTAATTAAATAAATAGCAAAATTGCTCCAAAAATCCTCATATTTTGACACGTAGCTCCTGATACTGTGAAGGAATTTTGGTGATTTTTGTGGTTTGTTTTGATTTCGTTTGTTATTTTCAAAAATTCAAAAAGCTTAGAAAGTGTTTCTGGTTATTTTGGAAAATCAATTGAAAATATTAAAATATCTTGAAAATTCCAAAAAATTCTGATTGTGTGTTTGTGTTGTTTTAGTTTTTGTGCAATTTTTGTCTTATTTCCATTTATATAACTCCTAAAAATTAAAAAAGATTAAAAATCTTATAAAACCATTAAAAATTAATAAAAAACAAAAAAATGTGTTTTCTGTTTCTGTAGGTAGCTTTTATTTTATAGTTTCACATAAAATTATTGCTAGGTTTTTATAAGCATTTTAAATAATTTTAATTTGCCTTTATATCCCAACTGTACATTGCTCACTATTTTTGACCTTCTTTGATTTATAGAAAATCAATTAAAAATCAGAAAACCCCATAAAATTCACAAAAACACTTGAATATTTTAAAAACCTAAAGATATTTTTGTTTTGAATTTTGGAGTTATTTTGGCCATTTAAATAATTGCTTGAGTTTTTCCTTTTGGCCATTTCCTTTATTCCTTTCCTTATCATAAAAATTTTTGAAAAATTAAAAACCACCAAATTTCTTCTTCTTTTAGTGACCCGACTATTTCATAGACTTGTCATTCCGTGCTCCTTGTGATCGACCCTGGTAGCTATACCAGGTAAAATAAACTAGCAAGATCGCTTGCCTTTGTGTTTGATTGTTTGATCGATTTCGTTGGTGGTCTGGTCTTTTTCTTGTTGATTGCGCCTTGCGATTCAGGTCGCAACGACCCTAGATATTCCTTAAACCGAGTTGCATCCGCGCGTCATCATTAAGCTATCCACAATTTTCTCTCAGTCGTTCGACCTCCACTGCTTGCCATTATGCACAATTTTATAGAGTTGTAATAAAGGTTAGCTCACTTTACATTTATTGCTTATATATTTGTGGGTTAACTGTTGTTGAATCGATTGGATCAGGTGCCGCGTACCATGAGAGCGACTGATACAATGATTGTTGGATCTGACTTGTCAGACACCACAAGCCCTCTAAGACTAGACCTTGGTACCTTGGCTCGATCCACTCTCAACAAATGGCATCGTTGTGCGGAGCAATGAGTATGATAGTATGTATATAGCAATATATCTTTATTTTCATTTTTTTATCATAATCAATAATTGTTTATCTATTCTAATCCATTTCTCTTGTTTGACTTCTCTGTGAGGGCCCGCCAACTAAGGAGGACTTTTTAGGGGACCTGCATAGTTTCACGAAGCGGAGATCGGCTTTTTTGACCAATCCGATAGGAGGGAGCAGGAAGAAGACCATGAGAGAGGATCAGATTAACATTAGTGTAGATTTTTGTTCTTATTTGTGTGTATGGGGGGGAGAGAGAGTCATTTTAACTAATTGTAACAATATAGGAGACACTGAACCCTTGGACTGTTCAGGCCTATTTTACCATGTGTTTGTTCACTTGGGAGTCTGCATGGTTTCTTCTATTTTCCTCGCCTTCTATCTTTATTCCTTCATATTTTCCCTTTATTTTATTTTGTTTTCTATATTTTGTGTTCTTCGACTTTCTTTTTCTTTGTTTTGTTTGCTTGAACCCCTAGTCTTAGGTTTTTATTTGGTTGAGCCAGGTAGAATTAGGTTCAAACACTTAATAGAATTCTGTACCTATATATCATTTGGATTTAATTAAAATTAATAAAAATACGCTTCTCGAATATAAGTTCCGGCTAGGATGATTTTCGCTTGCACTTATATAGGATAGATTTATTTTTATATGCGGATCATCTTGCATGTAGACTACTGGAGAAGGTTACACATTCTAGTTCTAGCATTTTCATTCATTAATTCACTTGCATAGGCTTTTCAGATTTCCTACCCGTTGTTTTCTTAGACTAAGGTAATAAAAGGAGTTGGAAAATTCGTAAGACATTTTCTTTTTCTAAAAGACCAAAAAAAGTGATAACCAATAACATTAGGATGACTTACTGAACTCAAACCCTAAAACAAAATGTAGTGACAAATATCATTGTTTTGGGAGAGTATTGCCCTCTTTGTCACATGTATACTCTTTACCGAGAGAGGCATGTACCCGTAAGGAATAGAGCCCCCAAACTCGGACTTGTGCTCAGCTCTTGGGTCGGCTCTTGGGTCCTGATATTGTTGCAAACACTTACCCTTGACCTTATATGAAGTGGCCCGGTGTTCTAGTAGGTGTGGTACACCGACTCAAACACAATCACTGAAGGAGACTGTACTTGTTAGCTTGTAAATACTTGCTTTGTCACTGAACTCTAAAATAGAAAAGATAAAAGACCTAACCTTTAAGGTCTTCACAGTGTTGAGTAGGTGAATCGAGGGGTTTGATTTGTGTTTGTTTGTGTGTGTTTGATCATTCTGCGCATTTGCACCTTTCTCTATTCATATCTTGACTTGACTATCATGATCTCCCGATCCTCACCTCTTGAAAGCCCAGATGGATGATTGGAGCAACTTTTATCTAGACTTCGCAGATTTCTTTCATTCTGTTCTAGTCGGTGAATCTCCATTTTTTCATGAGTATTATGTTCTAGATTTTTCTTTTTGTACATATCCTCCAATAAACATGCCTATTGAGATGGAACCTCATCTCGAATGGCCTCATTAGCAGCCTACACATTTTGACTTTCCATATCAATTACGGTAGCCCTCACACCCAGTGTCAGCAACCGGATTTTGAGTACCTGCTTCCACTATCCCCACTACCACAATCTCATAACCCACCATCACCCCCACCCGATGCTGCGTTGTTGGATTTTCCTCCTTTGGTCCCTACTCTTGACTACGTGACCCAATCAGCGGAGCAAATGTAGAAGAGGATAGAAAACCTCACCAGATAGAATAAGACACACATTGGAGCTTCACCTTCTGGCATATTGGAGTCAAGAGAGCTCACCCATAGGAGAACACCATCACCAAAAATAAAAAAATGAACAAAATGTAAAATTTCAAAAAAGACAATAATGGGAGACACCTATCCAGGACAAATTGTGAGGATAAGGCACACTTGCCACAACCTTTGCCCGTACATGCACACACCACAATTCCCACCACCCTACCTATCAAGGACGACCTTGTACAACATTCTAGTCACCCTTGTGTACACGTTGATTCTGATCTCTTCCCTGATAGGGAAGAAATAAAAATTTTTTAGAAAATGTTATCTGACCCCGAAGTAGTGGCTGTTATTCAGGCTATTGTTGAAGCCCCACTTCATCAAGCCATGAACTTTTCACCTGCACCTAAGAGAAAGAAAAGATGTCACAGGATTGAATACCACATTCTTACCATGGCCACTGCTCACACTATCAACCATCATCTGCCTCACAAGAAAAGTGACATCAGTACACCCTTTGTTAGATGTGCCATTTGTAACAATCATTTTGATCACACTCTCCTTGACAACGGTGCATCAATTAATATAATACCCTCCTCACTCGTCGAGACATTCAATCTTGGGCCTCTCAAGAAAACCAGGATGATTTGTTAATTCGTTGACCGATCAATAAAGAGGCTGAAGGGTATTCTTGAAAACATTATCATTCAGATCCAGGGCATGAGCTACACTGTAGACTTTTTTGTTTTTCCCGTGGAGACCTCCACCCCCGTGGAGCACACTCCAATCATCTTGAGCCAACCTTGACACATGTCAATATTGATTATGGATCTGGAGAGATACACTTTTGTTCCCACAATGAAAGCATTGTAATTGAGACAATCAATGCACCTACTGCCACTCAGAAACCCACCCCTGATGAGAGTGTACTCGTGTCAGCAGACTTTGAGGACTATGACCTGGTTGTTGAGATCAGAGAAGTTTGTTACACCATGGACAATATAGAATCGAGGATTCCTCTTCAAGGGGGAAGACTTAAAAAGTATAGACCTATGCATTCCTTCTTCTTGTGTGTGGAGATGTATTCATGAGATCCGTAGCATTTACATGGTTGATACTTTACCACGGAGGGAAGAGATAGGAGAGACTTACCAGTCCATACCTGACCTTACTTCTTCTATTGATGAGTTTGTGCCTTTCCGTTTTGGGGCCACGGAGGACCTCCACCATGTCGATCCTGATCGGGCTTCGTCAGCAATTGACCTCGATATGGACTTGCACCTCGTCAGATCTATTCTTCAGCGGTTATGTAAGAAAGTAAAGTTTCTACCTTCTTGAAAGCTATATACTCTTATTACCTTGTCAATGTTCCTTTCATTTCTTTCATTCCATCTATCATTTCTCTCGTCCACCTCAATCTGTGTGTTTACCTTGCTTAGGATGTGCTTCATCCTACGTATAGGGGAGGTGGATGAGTCGATTATTCTTTCTTCATTCCGTTTCATAACTACAGTCGTTGATTATACTTAGGGATCTCTTACCCTAAGTATAGGGGGAATGATGTGTTGATTCTTTCCTTTTTATTTTGTATTTCATTCTATATCCCCTCTCTTGTCTACTCATCTGTAGGTATTATGTTCTATACTTAGGGATCCTTCACCCTAAGTATAGGGGGTGACATGTTGAGCTATTGATTTGTTCATTCTAACCTCGATCATCCCCGTTTTGTGTACAATTTGCTATACCCAGGATTTGTTAATCCTATGTATAGGGGGATGATCGGCTTCCTATTCTTTTATTTGAGTCATTATAGTATAGACTTTTCATACTTAGCACGAGTTATGTCATCCTTTTTGCTCTTTGACCACTATGAGGACATAGTTTGAGCTAAGTATAGGGAGGTCATATATATATATATGTATATATATATACACATTAGCCATAACTCATACTTTCGTAATGTTTTTAATAAATATGGCTACTATACGAGGCAAGAGTCTCGTGTAAATATGTATAATTTTTTTTCAAAATTCTTTGTAAGAATTGGTTTGAAACTATTTTGCAAAATGATTTGGAAAATGATTGTAAAATGTTGATGAATCTCTATTTGAACACATTTATTCTTCCATTTTGGCCTTAAAACCCTAGTCAAATGCATGTAAATAGCATTAAATCACATAAATAACACTTATAATTTGTACTGTAAATATTATATAAAATACTATATTTATTGCCAAAGTAAAAGAATAACGAAAAGAAAAATAAATAAATGAAATACCGAAGGTATTGAATGACCTTAAACCCGGAGACCTATGCATCACAATGACTAGGTCGACAAGGAATAAATTAGGGGGAGATAAAGGTTAATAAATACGCCAAAACCCTAATCTTAATTCCTCAATAAATTTATTTTGGGACCCATTTTATTCTATTATTTTTAAACCTCAAATAATTAAACTTTGAACACAAAACTTGTAGATAAAAATACGAAGAAAAATACAAAACTTATTTCATTTAAAAATAATGCACAATGTGCCCTATACACTCATAATAAAAGCAGTAAAAAAAACTTCTCAGACCTAGATCTTCTCCATATGAACTCAAAATTTACCAAACTCACCTTTATTATTCATAAAATTAAATTACCTATTCAATGAAGATAGTTTCATTTAATTTGGAGTTAAGCAAAAGTTAGGTTTTGGGCCCTCATTGTGCAAAATACTTGTATAAAATAATCAATATATTTATCCCTTTTGTTTTTCATTTTTTTATATTTTATAATTTTGTAAATATTATTTATGGTTCATATACATAATTTAAATAAAATAAAACAATTAAAAATACATTAAAATGAATAAGTATACTATATTACATAGATAAATTGCACATGTATACACCTACATGAGAAATACACATAATTATTTAAGTATATAATTAACCTCAGAAAAATACAATAAAAATACCTAAATTTGTATTTAAATAACTTATAAATATATAAATTATGTGTATAAAATAATAAAATCTAGAATACAAATTAACAATAAAATAATCAATATATAGGTAAATATATATTTATACTTGTGAAATTAACACCTAATAAATTTACTCGAATAAATAATAATAATAATCTAGTACACAAATTAATAAATATTTTCATGTTTTGATAAAAATAATAAAATAATTTACTTTTCTAAATCGAATTAATAAAGGGTTTATTTTTCTATTTTTGGCCTAGCAGTTGATGGGCCCAATAGGGGGCTGACCTTAGTTGACCTGCTGGTCAACTAGCCCCTTATTCAAGTAGGTGTGTCAGAGCCGTTGACCACTCGTCTTCCTCAAATTTTCCCCACTAATACTTGCATTTTTGGGGATGATTCCTTCTTTGATTTTGCTCCTCGATCTCTGGTCTTTTACACGAGCATCTAACCTCAATCTGAGGATCACTGCGTCGAGCGTTCTTCCCAATCCAAGTCACCCATGTACATATACCTCGTCGGACCTCCATTTTGAATTTGATCCCATTTCACCCTCTAAATCCCCAAATCTTCTTGTACCCAAGCTTGCTGGTGATAGCAGGAAGTCAACCAAAACTTTTTGGCGTGGAGGAAGAGTGTCGGTGATGGAGATCCAAACATTGTCGAACACCTTCGGGCAGAGCTCCTCCTTGGCTCCATGTTACATATGTAGAGCCTTAGTTCATTATCTCTTTTCATTCCTAGAATTATAGATAGCCGAGTTTAGGATTTTTTCTGTTAATGTCATCTTTTATTTAGTTAAATAGCCAAATCATAGTTTGTCAGAGCTCCTTCTCTGGCCATTGTTCCCTTGTGATCCGATCGTTCTCTGCCACAACTAACACCTCCATCAATTCCCTCCTCATGTTCTCCGTATCATCCACCTCAAAGCACCCTCGATTCTGTTAGAATCGAGGTCTCACAAAGCTACTCCGCCACCATTCGCTGGAGCCTCCCCGACCCGTTCCATCCTTCACTCTTTTTGGACACTTCTGGGCTAGGAAGATTTTCTCCCTTGCCCTGAGGCTAACCCTGCAGGTATTGAGTTGCCTATACCCCATTTGGGACCGAGTCAAGGTAGGAGGCCAAGCTTCAGGTCGCTGGATTGAACCAAGCCCCCAGGAATCCCCTGGGTCTTTTTGAAGCATCCAACCGACGCAGGAGGCTCCTAGGGATATCTTGAGCATGTCTGCGTGGAGATCAACGACCGTAGGCAAGCTAGAGGGCCAATCAAAGTTCGACAAGAGGTTGTTTAGTGTTCTTCAAACACTCTTAGAATCGTCCGATCATCTGCTTGCTCCAGATGATGCAGCAACTGTTGGATTCAATAGCCGCTCGCATTGGATCATGGGCAGAAAATCTAATCATGCCCGTCCGTTCGAACCATCATCACTGTCCCAATGGCTGCCACGTGTCAAGTGAAATTACCTCCGCCGTTCGATCACACACATAGGGGTAATTTTATCAGGTACCTCTCTTCTTTTGTATTTTTATTTTAGTCCATAAACTTTCATCTATAGTTCAAAATATTATGTAATATTTATCGAAACACCCCCACATTTATTTTATCTACTATTTGGTCCAATCCACGTCACCTCACGTGCACATACATGTGAGGGTACAAGGAATTTTGCAGGGAACCCTTACGAGTTATTATTATTATTTAGTCCAAGAAATTTGTATGTAAGTGTTATGACTTTCAGAAAAATTGCAAGTAGTCCATGTACCTTTTTGAATATTACAAATATACCCCTACTAGGCGTATTGAATTTGATATTTCTAGGATTTTTGTACACAAGCCCTGGGACTTTTGTATTGTGTTTTGGAATGACTTGTAGGATTATTTAAATTACATTTAGGTCCTGCTAGAACACTTAATTTTATTTCTTGTATTTCGTTTATTAAAAATAACATTTTGCATATAAAACTATAGGAAAATTATTTTAAGTTCTTGAGACTATATTAAATAATGTATATTTTTGTAAGGCTATTAAAAATAGTTTCCTATATTTAAAAATTTTAAAATAGTGCATATTTCCTCTATTTGCATTTAGAAATACAAAACCTTATAAAAATGCTTAGAAAAATAAAAAAAATAATATCTCTATTATTTACTTTTGAACTCCAGACCAAAAATCACTAAAAAATGCAAAAGAAACACACTAAAAACTAAAAAACTCCAAAAACCTTGTAAAAATTATTAAAAATTATCTAAAATTCAAAAAACATTAGTTTATATTTCTAAAATTTGCTTATATTTTATAGTATATATTAAAACTAGTTTTGTAAAATTTTGAGATATTTATTTAAATTCCAAAACAATTCTGACTTATATTATTATTCATTGTTTTGACCTTTTTAATCATTTAAAAATACAAAAGTAACAAAAAATTATAAGAGAAATTCAAAAATAGGAAAAAATATTTGGCTTTATATTGGTTTATTTATAAATAGAATACTATATACATAATATATACACAATATTACTATTATTACTTGAAATTATTATTACTATTTATAATTACCCTAAATAATAAAAAAATCCTTAAAAATAAAAAAAGACTATATCTTAGGATGTTTCTCTAATTTTTCTTTATATATTATATATTTATATATCCCATATAACATTATAGTATAAATATTACCTATATACACCTCTCTCTATTACGTATATATTAAAAAGGAAACTAAAAATAAAAAGAATAAAAAGAATATAAATAATTATAAAATTAAAAACAAAAAATATAAGTTAAAAATCCAAAAAAATATAAAAATATTAAAATCCCATAAAAATTAAAAATCCCTACAAAACACCAAAAACATGTATCAATTTTTGTGGCTATCCCCATTGCTTCTTTCTGGTCTTACCCCTACACTTGTATACTACATATCATTTTGTAGAGTATAATAAATTTTAGCTCATCTGATTTATTGCTTGAGCATTATTGTGGGTTCATTGTTGATTGTCATGCTTGAGTTGGGTGTTGAATGCTGTGAGAGAAGGCGATACAACGATTGCCGGATCCGACCCGTCGGACACTGCATACCCTCCAAGGCTAGAGTTAGACACCTTGATTCATCAACGTTTCGTCAAATGGTACTGTTGCCAAGGAGCAACACATATGATAGATTTTGTGTTGATTTTTTCTCTTTCATTATTTTCCACCATATTGTTATTGGTATAATTGTTTATTTCTCTAATCCATTTTCTTTGTTGAATTTCTTGCGAGGGACCGTATGGTGAAGATGACTTTCTAGGAAGTCAGTGCCCCCGAGCTGCGAGGAGATTGGCCATTCTCTTGTGGGCAAATTGGGGAGAGCAAGAGAGAGATATAGTAGCAATTACCATAGCATTTTTATTTTATTTTTTGTGTGTGAGAGAGATAATCATTTTTTTCCATTTACTAATTTGTAATAATAAAGGTGGACACTTGAACATTCATGCCTATTTTACCAAGTGATTGTTCACTTAGGGGCTCAACGGATTTTTCACAGATTTCTTCGCCATGTACATTTTGTTCTCCCTATTTCCCCCTTTATTTTCTTTTGTTTCCTGCGATTTGTGCTTTCTGCCTTTATATAGTCTATAACATTCTTAGGGTTGTTTGATCGAGTAAGTTAGGTCCAAACACCTAATATTTGTATGTTCCTATAGTCTCCGTGTGAATCTTGATCAAACTCAATTTTGTTCTTCATGCTAATAACAATTCCTACTTAGGGTGATTTTACCGTCTTGCATCTCATATAGACTAGGTTTAAATTTTTTACTTTGCATACTGCATGGAGAGCATTGGGAAGCACTGTAAGTCCTCTATCTGAGCATCCATAATTTAAAAAAAGTGTGAGATTTCCATCCTAGTGTCGTCTTGCATTGCTTTATCGCTATCTCTATTTGATTTTGATCACCCAGGCTTAAAAGAAAAAAAATCGTTAGGCACTTATCTCTGAAAAATACTAAAAAAAGTGAAAACTCAAAAATCAAAACAATGGGACTGCTAAATAAACTCAGACCCTAATTGAAATCTGTCACGAACATCATTGTTTGGGGTTCACAAACTCTCATTGTGATTTAGGTATGCTCCAAACAAAGTGAGGAACAAACCTTAAGGAATAAAGCCAAAAACCCAATATGTGGCTGCCTCAATTATCATCTAGGATCAGCGAAGTATTGGCACTTCTATTGTACGTAGTCTAGTAGGGCCTTGTCGATGATGATTCTCTCATCTTGTGCAAAGAATCTGACTTGGTCTGAAGTATTGAACACAGGCCATGCCCTCACGAGTGTGTCTGTCTCATCGTCTTGCGTTCGAGTACCTCATTTTTGAGGGAAGTAGTGGTTTCGCCTGTGGCTTCCACTCTTCTTCTTTGGCTGAGTAGCCCCCCTAGACTAATATTGAGGATTTCAAAAAGTACAGATCGCAAGATACAAAGTGTTGGACATACGAGCCCACGGCGAGCCATTATGCAATAAATGCTATTGCAATTCACTCCTTAATCTGAAATAAAGAGTACATAATTTGCATAATAGGTCCCTTAGTACAATTAGGGTTATGTACCATGGCCATCTTAATGATCATACAGCTGTTGATTCAATTATTGAATCATAGAGGCTGGTGCTTAGATGAATATCTAATGAGTTAGATTGAGGACTCATCAAGCACCGTCAAATGATTATTAAGAGATGATTTCCAGCCTGAGTAGGAGATGGCAATCCTATCTCTTTAAGGTTGATATCTGACCGACCTCTTGATGTAGGTCCTCTGCATAGGAATAGAGATTCGGAGGTGTCAGATGAGTTAGGTCAAAGAGTTGACTTAACGAGATCGAGATAACAAAAGTCCTATATCGTATGCTGTCACGATACAGGCACACATCCTCTGACCAGAGACAGATGTGTTACTATATGTTTGAGTATGTACATTTGGCAGACCAGTAGGTTGATGACCTAATCAAGGTCTATACACCGGCGCGCTGGTGTGCATATAAGGGCATATGAGTAATACGATCTCTCAAAGGGATCATACAGGTTCAGTTACTGAACCGGAAGACATGAGCTCACTCATGAGATATTGGGAAGAATCAAATTCCATGCGCATGGTCGTCTCGCTTTGGAAGCTTGACTAAATTTGTAGGTTTGATATATACTTTTGGAAAGTATATGATCAAGACCTAGGTATGATATATGCTTTTGGAAAGTATATGATCGATACCGACTCCCAATGATCGAATGAGAAACTTACTGATAAAACCCTGAAGTAGACAGTGTAAAGTTGATCTAATACTTCGGGTTTACTCTAAGTCTTCCAGTATGCAGGATGTACAGGTATTAGGAATACCTGAGGGTGATGTGATCATAAACGATTGTATAACCATGACGCTTCCATTCCTAGGGAGTGATGAAATGGGTCTGGATTTTAGTGACTCCTCTCAGTAGAGAAGTAATCTCATCTTAGTCCAAATGTTGGACATTGATCTGAATGTGATTCAGATTCAATGAGAAGATTAGATTTACGGTCTTGATTTAATCAAGCATCTATGGGAGGCCCGAGATCTGGATTTGAGATGTGATCTCAATATCCATGTCACTATACGTGGAACAGTACAATCACCCTGTCCTTATCTCCAAGTATTCGCGGAGAAAGCGCATTATCCTTGAAAGAGTTCATGGATAATTCTATTGTTGATATATGTATCCGAGCATTGAGAAAATGGATAATTAAATGTGATTTAGTTATCATGAATAATATGAATTTGATTCATATTATAAGGAGAGTTATCTTAGATAATTAAATGTGATTTGATTATCAAAGATGTAAATAATGTGAATGTGATTCATATTGTTTGAGCACAAGAGAATAAGTTATCCAATATAATTAAATGAGATTTAATTATTATGGATGAGAATAATGTGGATAGTAATATCCAATTATTCATAATATATTATAAATGTGATTTATAATGTATTAGAGAGAGTTAAATATAATTTATATTAGTAGATTAATTATTAATGTGTATTGGATACACATTGTCTAATTAATTGAAAATGTAAATTACATTTTGTTTTGGGTTGTGAATATGATTCACAATATTCCAATGTCAAGATTGCAATATTCCCAAAATTAATTGAGAATTATTTTGGTGAATAAAAATCCCAACAAATAGTTGTTGGAAAATAAGTAGAGAGAAAATCAAGGAGATGTGCAATCTCATGGGAATCCATGAGATTGCCCTCCCTCCAAAGGGGAAGGTTGATCTCCTTTATTCTCCCTCTCCTTATTTGATTGATTTAATTTGGTGTTAATATATATTTGATATATTTCCTCAAATTTAAATCACAAGTTGTTGGCTTTTACCAACAACAATCTTGACCATTGGATTGACATAAATCAATCTCATCCATTGATTTTATATGTCACATGGATTGAGATCCATGGATCCCAAAACCCTATAAATAGAGAGGCATACCATGCTCTCTATTCTACACACAACATGTGCTATAGTAGCACATCTCTCTCTCTCTTTCTCTCTAGAGGTCAGCCCTCTCTCTTCCTCTCATGGCCGTCCACCATGGATGCCATGGAGAAGTTCTCCATCGCTGTAGCATCGTCGTTATGCTGCCCGTTCGTCTGCTCGTGGATCTCCGTCTCCTTCGGTGCGCCTCGCTCGTGAAGAAGACGTCGGATCTCGTGTGTCGAGATCAGGAGATCCGCCGCTTGGATCATCAACATGGATTGCGAGAAGCACGCGGTTCATCCCCGCGCTCGCAAGCGTCTCCTCCGTCGGATCGGACTTGAGACAGGAGGTCTCTTCGTTTAGAGACTTGATCGCAACCACGCTTCAAGAGGTAATCCTATTACTTGTTTGTGGTTCAGACGAGACGATCTGAGAAGTGTTCTTGGATCATGTGGTCTCGTCGTAATAAAATTTTTTAAATTCCGCTGCATCGAGCAACTAGTGCGACTAGTCGCTCCTCGTCGTATTCGATACGACGCTCACGCTTCCGTGATGCGCTTGAGGATCTAACCATATCCTTCACAAAGGAGGTGGAACAAGTACATGGATACTTTCCCGACACTACAAGCTCTCTTTTTGGGCTAACTGTTAAGGATGCGGTATAATTTTTGCCTGAATCAACAACATTAAAATTGAAAAGATAAAATAATCGAACCTTTATGGATGGTGTTTACCCTGCTTATTGTGAGTCTTCTATTGTTTTATACTCATTTTATTTCTTGTTCATCACTGTATCTTTAATCTAATCATCTATATCCTTTTTCCTTCAAGATGTCGACTCCCGAGTGGTTTGGCCCGGATTCCGCCGACACCCCACATCGAGCCCATGAGTGAGACATCTCCATTAATCTAGGACGATTCTCAGGTACTTGGTTCGGACTCCGCGAGCAATCCCCAGGACTCAACACATTTTCTACCTCCCATAGACTAGGAGAACTCTCTTCCTGAGTTCTGCCCTTTTTGGATGGAGATTGATTTCACTCCTTACACTTCTCCATCATTAATAAAATTCAGGATTGACCCTAATTCTGAATTATTCTCTACATCCGGTGCTTGCATGCAGATTGATTGAGGTATTTTCCTAATTGCAGATCTAGACCTTGATCTGGAGTCTGAGTAGTCACAGACAGATTCTGAGATGGCTCCTACATGTAGAGGAAAGGTTCCACAACTTCCGAGCACCAAGCTGAATACTGAGCAGGGCATCAACTAGAATGAGGTGAACATTTAGCTTTTGGCCTTCATCCAAGCAATTCAGCAACAGTTGACTGATCAAGCATTAGCCCAGGTCACCTTTCATGAAATGCTTAATGACCCGAGGAGGAGGTCAGAAGAGAGAGAAGCACATCTAGGCGGAGGATTTGATGATCTCCATGGCGATGATGAAGACGACCACTCTGTAGATGGACCTCACGGAGGTGAGTGTGAGGGAAGGAGAGGTTGACCCAAGCCCACCTTGAAGAAAACATACAACCCTGGGGCTGGTCGCATCACGAGTGGATCCAGATTATACCGATCCACAAACATTTTGAATTAAATTGCAGCTCCTTTCTCTCCTCCCCAATTTCCACAGGAGCCCAAATGAGGAGCCATATATCCATCTGCAAAAGTTTGGACGCATTTGTAGCACAACTCACTACCCCAACATCCCATTGGGCATAGTCAAGATGGTCGCTTTCCCCTTCAGCCTTCAAGGCAAAGCATTGTATTGGATCAACCACTTGGGGAAAGTGGTGATGACTTGGGAGGAGTTGAAGTCCGCATTCCTGCCCAAATACTACCCTCTCGGTCATCTCAATATGATGCAATCCAAGATATCCTGCATTTCCTAGGGACCAAAAGACTCCATTCACGAGACCTAGGAGAGATTCAATGATCTGATAGAAAAGTTCCCCCACCACGTCATCCCGAAGACCAGCTTGGTCCATCACTTTTACGTGGGGAGGGGGGGGGGTCATTGGGAACTGTCAACGTCTGGCTGACGATGCCTGTGGAGGATCCCATTTCAACAAGGAAGAGGACGCATTATGGTATATATTCAAGGAGATGGCCGAAGGAGAGGTCGTACTTTCCTCCTCTTATTTCTTTCAAGTTCAACCGTAGATCCTCCACAAGAATGTCAATATGGTGGATACCCATGGAGTGGACATGTGCGAGAACTCAGATCTCAACATCATCGGAAGTCACCTGTCCAAGGTGGACGTCATAGAGAAGAGATCACAAGATTTAGAGAAGCTCGCTGTGACTGAACAAATGATGAAGGGCTTGAACGAGCTCGACACTATCATCAAGCAACTGGAGATGCTGGTGAACACCGACAATGCTCACAACACCTTGGTATCCACCCCCAATACTCTAGC
The DNA here is from genome assembly GCA_037367405.1 of Ottelia alismoides. Lineage (NCBI taxonomy): Eukaryota > Viridiplantae > Streptophyta > Magnoliopsida > Alismatales > Hydrocharitaceae > Ottelia > Ottelia alismoides. The sequence goes on from JAZKJV010006750.1 coordinate 140,757, forward strand.
TGAGAAGGCGTAGCAAATAGTGCAGCATCTGCCTCAACCGAGTCCCAGCCAACCTTCAGTACAACACATATATTACGTGCAAGCACCCGAGCAACCACAAACATAAATGGTTGTTTACCAGCCACCTGAGTACTAGCCCCAGTATCTCGAGCCATGTTCCCCACCTCCACCACTCATCTAGGAGGTGAATGGAGTTTGGAATAATGATCAACAATTGACCCATCCTCAGGGACCTCCTCAGACTCATAACACAACCATTCGACCATTCCACCATCATCAAGGAGGGCAGGACTTCTAGCCCACCAATCCCATCACCAACAGCCTCCGCATCATGATTACTCCTGGAGGCAGAATTACTTGCAGTCCAGATATCATCCATAGAACTATCAGTAGTTGGTTTCTCATTATCAACATCAATACCCCTCACTATAGTACCAACAGTATCATTCTCTTCCTCCTCCTCCTCCTCAATATTCTCAGGGTTATTAGAAATAACCTCCCACATACCATCAAAGTCAGAGTCCATACCAGGCAGAATCCTTCGAGGCCATGCAGGTTAACCCTGCCTTCAACTATCTGGCCTATCTTATCAAGAACATGGATGAGATGAGCCAAAAGATAGATGACCTGACTACCATCAAAAGCATCATTTCGACCCAGGTCGAAGCCAACCCAAACAACTTCCATCGCAAGGAGCAGGTAGTCTGCAGTGCCCCACCCAATTTAGGTGAAACTACTGCTTTATCTAACTATGTAACTCTCAGGAGTGGTATGATACTCCAGGCGACTGCGATAGTGAAGGGGAAGAGAAAAGCGTCTGATGGCGAGTCCTCAGCTAGGCCAGTAGAAGGGGCCAAAGAATTTTTTGTTGATGAAACACCCACCGCAAAAATACAAAAAATGAAGAAAATAAGAAAAATACAAAAAGAGAGCAACAGATAAGGTGAAGACGTTCCAACAATGGAGAAGCCAACGGTACCAGCCGAACAAGAACCAACTGATGGAGCCACACCTACAGATTTTTTTGGTTCACATGATGTGGATGATTTTATGCATTTTTCCATCTACCTGTAAACAAAAACATGGATAAAAATCTACAGAATACAATTGCTTCTGATGTACATGTACTTTTTCTTTATCTTTAAACAAGTCCTTAGAGGCTAATCCTATAGGAGCGAGAGTATAACAGGAAAAGTATCACTTACTTGTCCCCCTCCTTTGTAACCTGTAGTCTGCACTTTTTAAGGTCCTTGTAATCCTTCTTGGATCCCTACTCATACAAAGAAATAGAGAGAGGTAGAAGATAGGAGAAACCACTACTTCGGACCTCGCTGAATCACCTGTGAGCGTGTAAGGACATAATTGGACACAAGATGATGAGACAGACACCCTCGTGAAGGTGTGGCCTAAGCTCAATACTTCGGACAAGGTCATTCTACACAATAGAGAACATCATCATTGACCAAGCCCTATTCATCAACATACGATAGAAGCATCATTACTTCGAAAATCCAAGCGATACATAAGGCAGCCACAGACTGGGGTTTGGGCTCTAATCCTTACAATAACGCTCACTCATTGAGAAGGAGACCTTCCGATGCTACCTTAAAACAACTGAGGGCTTTGCTCACGTAATGTAATGAGTCCAATTAATCAATTTTATTTAGGTCAAGTATTTTTACTAGTCTCTTTCTTAATTTTTTTGGTGTTATGTTGAAGATGGTCGGAACTCCTCCGATCATGCAGATTAGAGGTTGAAGGAGGTGGATCTAATTCACTGTGACTAATGCGAAAATCAATAAAACAAACACTAAATTTAAGTCTAATTTTCTCTATGTTACCCTATGATGAAAGGCGAAGGAAGGTCGTCCGCAATCCATCGCACAAGGCAGCGAGTCGGCAGTATGGCGGAGGGTTCCAGCAGTGTAGCTGGATCACTGATTTCTCTCAATTCCTAGCACTCCTTCTTGCAAGAGGTCAACCTCTATCACTGATCAACACTCCATAACTTAAGCTCGGGGAAGATATTGGGTAAAATCAGATCAAACTCACGACGAAGGTGGAAGGGGTATATTTAGAGTTGTTACTCTAGCATGTTTTGAATTTGAATGCACGAGCGAATCGAGGTGAAAATGGTGGATCTGGAGAGCTGGCTGTGGAGAGGAATGAACATGCGAAGTTTTTGGAGAAGAAAGTGGGGCGAGTTAGTGAGAGGAGCACGTGGGAAAATTGGGTGAAGGACGGGTGGCACACGAAATGGGCGGAAGAAGCGGGCAAACCAGACAGTTGACCCAGTCAACAAACCCGGGTCAAGCAATGGCAGCGTGTTCGGAATATGATAAAATAGGGAAGAAGACAAAAAAATCAATAAATGGTTAAATAAGTTAAATAACAATAAAAAACGACTTTAAATAATTAAATAATGTAAATAAAAAATGTTAAGAATAAAATAAAGTTAATTTAGATGATTTTTAATTAATTAAATATGGTACACACAAGGGCTAAAATAAATAAAAGGTCTTATTTTATAAGTATATATACCTATATGTATAATGTTTTGATTTTTCAATCACTTAATTATATAAATATTTACAAGATTTATTATTTTATTTATTTACAACATTTTACAAGGATTTTAATGATATTTTTATTTAATTTTAAGAATTAATTTATTTGGTTAAATAAATAGGTATATGCACAATATATACATAGTGATACATATACAATATATACATGATTTTATTTTTGTTGGATTTTTTGTTTTGTGAATTTTATTTATATTTTATATAAGTTAAATTAATATTTTCAATTAATTAAAATATAATATTCATAATATGTACAAGAAAATAAATAATTAAATAATATACATAATATACATAGGTATAATATACAATAGTACCCCAATTTGCCACATTTCACTTCTTAACTTAGATTGTTATGAAATCACTTCCATTTTAAAGATTATTTAATTTGGAGTACGATGAAAGTAAGTTGGATGAATTTGGAGTTTTGGTGGATAAAATAATGATATTGAAAGTTGAGTTTTGTGGTTTTTTGAGAGTATTGTTATTTACACAATATACATAGATTTTTATTGCAATTATTTTTATTATTTACAAAAGAATTTTATTCATAATTTTCAAGAAGAAATAATTTCTATTTACAAAGAATTTGGTGATAAATAAAATAAGGAAAATAATGTGTATTATAGACAATCATGTATAGATGATGAATATACAAGTGATAGATGGTGGAAGTTTTGGTATTTTTAGGCCTTATCTCCCCTTACTTTATTCCTTGTTGATCAGGTAAAGTCTTGACCTTCTCTTGGTGTCAGAATCATCTTGTATATATTGTATATATAAAGTCTTTATTTTTTCCTTTATTTATTCATTTTAGGTTAAATAGTGATAAATATACAATATTCACACAAGAATTAGGGTTAGTAGAAGAATAGATTTACTGATATTTACATATGTTTTATAAGGGATTTTACGCTAAACTAAATTAATAAAGATGATAAAATGCAGATTCATCATCCCCTTATGCTTTACCTTTGCTAGTCCCTTTGCAAACACTTATTTGAAAGAATCATTGACAAAAAGAAAAAGAACAAAGGAAAGATAAAGAACTTAGAACAATACTAAGTATTAAACTTATCTTCATAAAATCAAATTATGGAGCTCTGTCAGACCTTTGGATTATTAGTTTGGGCGGAATCTTAGTGGAAAGCGGACTTGACACTCACCAGTCTCTAGAAACCACATAATTCCTGCTCAAGTCTCCTCAATTGCTAGGTCATAATAAATCAACTCATACATAGACCCTTATGACTATGAATCTTTCTTATATGATGTAAGTAATAGCTAGCTCTCCTCGGCTGAAGCGGTAAAAGTCAGTCTTCTCTAACATGGTAACCCTAATTCCCCAATCCAATAACTCTTTCCTCGAGAAGTGGGGTACTCCTTTCTAAGTTCAAGTGCAACCAACTCAAGAAGAGGAGGTGGAGAGAAGAATGGACAGTAGCTAGTGTAGCTACCTATCCTTGGATGCATGACTAGTGTAGCTAAGTCATCCAGCTATATGCTCATAAATATCTGACTTGGAAGCTCAAGCTTGCTTATTTGACTATACAATTGTACATACATCGTCAGACATTTTATTTTCAATCAGGCCTGTCCACTTTTTTGGAGTTTTTTGATTTTTGTACATTTTTTTTGAATATATACAAGGTGCACCATGTACATAAAGAGTCTTTCCTCTTGAACCAGTAGACTATCCCTCTTTTGAAGCTTTATTGCAACCCAAACATTCTGTCTTTAGACCTCACTGCCACTGGACCGGGTTGGGGTACAATGGCCAGAAATGTGGGACTTCCGATGTTTCCATTGACTTGTGTCTCATGCCGACAAATCCGGCCCTCTACTACTTCAACTGAGGTGAACAAAGTGTAAGTGCAGGAGTGCAAGATAGGTCATTATCAACAAGAATCATGCATGTGCTCCGGAGTACTCTACTTAGGCAGCTAGGAGGACACTGAACTAAGTCCTGTGGTCCCCGAAGAACTAAGTCTATAGACTTGAAGAATCTCAATTCCATTTCCCATAAGGTTCCTCTAAAATTAAGTGGAAAGTGACCTTCTTAGTAGCTGAATTCAAGCATCGATAATCTACACAAAAGTGTCATGAAGTAGGTATGCGGGTTAGAATCTCCTCCCACAGTCATTTTTTATAATAGTAATCCCGGATTTCTTCAGGATCACATGTAAAGGACTGACCCATGTGGAATCCAAAATTGGTAAATAAAGCCAAAATCACACCATTTTATGATCTCTTTCATGACAACGCCCCTGAGGTTTGGATTGAGACGTCCTTGACACTCACAAGAGGGTTTGCTTTCATCCTCTAAGTAGATATGATGCGAGCACAAAGATGGACTAATCCTACAGAGATCCGAAATATTCCATCCAATGGCCTTGCAGTTTCTCTCAAGAACCTCTAGCATGTGAGATTATTATTCTTTGGTCAACTGCGAACTGAGGATGATCGAAAACATTGGGGGGGGGAGGGAGCCCACAAGGAAGGCATACTTCAATGTTGACGGTAAGACCTTGAGCTTAGGTGGGTCTGAATCGGTCAATGACAACCTCTGTAACTGCATTGGTAGAAGTTATCCAATCTGCACTGTGTGTACTGTTCACCATGGCTACTATGGGCTCAACAAGTAAAACCTCAGAAAGATCTACAAAGAATGATCTCTTCTTAGAAAGGAATGGCTCATCAGGCTGTTCGGAATCCTCAACTTACTCATCAATAATGGGATCAGATATCTCAATAGAAGGTATATTAATAGTATTCTCAGAATGATGTGTCAAAGGAATATCATAATGTACCTCCGAAATCTCACACTGATCCTCAGAAATAAGCTCAAACTACTCATCAACAAATGATTCAGTATGATCAACAAGGGAACTCAATGTAACCATGCTTTCCAGAAGGTCCTTCTAAGAAAGGAACTCCTGTGTGTCCATGAAATCAGTAAATGGACCTATCTCTCAAAACCCAGCAAGAAAATCACATTCCTCAGGATCTAGTGTAACTGGATCTCTCTCATCTGCTGCTATTGGTGGCGGTGGTGGCCTAGGATCAGGGATTGTCTCAATTTTCACCTTGTCACTACGAGAGTGAAATATGATCTCTCCAGTACCATAATCAACTACCGCTTTGGTTGTTCGAAGGAACGACTGACCTAGTATGATCGAGGTATGGAGTAACGATGTAGAGGTGTTCATATCCATGACAAAAAAATCAACTGAGAATCTCATTCTTTGCACCGTTACAATAATGCCTTCTAATATGCCTCTCAGCCTCTTGATCGACCAATCAACAAACTGAAGAATCATCCCATTAGATCTAAGAGGCCCTAACCCAAACTCAGTGAGTAGTGAGGATGGTATCAGATTAATGGGGGATCTGCTGTCAAGAAGAGTACAATCAAACTCTTGATAAAAAATGTGGCAACGGGTGTGCGTTGCCACTTATCTTTCTTTTTGGGCGGGAGGTAGCTAATGGCATGAACTATGGTTGGTCATGTTCAAGATGTGCTTCTTGGTCTTCTTTCGACTATTTTGCTTGGGTTGATGCTTTTGAGTACATGCTTTTTTCATTCCCTTTTTCACAACTGGCATGTACTCCATGGCCTTAAGGAGGGCGTCTCTAAAAAGATGTTATGTAAGATCTCTACCACTCCAGGATCATATATGGTTGTTTTTAGTTTTTGAATTTTTTTACTTTTATTCAAAGCTGAAGGAAATGATACATAATCAAAAGAAACATTCAAATGCTCATTTCGCTTAATCAAAATATAATCCTCATATACAGTGGGACAACCAGAATCAGTCTGTACAATGTTATCCAAAATAAGGGTAGAAGAACTAAAATAGGATGGGTTGCTGCTGCTGGTGCAGAAGGAGATTCCGCAACTGGTGTGTTCTTCTCTGCTGACTGTGGACTACATCTCTCACTAAATGAAGAGGGTGAAGGTGGTGGTGGTGGTGAAGACGAAGATGGTGAAACTCCAAGATGTGGCTTTGCAACACTGGATCTCTGCACTGCTGGTGAAGAAGATGGCGTGGAAGGTGAAGCTCTCTCAATGGCTCGATCTCCCAATCCTAACTGGTGTGCATGCAGCTGCAATCTCCTACTGCTCCTGAGATGAATGGCGTCAGATAAACATGTAAAATCAAGGACCATACCTATCTCGAGGGTGGATTGATCATTAGATACTGCTCCTTGTGTCTGAAATTATTAGGATTGACTTTTACTTGTACTGGAATCAGTGTCTTCGTAGTGGTCAGGTCATCGATCCTCTGAGTTAGATCAATCATATTCTTCATCAACAATGCTAACTGATCGAGTGCAGGATTCACCGAAGGTGTCTCGGGATGCTCAATGATAGACTGTCATCGAGACTGGTAATGAGGAGGCTGCTGGTATCCGTACTATGGCTGGTAATGAGGAGGAGGATGTAAATACTATCCATATGATGCAAACTGCTGCTGGTGGTAAGGCTGTTAAGTGTGTGCATGCTGCATCTGCTGCTGGCCATGTCTCCAGTGTTGCAAGTGTGGTGGATGTCTCCCGTTCTGCAAGTGTAGTAGAGACTGAAAGTGAGGCTGGAACCACTGGTTCTAGTACTGCTGCTATCTACCTCCCTAAAATTGGTGGATGGGTCTTTGACCATGTTAGGAACCCAGCTGACCTTGCCCTGACAAACGAGGCTGGTTGCGCTCTCGGTCGAACCAAATACCATTCACCTCCTGAATGAGAGGTGGAGATGGAGACTGCTGCTCAGGAATATATGGATCCTCCCGCTGGTACAGTATTATCTGGTGTGACTGCTGATAGACCTGGTTAGGAGTTTGCACGTAGTAAATGTGCTGAACTGTGGACGATCCTCCGGTACTCTGTTATGTGCAAATGGAAGAAGTCTACTTCCTAGTAGAGGTATCGGCTGCTGCACTTGCACTCTGACATGCACTGATCGTACTCACAAGAAGCCCATGCTGCTTGGTTATCTCATCCAGCTTATCCAAGTTCTTTGTCCTCTGTTCAATCACTTGAAGCTTCTCTAGCTCCTTGAATAGTTTCTCTATCATGTCCACTTTCGATAGGTGAGTGCCTATGATGGCCAGATCTGCACTGTCCACCCTATCCACATCATGTGATGTTGTCTTGTTGACAACCGTGTGGGGTACGGAAGGAAATGTAACATGATGCTTTTGAAAAGCACGTGAAGAAGAAAGAGCTATCGAGCTCTCCACCATCTCTTCAAAAATATGATAAAGGACATCGTCGTCCTTGTTGAAGTAACTCCCCCATAAGCGGCATCCACCAGCTTTTGGTTCTCAATGCTCAAACCAAAAAAAAAATCTGCACAAGGCTTGTCTTTGAAATGTCATGATGGGGGCACTTCTCCATCATCTTTGAATCTTTCCCATGCCTCATGAATAGGCTCATGGGACATCTTGGAGAAGTTGGCAATCAAAGATCGCATTTGGTTGAGACGTCCGAGTGGGTAATACTTGTTCAAGAAAGCAAACCACTCTTCCCAAATAGTGACATCCCTTATCACATGGTTGATCCAGTATAACGCTTGTCCACGAGACTGAACGGGACTAACGGGACATTTGGGCAGTGTATAGTGCCACAAATACAATCAAACAATTGGAGATGTACATATGGTTCTTCATTTATGTGACCGTGGAATATTGGGAGAAGTGACAAAATAGTGGGCTTAAGCTCAAAATGCCCATGAATTGCAGGGATTCTAATCCACGAGTTGGTCTATCCTGCTGATGAATCTCCATTTCATCACCTTTATTCTATCATTTTAGCCTTAAAAACCCTAGTAAATGCATGTAAATACCCTTAATTTGCATAAATTAACATTCATGCTTTATTGTATAAATACTATTTTTAATGTCAAAACTCTAGAGTAAAGAAAAGAAAAGAAAAATAATAAAATATCAAAGATATTTTATGACCCTAAACCCCAAGATTTAGGCATCTTGATGACTAGGTCGACAAGGAATAAAGTAGGGGGAGATAAGGGCCAAGAATAAAATAAAATCCCCATTTATTAAATCATTCTTTATTTATTTTTGAGACCTATTTTATTTTGTACTTTTTATACCCCAAATAAAGAAACTTTGTACATGAAATTTGTTGATAATTAAATATATCAAAATACAAAATCGATTTCATACAAAAAAATACACAGCGCAAAAGTTATACTTTGAACGAGATTCCAAAATCCCAACTTCCCAGACCCACATCTTCCAAATAAAAAATCAAAATATATCAAAATCACCTTTAATTGCATATAACTTTTAATAAGCTATTTAATGAAGGTAGTTTCATATTTTTTGTAATTAATATGTGAAAGTTAGGTTTTGGAACCCTATTGTATAATATACCTATTTATGTTTGATTATTTTTATAATTTTATATTTTTAAATTTTTTAAATATTATTTATAATATATGTACCTATTAAAACTAAAATAAAACCATAAATAAAACATTAAAATAAAATACTTCTATAAATACATAGATGAAATACCTATACCTATACGTATATAATAAATACACCTATTAAATTAAGTGTATATAATATACAAAAAAATACAATAAAAATATATTTAAGTATATAAAAACAATTTATAATTTTATAAAATAATAAAATAAAATAATAAAATAAAAAATACAAAATAAAAATAAAAGTATACAAACATAGGTAAATATACATATATATTAAACCCTAAAAACCAACTTGTAATTAAATACCTATGATAAATAAATAAAAAATATAATAAAATAATTTAGAAAATAATAAACAAAATTTATTTTATAACCTAAAAATAATAAAATCATTTAATAATTATTTTAGATTTAATAAGATTTTTTGGACGAGGTTTTTCCTGGTTGGTCCACGTGGACCAACCATGTTGAGTTTGGAGTTGACCGACGGTCAACTCCTCTAACCCCCTGCAGCTCGTGTCAGACCTAACACCTAACCCTATTTATTGATTTATTCCTCGCTGACTCTTTCATCCATTCACATCGGTTCCTTTAGAGCCTTTTCTCCTCGAAGATAGCTCTTACACGCCCAATTGATTCCTCGGGGAATGGATCGTTGATACGTTCGCTCTTCTTTGATCTTTAGAGCTCTTGAGTCAGTTGTACATAAGCCAACCCGGCCTTCTTCTCTAGTTTTAAACCTCATTTGACCTTGTTTGGCTCTCCTTCTTTGAGCTCCGGATCAAGGGATGTGACATGTCCCTCTCCAACTCCTTGGAGGTGTGGTCAGGCGAGTCGAAGATCGTCTCCAACCATCTCCGGACATTTTGGCCGTGAGGTCCATTCTTCCTGGTCTAGTCCGACGAGGAACTCTATTTCCTTGTCTTTTAACTTAGTTTAATATGTAGGTTTATTTCTTGCCTTTGCTTTATCGTTTAATCACATCATTTAGCTCGTACCCCCAGCCCATAGTTCACTGGAGCTGAGCTCCGGCAAGCGTTCCATCGACTGTCGCTTGTTCTCCTACATGCCTTCCACCTCACCTTCCTTCCCTTATGCATTCTTCGCACTCCCTACATCCCCCATTCCCCCAGATCTAGTGTGGATCTGGAAGTCCGATGCTCCATTCCTCCGCTTCGCCGAAGCACCCTCATCCAAGTCACCTACACCTCCGTCCACCCATCTGAAGCCTTCCCAAGATTCATTTTTTGGTCTCTAACCTTTCCCTGCAGGAAACATTGAGGAGCAATCTTATTACATGAGTTTTCGAAGCTTAAGGAGGAGCCTCAGGTGCTGTGCATCGCTGGACTACTTCCGGTGGTGACTGGCCATTTTGCGGGGTCTCTCAGCCGAGGTATCACGTCAGGCATGCGCGGAACGCTTATATAGAGGAGAGCGACTAGGGATTGCGAAATTACGCGGATCAAAGCCAAGGAGGGCTGCTGTTCTTCACAGTTCTTCACGAGGAGCAGCAACTGTCATATTGATACTCGCCTCCAGATCAAGTCAGAGCCGTTGGATGTGCCACATGCTTACCGTTGGATCGAGATCTGAAGTTCTAATCCCAACCGTCCGACACGAAGGGGCATTGTTGCGTGTAGTGCGAACACATGTCTAAGTGAGTCGGATCTGGCCGTCTACTCCTGCCCGCTGTGGGTATTTTGCACTTCTAGCCCCAACATTTTTTGTATTTAAAGATTAGGATGCAAACTTCCTTCTACTGTTCTTTATTTTCTATAATATTTGCATTAAGTCCCATGGGCTTGTTATTATTTGCATTAAGGTCCATACCATGTCACCTCATATAACGCTCCACGTGAGGTGACATTTCGCAGGCGTATCCATGAGCTTTGTTGTATTTCTTTCTAGTCCCAAAACTTTTTTATTACGTTATATAATTTTGGTTAAATTTGCTGATTGGCCCCTAGATTTTATGTTATTTACAAAAAAATACCTCTGCTAGTATTATAGTTTCTCTTTGTGTTCTCTATTTATTTTAATTTGCTACAATGCTCGAAAAATTCCCAAAAAAATAGGATTAAGTGCCTGACATGTTGTAGTTTAATGCCAATTTTTTGTATTTCAATTTTAGGCATTTTTCTTATTTTATAAAAACAAAAAATAGTCATTTCATCCTTGCCTACATTATAAAATAGTAAAAAAATATAGAAATGATTTAAAAAATTCAAAAAAATGTATTTTGCTTATTTATATATTTAACTTTCAGACCAAAAATCCATAAAAATTGCAAAAGAAAACTTTCAAAAATTAAAAAGTCCCAAAAGCCCTTATAAAAATCTATCAAATTCATAAAACTAAAAATAATTCATTTTCTATTTTATAATTTTTTTATATTAATATCTATAAATTAAAAATTGATTGGAAAATTTTGGACTTGATTTAGTATTTTTAATTTCAATTTCAATTTCAAGAATTTAATAAAACCTTGATTTGGGGTATTTTATACTTTAAAATATACAAAAACTAGGAAAATTTTCTAAAAATCACAAAAATAGTAGAAAATTATTTAAAACCTAAAAATAGTTTATTTTTTGAATTTTGAGCATTCTTAGTTATATTTATATTTAGCTTACGTTGTATATATCCTATATATATCTACCTTATAAATTTAAAAAGAAAAAAAATAAAAAAGATAAAAAGAAAATATAAAAAAATAAAATTGAAAATAAAATAAAATAATATAAAATAAAATAAAAAAATTAAAAATAAAAAACCCACAAAAAAGAAACATAGACAAAAGAATCACAATTGCATTTTTACACTTCACATGCATAATCTATCTAGTTTTCTCCCTGTGTTCGACCTCTACACATACTTGTACCTATACACTTATTTGTTGTAGAGTTATAATAAATTTTAACTCTACAAATTTTGCTCTTTACTTTGTAATTATCATTGTGGGTTAATTGTTGTTTTAATCCAGATTTCTTGTTGGTCACTTCGACCTTGTGTGGAACATATGATCACCCGATTTTTGGGTTAAATAAATGGCATCATTGCCGGGGAGCAACACTACTTAGAGTGGTTTTCTGTTTGATTGTGAAGTATTTGTCTATATTTTTGTTTTATTTATTTGTTCTTTTATTTAATATCATTGTGATTTGTCTAATCACCCTCTCCTTGTTGTCTTTGCTGCGAGGTACCGCAGATCGAGGGAGGCACTTTACTCGGAGCACCTGCACACCCACATGAAGCCAAGCCGGCTTTTTGACCTCATGTCAGAAGGAAGTGCCAGAGGAGGACTTGAAGGGAATTTGAAGATAAAGTTTTGTGCGTTTATTTTAGCATTTATTTCTGTAATTCTAGTGAGAGAGATATATATAATTATTGTTATAATATAAGACTCTCAAAACTCTATACTTCACGAGATCCAGTGCCCGAGGGATTGTTCCCTTGGGGGCCTCGTCGATTTTGTCATGGTTTTCATCGCATCTTTTTATTTTGTTTCCCAATTTCTGATTATCTTTCTTTTGTGTGATTGAGCCCTAACATTAGGATTTGCTTCACTATAGATTAAGACCAAACACTATATTACATTTTCCAATACCTATAGCCTCTTTAGACTTAGTCAAAATTTGAGTTGCTATCTATTTGGATTTGAGATCGAGTGCCAAGAGAAGTGCTATGCAACACTTACATGATCTATTAGGGAGAACATCGATGCACTTCAGAGACTGGACTTTTGGATCTCATTTCTAGATAGTTATCATTTTGTGCTTCACGATAATAGCAATTTCTCATCTAGGGAAATTTCATCTGATTGCATTGCATATAGCTAGGTTTCAATTCTGCTTAACATCCCTGCACGAAGAGAGCTGGAGGTAAGGTGCGCATTTACGCTTTAGCATGCATCATTGATTTACCGCTTGCATTGCTTTTCTGACTCTCTCCCTATGATTTTGATCACTTAGGTGCTAAAAAGAATCGACTCCTCATAGGATTGTGCATTTTCATTAAAATTCCAAAAAAAGTGATAATAAAATAAAATTGGGACTGTTAATATTACTTTATCCTAAAACACGTCAAAAAGAAAAAAAAATTGTCTTGGGGCAAGTAATCCCCTCATTGTCTTCATTTTAAATTGCTCACGTACACACTAAGGAGTAGTGCCCAAATCCCATCAAGCCTTCCTAAGTGTTGTACATTTTTTGACTTCTCACCTAACTCTAAAACAGACAAGATAAAAAGACCAAACTTTCACGGTCTTCACTGAGTTGAGTCGGTGAATTGAGGGGTTTGTTTTGTATGAGTTTGATTGTGTTTGTTTGTGTGCATACTCGATCATATCTGCGCATTTGCACCCTGTTCTTCACTTCTCTTGATTTGACCATTGTATTCTCCTGATTTACTTTCCTTTTATTTTGAGATGGACGATTGGATCATTTTTTATCCAGACTTTGCGGATCCCTCGTACCCTCCAGCCGGTCCATCTCCATTTTTCCAAGAGGACTTTGCTTCTGACTTTTGTACATATGCGGCTAATCCTTTATTTCAGGAAATATATTTTGAGTCTGATCCACCTCCCTATTATCAGGAGGGTCTTGCTCCTGATTTTCCTTTTTGTACATACCCGCCTAACCCATCATTTTAGGAATCGGATTTTGATTTTTACCCATTACTACCACTGCCATTGATAAACTCGAGGATTACCCTTCTAATTTAATCAGAATAATGATTAAATTATGTTTGTTCGTTGTAGTCGGTAAAAATCAGATTAATAAAAAACAACTTAATTACTTTCTCAATTAAACGTAAGCGGTCAATTTTTTTACTTGGGCAACCCAAGGTCGAACTCAGCGAGACCACTGTCTCCTTAGGTTTATTTAAAGTCAATGTGGAGATTAGGTTTTCATAGAGGTATTTTTTTGGTATTTTTAAAATGCAATTAAAAATGCAATGCAATTTCAGGCTAATTTAAGGACAAAAATGTAATTTACAATCAAATCACGGCCAAAAATTATGAAACTTAGCCAGAATATATATTAATGCAAAATGAAGCTACTGTAATTATTTTGGAATTTTTATATGCAAAATGAATTAACTATGAATTAAAAATGTAGACTACGTGATTTTGAGTTAATTAATTTTAATAAACACCCAACTTTAATATTTTCCAGAAATTAAATTATTCTAGATATATCTATGTAAGAGGTATCCATATAAAATTTTAATTCCTAAAAATACTAATGTGGAAATAACTAAAAATCAATTACTAAATCCACTCTTCCATTTATTTTGACCTCGTCATGCATGCAAATGAGATAAGTTTTTGTTACAATGTAGAAAACATAAACTCTAGCTACTGTGATTTTTTCGCAATTTTTAGAGCACATATTAATTAATATCAATTTTAGAATAAAAATTAGGTAAAATATGCAATATTTCACCAAATTAATTCTATTAAATAAACCACATCTCACAGAATTACAAATAAATATCCATTAGATAGAATTTATTATTCTACAATATGCAATTTTCAGAATAATAAAATGATGATGAATGAGAGTTTAAATTGACATGCAAACACATGGATCCGATTGTAAATTCATAAAATAAAATAAAATAAAAATATAGCGCACAAAGCGCTTCTTTAATTACCAGAACCCGCAATGGTGTGAGCGCAATTGTTCTAGGAGGGGGTTGTTGCGCACGTGCGTCTTGCTGGTAGGCCCTTTTGTGTAATTTCCAGGATAGCGTGGAGCGGAGGTGCAAAATACCCCCACCCCATGTGCTCCTCACGTGGAGGAGGGGAAAGAAGCTGGGCACGTGCGACGGGCGACCGCGAGCAAGAGGTTCCTAGAGCGCAGAGGTTCGTGCAACGGTGAGGAGGTGCGGCGCGGGTTGAGTCGCGCGGCGATCGCGCGGGGCACATCGGGGTTCATCGACCTGCTGAGGGAGTAGGATGGCCGTAGTGATGGGAGGTGCGCGGCCTGCTGCGTGACGTGCCCGCGCATGGGGTTGCTGCACGGATTCCTGGAAACATGAGGAGGTTCCTTCGTCTTCATCGTTAAATGGAACCCACATCCTGTCGTGGGCAACTGTGGAGGATGGTCGCGATGAAGGGGTGGCTGGGGCACACGATGGGCCTGGAGGGGTGGCGCAAGGGTTGCTGGATGGTGTAACTCAACTGTAGGAGGTGGCTAGTGCGATGGTGCGCAGGAGGTGGGGGTAACCTCCCCGGTCGACACACAACGTGGGGCGGTTGTGCTCATCGAAGGTGAGGGCGGGCATGACCAATGGCGATGCAGTTCGAGGGAAAGTGCGGCCAGTCGTAGGTGGCTGCAACGCGCGTGGGGGGAGGCTGGCCGCATGAGAGGCAGTGGTTAGGAATGAATGTGGAGGTAACGAGTGGTGAAAGGGTGTAGAGGTAGAAAAAGAGGTTGGGGAATAGAGTTGGAAGTAGCAGAGCATAGAAGTAGAACAGGAATAATTAATAGGAGGAGAAGAAGACAGAAAGGAAAGGGAATGTTACCTCGTCGTTTTGCTGAAGAAGATGGAGGGGCGGAGGCCACCTCCGGTTGTGGCCTCGAGGAGCTCACCGAGGGATGCTCCGAAGCTATGTAGCTCGATGGGGAACAACGACTACAACAAGGTGCTTACACCTTGGATCTCGCCTGGGATTAATACTTCGCCACCATCTCTCTCAAGGTTGGCTCCTGCATCTATCACAGGCATAAGGACCGAGTTGGTGGCTCCCACTTTCAAGAACGGAGGATGGTGTAAAATGGGGGCGGAGCGGTCCTTTAAGGGAGGTTGGAGTGGGTGGCAAAGATGGACATGGTTGTGATCGTGGACAGAGAGAAAGAGAGCCACATGCGGAGTATCGTGCAAGGCATGAGGAGGAGATGGTCAGACGCTTGATTAGTAGGCGATTGCGCAACTGCCCACGAGAGGAGCGAGGCAGGTGAGGAGATGGTTGAGAGAATGGGTCGTGCAAATGAGAAAAAGAGGGAGAGAAGAGAGAGAGAGAATAAGGAAGGAGAGGGGGAACATGAGTGCGTGCACGGGAAAGAGGGGGAGATAGGGAGAGAAATGGGAGAAAAGAGAGAGAGAGAGAGAAATGAAATGGAGAGAGTGAAATGAGGGGGAAAAATGGAAGGGGAGTGCCATGTGGCGCACAGGGACGCGACCACGTACTGGAGATTAAAAAATACTAATATTAAAAACATCAAGAATTATAATTAAAATAATTAAGATAAATAATGTAAAATAGTTTAAAAATAAATTAATGAGTAAAGAAATAAATAAAAAATTGGGGGTGACACGTGGTGGCTTTAGGATATGCCACACGTCGCTCCCAGAAAAATCAAAAGAAAAATAAAAAAAGAAATAACATAAGGGGTGAAATCAAAAAGTGTCAAAATGAAAGTTGCTCGTCTTGAAAAGATCTAAAACTTTTGTGAAGGATTGAAAATTAAAATAAGTCATCTGTACAAAAAGTATTTTTTTTGGGTTGGTATCTTATAGGTATAAAATATCGTATTTTTATATTTTACATTTTTTTGTCATTTTTTAAGTAAGAAAAAGTCAAAATAAAAGTAGAGAAAATATAAAAAGAATATTTACAATTGAATCTATTTTTTGGATTTTACTAAATAAGAAAAATAAAAGAATAAAAATAAAGGGTATTTTGGTCAATATGTACAATATACAATAGGGGCCCAAAACCCAAGTTTCACATATGATCTCCGATTTTTATGAAATTAGTCTTGTTTTGAAGTTCTTTGAATGTATATTACTTTAAAAGTGAGTAGACCAAAATCAGATCATGTATGAGAGAGATATGTGCATTTTAAGGTTCTTAGTCTCAAACTAGGGCTCGAGTTTTATTGTACAACTTTACAAGTTAGTATTTTTTTTTTGATATTTTCCCTTTATTAGTATTAGTAATATGTACACAATAGAGTTGACTTTATTAGATTGGGAGTTAGTATAAAATAGATACAAATAGGTGAATTTGGCTAATAAACATGTGAATATGTACAAGTGAATTTGGCTCCTTATTTAATGCAAATATGAATGCTATAATGCACATATTAATTCTAAATGCACGAATGCTAAAAATGCACAATAAATGGAAATATGCAGTTAATTTCTCGGTAACAAAGCTCTATTTCAACTTTTAGAGTGATGAATCACAAATTCATCAACCCCCTATACTTAAACCTTACTCGTCCCTGAGCAACTAGAATTAAATGCAAAAGTGAAATGATTTTAGGTTCCATACCAAGGTCATGAACAAAAGGTGAAAATGGAGCTTGACTTGACCTTTAGATTAATAGTGTGGCGGAACCTTATTGGGAATTGAATTTAATACCTATCAACCTTTGAGATCCACACGTCTCTTATTCAAGTCGCCTCAACAGTCAAGTCAGATCAGATCCTCATATGCAAATTCTGATGACCATGAATCTTACTTGCACTGTATAAGTGAAATATAGCTCTCGACATCAGAGATGGCAAAGAACCATCCTCTTATAGCCAGGTAACTCTAATTACCCGGTCTAGCAACTCTTTCCTCGAGGAGCAGGATATTCTCTTCTAAGTTCAAGTTCGACCAACTCAAGAAAAGGGGGTAAAGAAGAGAATGGACTGTGACCAGTGTAGTCACATATCCGTGGAGCTTGATTAGTGTAGCCAAGTCTCTAGCTGTAGGCTTCCATGGTATGGGGCTTTGAAGCATATGCCTTGCAAATATACATACTCCGGCAGGCATTTTATTTTCAATCAGGCCTATCCATTTTTTGGAGTTCTTTTCTTTCTCTCCCTCTTTTTTTGACTACATAAAAGGTGCAACATGTACATCAGGAGTTTTTCTTCTTGTGCTAGTAGACTATCACTCTTTTGAAGCATTATTGCAACCTACAACATCCCACCGTTAGACGTCGACACCACTAGACTAGGTTGAGATACACTACCCTCCCTAGAGGAGGACAGATGTTTCCACCTGTGTGCTACTCCAAGCCAAAGGATTCTACATCCTCACCACCTCATCATTGAAGAGCTATGTGCATGGTGCTTGTCCAAGTTAGGTCACTATCTAAAAGAATCGTGTGTATGTACGAAATATTCTACTTATACCAATCAAGATGACACGTGAACATAGACTTGCAAACTCAAAGAATTAAGTCACTTGACATGAAAAATCTTAACTCCAGTTCCTATAAGGTTCCTATGAAATTAGGTAGACTAAGGTCAAATCAAATCCATCCTCGACATCTATTCATGACTTGGTTCAGAACCCACTAACTTTTCACTTTACATATGCTAGATATGCAGATGAGATGCATATGACATGCAATATAAATGAATGAAGTGCAAGACACAATTTTTTTTAAATGCAAGGATAATATGAAAAAGTAAATAAGAAGCCTACTTTTTTTGTTATTTTCTGGTATACTACTTATTTTACAACAAAAGTATTATTTACAAGAATTTTACAAAATTATGCACAAGTATTATACAAATTATACAATATACATACTATACAAATATACATGTATTTTACATTTTTTACCAATTTTACTCACCCTGTAATTATCGCATAATATATACAAAAATACGTGAAAGTCGAGCTATGGTTAAAATATATATGTAATATATACATGTCCCTTATACTTAGCGTGTGCTATGCCCTTAGAGCACGAGAAGTGAGGAAAAGACATAGCTTGTGCTAAGCGTAGGAGAGCTAAAATAACAAAATGTATAGAAGTCGATCCGTCCCCTAAACTTAGGCTCTGGCAGCCAAAGTGTAGAATAAGATAAAAATGGGGTGGTCGAGGTCAGGAGTAGAAATGGATGAATATATACATGGTGGACATCGGTCCCCCCTATACTTAGGCTCTGGCCACCTAAGTCTAGGATAGAAGTGAGTGTGAGAACCGATGGGATCTGAAAAATATACAGAGAAGGGAGAAGAGGAGAAGAAGAGACTCGGGTCACTCTCCCCCTATACTTAGGATCTGGTCATTCTAAGTATACCATAAAATGAAACGATATGGTGCCGGGGTGAGTGATATGAATCATCGGGGAGGGAGGGAAATAAAAGAAAGAAAATATTTACAAGGAGGAGTAACAATATACAATGATCAAGAAGGTTTGTGACGAATCTTCTTGCAGGAGTGAGGTGGTGGATAATACAAATATGTGTCACTGTTGGAATCATCCTCAGATGAATAATGGTGAGGTGCAGGGATCATCCAACGAGGGTCGACACACGGCTGCTTGCTCAGATATGGCTTAAGAATAGTCGAACTGAGCTCACTCATATAAACCACCTCATCTGGACCCAATGAGGATTCCTCTGAAATTCCCTCTCCAGTATGTTGAAGGAAACTTTTGTAGTCGATTTTCTATAACCTGAATCATTGAGGGGGAGTGGAGAGTGACATGCCTTGAGGGGTTCGGGGAACACCTCGAGGAATCAATTCTCGATTTACTCTCACTAGATAAACGACTAGAGGAGGGAGCAACCATGTTTTTGGGTGGGGTCAATTTGGTCTTGGTTATATCCTTTGAAGGTCTAGGATGTGGTGCGGTGCTGACCATGGGTTCCTCATCAGACGAGTCACCATATGGATTGCAATATTTCTGAAGGGTCAACACGCATCTCGGAGAGGTGCTAAAGATCTTAGTTGTCTTGACATTAGGAGTGATGCAAGCAGTGGGAGTCAAAGATGCGTGGGGAGTCTTGGATCCAGTGGTCGGCTCGACAATAAGTATCTCAGGTGTAGCAGAGAGGTGGGACTCATCTACCTCGCGATGGTCTCAACTGACAGTGACTTTGTGGGTTACCTTAGAGTAGAGTGTGTCAAAGAATGGGTGTGGTCAAAGTGCTCCCAATATTGAAAAGTCAATCTCCCCAGTCTCACAATCTATATTCACCTTAGCCGAGGCTAAGAACGGTTTCCTGAGAATAATAGGAGAATGGGTAAAATCTCCTCGGTGCTCAATGTCAATAATAGAAGTCTACCTGGAGTAGAGCGCCTTGAAAAGTAATGATGACTGAAATGGTTTCTCTCGGTTGTTTTGTAGATCAATCAGCCAGCTGAACGATCTCTTTCAACTTTTTGATTGGCCTGAGTTTGATCTTGTCAAACACAGAGGTCAGGAGGATATTTATCAGCGAGTCATCATCGATTCTAGCATGGGTGAAGGTAGTGTCTTTGATTTCACATTCAACCTTAGGCAACCGCTTCACTCTGCGGCTTTTGATCTTTCTCCCCATCACTAAGGAGGTGGCCATAGACACTATGTGTCTCTCAGTCCTTGTCCTCTTATTGCTCGACCTCTTAGGCATTAATTCACTTCTCACAAATCGTTTGAGGTCAGGGAAGTGATCTATGGCCTTTATTAAGGGAAGATTAAAAATCAATTCTTCATCGAGTGCTTCCCGTGGGGGCATGATCCAATTTTTTTAGGTCCTTTTCATTTTCTATTTTTATAATTTTTTTGACTTTGTAATGTTTTTGGTTTTTTTGGGATTTTCAATTTTTTTATTATTTTGAATAGGTGAAGGTGGGGAAGGTAAGTGGTTAGTAGAAGAGGGAGGTAGAATGGACTCCAACTGTACATTGTGTGTATTTTTCTTTGTATCCTGTAAGTTTTCAACATTAAATCCGGTTATTCCATTCTACACTTCCATACATGAGCTGAAGTAAATTGAAACGATTCGGTCGAGGACATTTCTATGTTTATCCTCAATAAATTCATATCTCTTCACAACCCTAGAAATGTTATCCTCTAAAGAGTCCTCATAGAAAATCATTGAAGTAGTTTGACTACTCGGAGGATACTATTTAGATCTTGAAGTCCCATAGTGCACATGCCTAGACTCTGGCATGAAATACTGGGTCGAATAGGGACCATCTGAAAGGCAGATATTGGTCGGAGCCTCGACTAATGGAGTCAATGAACGAGGGGTTGGTACGTCTAGCTCATGCGTCCTAGCCCTTGAATGTGTAGGCTCTCCGAATGAGGGCTGGTCAATGTGGGTTTGATTACTAAGGTTAATCAAGTCAAGAAGATCATATGATGCATGCTTCTCCATTCGATTTGTTTGATCGAGCATGTTATGCCCTAAGGTCATGTCGGGATGTGTATATGTGAGTGGTTGTCCTGTCCCAACATGAGATGAGAATGAGGTCTGTGGGGGCACATAATTATGCCGATCATTTGTCTTAGCAGTGGCTTTCTCTATGAATTATTTATTGATTCCAACAAGCGATTGACTATAAGGTGAATTAGCCCAGGTTGGAAGTAGATCAGGGGTCTAAGAAGGTGGGGTAGGTGAGAAGTACGAATAAGTGGGGAAGTCAGTCAAAGTTCTGACTTCACGATCTGGATGGGGGTATGAGGAAGAATAAGAAGGTAAAGATGACCCGATTATGGTCAAAGAGGAGTGACCTGGATATGATGACCAATATCCTGACATATAAGAAGAGGAATGGATGGATGTAAGCGAATCGGGGTAGCAAATGTGTAAGTACACAGGATAACATACACGAACAAACACAAAATAAACGCAAGAGCAAACCCCAAATTCACCAACTCTACACGTGCAGGCTGCCAAGGTTCGACCAAGTTATATTGTTAGTTTTAGATGGTGACAAATGCAAATCTTGAAAGATTAACGAGCTGTTGGGTGTATGTACTTCCCTATAGACTATCCCGATTCTTACGAAACCCACTTTCAACAAGTATAGGAGTAAGTGCGGACTGTATAAATACAACTACCCATTTCTTGATGACAAAGCCTTATAAGGCATCCTCTAAACCTCCCACTCTGCTAAGGAAATCCATACCGTTTACTGGATACCCGTAGATCCTCACTGAAAGTGGCTAATCATTTTGAACCAGTAGCCTATATGAAAATCCTGGCTTTGGCTCTATCCTAATGTTGTCTCTCTCTCACTTGCAAGTAAATCAGACAATGACGGGGTTGCTCTCCCGCAAACAAGGGTTAATTTTAGTCAATTTTTTGGTCCAATTCAATTAGTAGTCCCAATTTTAGAGATTAATTATCACTGTAGTTAATCCACACAAGCAATCACGTCTACCATCCAGTCCCAGTTCCTTTATCCTAGGTTAGAAAAATTGAGAGAGGGAATTGGAAAAAGCCGATGCGATCAAGAAAACGATGATGAATGCTTGAGTAAGAAGACTTACAACACCTCTAGCTCTCTACAATGCAAGATGCACAACTGAATTGAAATTTTTATAGTAGATGAATGCAAGCGAGAAAATCGTTCCTAGAGAGGAAGTTCTATTAGCGAGTGATGAACAATTTAATTTGAACCAATAGATCTGCGGTCTAAGTGCGTCTCATTAAATGTGATGTGTGGTCCTATAAAGTTCGAGCACAAGTCAACAAATTTTTGCTCTCAAAGCCATGAGTGCAAGTCCTAGTCTACGTCAAGCAAACCACACGACCATGACATGTCTAACGTCCGGTCCTGATACACACGCGAGATTCCAAACGGAATCCGCTAGAAATCAAACAATTATTACAAGCTAAAATTAATGCACAAAATAAAATACTAAGGACTCTACACTCTCTCACAACTTGACTCGATCTTAAATTTATGCTTCAGTCGGCTATTTTCCCAGAAAATACCGACCTCTAAAGCTCCTGAGTTGCTCAGCTTAAGCGGCTACTCCGTAGCGTCGGGTCCCTCGCATAAAAATCAAGATAGTGGCCAGAGAGACAGACTCAATAAAGCAAGTAAAAAAATGCTGGAAAATAGAGAGAAATATGCACAAGACGAACCGGGGGTCAGACTACAAGGGGTTTGGAAAACCTAAAATCAAGATTTTTCTAAAAAATAACCTAAGCCGTGCCTCCCCGGCAACGAGGCCATCTGATAAACATGAGGATTACCCTTTTAATTTAATCAGATTAACAATTAAATTATGTTCATTCATTGCAATCGGGCAAAATTGGATTAATAAAAAACCACTTAATTAATTTCTCAATTAAACGCAAGTGGTCAATTTTTTACTTGGTCAAGCCCAAGGTCAAACTCAGGGAGGCCACTATCTCCTTATATTTATTTAAAGTTGATCTAGAGAGTAGGTTTTCATAGGGTATTTTTTGGTATTTTAAAAATGCAATTAAAAATGCAATGCAAAATCAAGCTAGTTTAAAGACAAAAATGCAATTTACAATCAAATCAAGTCCAAAAATTATGAAACTTAGCCAAAATATGTATGAATGCAAAATGAAGCTACTTTAATTGTTTTGGAATTTTTAGATGCAAAATGAAAAAATGCAGACTATGTGATTTTGAGTTAATTAATTTTAATTTAATAATTCCTAAAAATACTAAGTGAGGAATTAATTAAAAATTTATTACAAAATCCAACCTTTTTATTTTGACCTCGCTATGCGTGCAAATGAGATGATTTTTTGGTATAATGTAGAAAACACTAAACTCTACATACTGTGATTTTTTCACAATTTGTAGAGAACGGATTAATTAATATCAGATTCAAAATAAAAATTGGGTAAAATATGCAATATTTCACCAAATTAATTCTATTAAATAAACCACAGCTCACAAAAAGCACAAATAGATATCAATTAGATAAAGAATTTGTTGTTCTATAATATGCGATTTTCAGAATAACAAAATGATGATGAATGAGAGTTTAAATTAACATGCAAACACATGGATTTAATTGCAAATTCATAAAATAAAATAAAATAAAAATATAGCGTACAAAGCTCTTCTTTAATTAATAGAACCCGTAAGGGTACTGACGCAATTGTTCTAGGAGGGGGCTGCTACGCACGTGCGTCTTGCTGGTTGGACCTTTTGTGTAATTTCTAGGATAGCGCATGGCAGAGGTGCAAAATACCCCCACTCCACGTGCTCCTCACGTGGGGAGGGGAAAGAATATGGGAACGTGCGACGGGCGGACACGAGCTGGAGGTTCCTGGAGCGCTGTGGTTCGCGCGACGGTGAGGAGGTGCGGTGCGGGTTGAGTCGCACGACGATCACGCGAGGCGTGCTGGCATTCATCGACCTGCTGAGGGAGTCAGGATGGCCACAGTGATGGGAGGCGTGTAGCCTGCTATATGACGCGCCCGTGCACGGGATAGCCTCCCCGATCGACACACGATGCAGGGTGGTTGTGCTCGTCGAAGGCAAGGGCAGGCGCAACCGATGGCAGTGCAGTTCGATGGAAGGTGCATCCAGCTGCAGGTGGCTTCGACGCGTGTGGGGGGAGGTCGGTCGTAGGCGAGGTGGTAGTTAGGTGTGAAGGTGGAGGAGGTGAGTGGTGAAAGGGTGTAGAGGTTGAAAAAGAGGTTAGGGAATAGAGTTGGAAGTAGGAGAGAATAGAAGTAGAACATGAAGAATGAATAGGAGAAGAAGAAGAAGGAAAGGAAAGGGAACATTACCTGGTTGTTTCGTAGAAGAAGATGGAGGTGCGGAGGCCACATCCAGTTGTGGCCTAGAGGAGCTCAATGAGGGATGCTCCGAAGCTACGCTGCTTGGTGGGGGATAATGGCTACAACAAGGTGCTTACACCTTGGATCTCGCCTGAGATTGATACTTCGCCGTCGTCGCTCTCAAGGTCGGCTCCTGCGTCTGTCACAAGCATAAGGACCAAGGCTGGTGGCTCCCACTTTCAAGAACGGCAGATGGCGTGAAATGGGGGTAGAGCTATCCTTTTAAGGGGGGTTGGAGTGGGTGGCAAAGACGTAGATGGTTGCGTGGGTGGGAGACCATGGAGAGAGAGAGAGAGGGGCGCGAGTGGGGTATCACGCAAGGAATGGGTATGAGATGGTCAGACGTGCGGTTAGCAGGCGGTTGCGCAACCGCCCGCGAGAGGCGCAGGGCAGATGAGAAGATGGCTGAGAGAACGGGTCTTGCATATGAGAAAAAGAGGGAGAGAAGAGAGAGAGAGAGAGAGAATAAGGGAGAAGGGGGACGTGAGTGCGTGCATGGGAAAGAAGGAGAGAGAGAAATGGGGAAAAAGAGAGAGATAAATGAAAGGGAGAGAGTGAAATGAGATGGGAAAAAGGGAAGGGGAGTGCCACGTGGCACGTAGGGACGTGGCCACGTGGTGGAGATCAAAACAAATACTAATAATAAAAATATTGAGAATAATAATTAAAATAATTAAGATAAATAAATTTAAAATAATTTAAAAATAAATAAATGAGTAAAGAAATAAATAAAAAATTAGGGGTGACACACGGCGGCTTCAAGAGCTGCCACGTGTCGCTCCTAGAAAAATCAAAAGAAAAATAAAAAAGAAATAATAAAAGGGGTCAAATAAAAAAGTGGTCAACATCAAAGTTTCTAGTCTTGATGATATATACAACTTTTGTGAAGGATCAACAATCAAAAGAAGTCAACTGTATAAAAAGTTTTTTTAGGGTTTTATCTTATAGGTATACAATACCGTATTTTTATATTTTACAATTTTTTGTCATTTTTTAAATAAGAGAAAATAAAAGTAGAGAAAATATAAAAATAATATTTACAATTTAATCCATTTTTGGGTTTTATTAAAAAAGAAAATAAAAAAATAAAATAAAGGATATTTTGGTCAATACGTACAATATACAATAGGGGCCCAAAACCCAAGTTTCACATACAATCCCCAATTTTTATGAAATTAGTCTTGTTTTTAATATCTTTGAATGTATATTACTTTAAAAGTTAGTAGACCTAAATTGGACACTATATGAGAGAGATACGTGCATTTTAATGTTCTTAGTCTCAAACTAGGGCTCACGTTTTATTAGACAAATTTACAAGTTATATTTTTTTGATATTTTTCCTTTATTAGTATTAGTAATATGTACACAATAGAGTTGACTTTATTAGATTTGGAGTTAGTATAAAATAGATACAAATAGGTGAATTTGGCTAATATACATGTGAATATGTACAAGTGAATTTGGCTCCTTATTTAATGCGAATATGAATGCTAAAATGCACATATTAATTCTAAATGCATAAATGCTAAAAATGCACAATAAATGGAAATATGTAGCTAATTGCTCGGGAACGAAGCTCTATTTTCAACTTTTAGAGTGATGAATCACATATTCATGAACCATCACCTTCACATTTCGATAATCCATTTTCCCCAGAAGACATTGACCCGTAATGTAATTTTTGCCCACACTCACCACCCTCGATCCACTCACCCGATCTTGAGATTTTGGAGTAACCTTTCATGATATCCACACTTGAGACCTTGAACTAGATGATGGAGCATATGAACTCGAATATCAACAATCTATTTTGCATAAATAAGTACCAAAATGCCGCTCCACTATTTGAGGAAATGGCTTCACTTGAGGATGATCATGAGAGTTCGCAATCACCCAAAATACAAAAAATGGAAAAAATTTAAAAACACAAAAAGATTTCAGGAGACACATGGCTGATTCAGACTGTGAGGAGAGGGCCCACATGCCAGACTCTTTGACCACACACATAGTCACATCTTGTCCCACCTTTGACTCTGAGGATGCCGCTGTACAGACTGCTCTTGGCTATCCTTGTGTAGATGCCGATTCCTATCTCCTCCCTTGTATGGAGGAGATCCAAAAAATCAGAAAATATTGACTGAACCCAAAGTAGTGGCCACTATTTATGAGATCATTCAAGCCCCACTTCGCTAGGCCATGACCCATTTATCTTCTCCTCAACCCAAGAAGAGAAAGCAGAGGAGCATATCTGAGGTCATATATTGACCATGGCCACTTCCCACGCTATCAACCGCTGTCCATTCTCTAGGAAACAGAACACTGCTACTCTACTCATTAGTTGCACTATCTCTGACTACACATGCGATTACACTCTCCTTGACGGCACTGCTTCAATTAGCATCATACCCTTCTCGCAGGTACAATATCTTCGCTTAGGACCTCTAAAGAAAATCAAGATGATCGTTCAATTCGCAGACGGATCGATAATGAGGCTGAAGGGTATTCCAGAAAAGGCTATCATTTTGATCCAGGGCATGAGATACACTATTGATTTTGTCGTATTGCCCATGGAGACCTCCATTGGGGAGCACTCTCCAATCATCCTAGGACGACCCTTTCTCGCCTATGCGGGAGTCGTCATTGACTATAAATCTGGAGAGATTCGCTTTTGTCCTGATGACGAGAGCGTTGTGGTCATCACTGCACCCAATACCAACTAGAGACCTGCATCTGAGGTGACTTCACCAATCTTAGCTGACCCCGAGGACTATGACCTAGATGATACTATCAGAGATTTTTGCTGCATGTTGGATTCCACTGAGACCCAAGAATTCGTCCCCATGGAGGAAGACTCAGAAAGCATAGACCTCAGAGTTCCTTCTTCTGGTACTTGGCGATTTATTGATGACATCCGCGGGATTTACACGATTGATACATTAGAGCAGAGGGAAGACATTTGTGAGGCTACTAAGGCCAAATTTGATCTTATTGCGTTCATCTGTGAATTCATGCCTTCTAATGATATTGATGATCCAGTTGAGACTATAGAGGATGGCCATAACTCGACTACTTCCATAGATGAGTTCATTATTTTTGGTTTTGACCTAGGAGAGACCTCGCATGACGACCTTGACTCTACTTCTTCCGATGATGAGTTCGTCCCTTTTCACTATGATATCTGTGAGACCCCATAGGACAGACCTGACCTGACTACTTCCATAGATGAGTTCGTCCCATTTCAATTTGACCTAGTTGAGACACCCAAGGCCAGACCTAGCCACATTCTTCCACTAACTCGTCTATTCCTTCTTACCCTAGGACCACTGAGGATACTTTCCAGGTCGATCCTAATCGACACTTATCTACTAAGGACCCCGATATCGACCTTCATCTTGTTAGATCCATTCCTCAACGGTCCCTCAAGAAGGTTCGCTTTCGACCTTCTTGACCTTTGTATATCCATCCCCTAGTGTATTCGCTTTCGTTTACCTCTGTTCATCCACCATATTGCTCATCCACCCCATTCTTGTGTGTGTCTTGCTTAGGATGTGCTTTGTCCTAAGTATGGGGGGGGGGTGGACGAGCCGAGTGTCTTTCTTTGTTCCATTAGTCACTCTTATCATTGCTTATACTTAGGGGGAGTGATGCATACATTCTCTTGGGTCTCTTCTATATTTATCTGACTTTTCTTCTTTTCTTCTTTTCCTTTTCATTTTTCTTTTTCTACCAAAATGGTGTCGCCCCTTTTTGTCAGTCTTCTATACTTGGGACGTACCTTGTCCTAAGTATAGGGGGTGTGCGACCCGAGTTCTTTTCATTCTTTGATCCTCTCGATTTTCTCCTCTTCTTGTCTATACTTAGGGATATCTTATCGTAAGTATAGGGGGAGACAGTCTGAGTACGATCTGTTCATTCCCACCCTTGACACTCCCTGCTTTGTGTACAATCTGCTATACTTAGGATTATTTAATCCTAAGTAGAGGGGGGACGATCGACTTCTCATTCGTTCATTCATTTCTTCATTAGTTTATTTTGTAGACTTTTCTATACTCAGTACGAGTTATGTCTTATCTTTTCTTTCTGATCTATGAGGACATAGCTCAAGCTAAGTATAGGGGGTCGTATATACTACGTATATACTTTAAACTATAACTCGCACTTTCATATTTTTAATAATAAATATGGCTAAAATACTGTATAAAATATACTAAAAAAATTCATTAAAAACACTTAATAAAAGATGCATATTGTTCCTCAATTTCTTTTTGTATTTACTGATTAATAAATTAGGCAAAAAATATTTTTTGCAAAATGTTTGAAAAATAGTTTGAAAATATTTTTTGAAAAGTCTTTTTAAAACTATTTGGAAAACATTTTGTTCAATATTTTCAACCTTTGTACAATTATTTTGGTTCATAAAAACTTATTTTCTTCGTGTGAAATAAAATATTTGAAAAACTATTTGTAAATGTTTGGAAAACTATATACTGTTTGAAAAACCTTTGCAAAATTATTTTCAAATGTGTGTAAATGTTTGTAAAAACTATTATGGATTATAGTTTTCAAAATTGTTTGTAGAAGTCATTTTCAAATAAGTTTGAGGAATATATGCATCACACTAAAATTCTTTATTAATTATATATACATAGCTATAAAAATGGTCACTTACCCCTTGTAAATCCTTAAAAACCCAACTCTTGTAAATATAAGATGCATCCCCATGTAAATATTTGTACCTAGTTTTTATCCAAAATCTTTTGTTTTTGAAAATCCCAAAAAATATTTGCAAGACTAAAAATACAAAAAAATTGAAAAATCTTTTTGAAAAAAATAATAAACACCAAAAAATGCATTCGCATCATCTTTTTCAAAAATTAGTAAAAAGTTCAAAACTTTGAAAAATTACATTACAAAAATAGTTCCTGCATAGCATTTGCATAACATTCGCATTTTCGGATTGAGTTTGATAATTGAACAAGTCTAAGTAAAATCTAAAGATTGGAGCTTGGTTGGACCTTAAATCTACCTAATCACAAGAACCTTGTAGGAGCTGGAATTGACGTACTTCAGGTCTAGTTGACTTAATTATTTGAGAATCACGAGACTTGGTTCAATGGATTCTTGACTGCCTAAGTAGAGTAATTTAGAGCACACACACGACTCTTGTTGATAATGACCTAACTTGGACACCTGCACCTTTCACTTGACTCAACTTAGTTGGAGTGGTGAGGGGATTCGATTTGCCGGTTTGAGATGCACACAAGTGGAAATATTTGTCCTCGTCTAGGGAGGGAAGTGCACCCCAACCAGTCCAATGGCAGTAACGTCTAAAGACAGGAGAGTGCGGGTTGCAATAATGTTTCAAAAGAGGGATAGTCTATTGGCTCGAGAGGAAAAACTCCTTATGTTAATGCTATTGTATATATTATTAAAAAAAACTCCAAAAAAGTGGACATGCCTGATTGGAAATAAAATGCATGCCACAGTGTATATATTTGTATAGTCAATAAGCAAGCTTGAGCTTCAAAGTCATACCTTGTGAGCATGCAGCTGGATGACTTGACTACCCTGCTCTTGCATGCTAGGATAGGTAGCTACACAAGCTACCGTCCATTCTTCTCTTCACCCCTTCCTCTTGAGCTGGTTACCACTTGAACTTAGAAGGGAATACCCAACTCCTCGAGGAAAGAGTTGCTGGATTGGGGAATCACTAGGCTGTCATGCTGGAGAAGTCAGTCTCTTTGTAATTTCAGTTGAGGGGAGCCACTATCACTTACACCATACAAGTCAGATTCATAGTCATAAGGGTTTGCATATGAGTTGAAATATTCTGACCTGGCTATTGAGAAAACTTGAGCAGAGTTTTGGGATTCTCGAAGGCTGTTGTATTTTAAATTCAATACCCAATAAGGTTCCGATCGCACTAAAATTCCAAAGGTCCGACTTAAGCTCCAAACTTTGAATTTTGTGAAGACAAGTTTGACAATTAGACTTAATCCACTTTCTTTCTTTTTCTTTTCTTTGTTTCTCATTTTCTGCACTTACTGTGTAAGTGATTTCTTGGGACTAGCAAAGACAAATACAGGGGGTGGGGGTAATGAATCTCCATTTCATCATCTTTATTCTATCATTTTGGCCTTAAAAACCCTAGTAAATGCATGTAAATACTTTAATTTACATAAATTAGCATTCATGCTTATTGTATAAATACTGTATAAAATATTGTTTTTAATGCCAAAATTATAGAATAAAGAAAAGAAAATAAAAAGAATAAAATATCAAAGATATTTTACGATCCTAAACCCCGAGACCTAGGCATCTTGATGACTAGGTAAACAAGGAATAAAGTAGAGGGAGATAAGAGCCAAGAATAAAATAAAATCCCCATTTATTAAATCAATCTTTATTCATTTTAGGACCTATTTTATTTTCTACTTTATACCTCAAATAAAGAAATTTGTACATAAAAGTTGTACACAATTAAATATAGCAAAATACAAAATTGATTTCATACAAAAATAATAAATTGTGTAAAGTTATACTCTGAATAAGATTCCAAAATCCCAACTTTCCAGACCCATATCTTCCAAATGAAAACCCAAAATATATTAAAATCACCTTTAATTATATATATCTTTTCATAAGCTATTTAATGAAGGTGGTTTCATATTTTTTGGAATTAATATGTGAAAGTTAGGTTTTGGACCCCTATTGTATAATATACCCGAATGAAATATTAATTTTATTTATTCTTTATAATTTGTAT
Organism: Ottelia alismoides; assembly: GCA_037367405.1. NCBI lineage: Eukaryota > Viridiplantae > Streptophyta > Magnoliopsida > Alismatales > Hydrocharitaceae > Ottelia > Ottelia alismoides. The sequence goes on from JAZKJV010006750.1 coordinate 172,076, forward strand.
AATTTTCTAAATATTATTTATAATATATGTGCATATTAAAACTAAAATAAAACCATAAATAAAACATTAAAAATAAAATACTTCTATAAAATACATAGATGAAATACCTATACTTATACCAATATAATAAATACAACTATTTAATTAAGTGTATACATTATATAAAAAACACAATAAAAATATATTTACGTATACAAAAATAAGTTATAATTTTATAAAATAAGAAAATAAAATAATAAAAATCAAAAGCACAAATTAAAAATAAAAGTATACAAAACATTCATAAATATACATATATATTAAACTCTAAAAACCAACTTGTAATTAATTCCTCTAAAAAATAAATAAAAATCATAATAAACAAATTTTATTTCATAACCTAAAAATAATAAAATCATTTAATAATTATTTTAGATTTAATAAGATTTTTTAGGCCAGGTTTTTCCTTATTGGTCCACGTGGGCCAACCAGGTTGAGTTTGGAGTTGACCGACGGTCAACTCGTCTGACTCCCTGCAGCTCGTGCCAAACCTAGTGCCTAACCCTATTTCTTGATTTATTCCCCGCCGACTCTTTCATCCATTCACATTAGTTTCTTCAGATCTTTTTCTCCTCGACGATCGCTCTTACATGCCCAATTGATTCCTTGGGGAATGGATCGTTGATACGCTCGCTCTTCTTCGATCTTTGGAGCCCTTGAGTCAGCTGTACATAAGCCAAACCGACCTTCTTCTCCAGTTTTGAACCTCTTTTGACCTTGTTTGGCCATCCTTCTTCGATCTCCAGAACGAGGGATGTGACAGGTCCCTCTCCAACTCCTTGGAGGCGTGGTCAGGCAAGTTGAAGGTCATCTCCAACCATCTCCGGCTATCTTGGCCGTGAGGTCCATTCTTCCTGGTCTAGTCTGATGAGGAACTCTATTTCCTTGTCTTTTTAGCTAAGTTTAATCTGTAGGTTTATTTCTTGCCTTTTGTTTATCGTTTAATCACATCATTTAGCTCGTAGCCCCATCCCGTAGTTCGCCAAAGCTGAGATCCAGTGAGTGTTCCATCAACTGTCGTTTGTTCTCCTATGCTCCTCCCACCTCACCCTCCTTCCCTTACGCATTCTTCAAACTCCCTACCCCCCATTCACCCAAATCTAGTGTGGATCTAGAGATCTGGTGCTCTACTCCACCGCTTCACTGGAGCACCCTCATCCGATTCACCTACACCTCCCTCCACCCGTCTGAAGCCTTCCCATGCTTCATTTTTTGGACTCTAACCTTTCACTGCAGGAAACATCGAGGAGCGATCTTATTGCAGGGGTTTTCGAGGCCCAAGGAGGAGCCCTAGGTACCGTGAATCTTCGGATCACTTCCGATAGTGCCCGAGCATTTTGCAGTGCCTCTCAGCTGATGAATCATGTCAGATGCACGCTGAAGGCTTCTGCAGAGGTGGAGCGACTATGGATTGCGAGATTATGCGGATCAAAGCCAAGGAGGGCTGTTGTTCTTCGCTATTCTTCATGAGGAGAAGCAACCGTCAAATCGATCCTCACCTCTAGATCAAGTTAGAGTCGTTGGATGTGCCACACTCCTGCCATTGGATCGAGATATGAAGTTCTAATCCCAACCGTTCGACACGAAGGGGCATCATTGCGTGTGGTGCGATCATGTGTCTAAGTGAGTCAGATCTGACCATCCGCTCCCACACGCTGTGGGTATTTTGCACTTCTAGCCCCAACATTTTTGTATTTAAAGATTAGGATACAACTTTCCTCTATTGTTTTTTTATTTTCTGTAATATTTGCATTAAGCCCCTCAGGCTTGTGATTATTTGCATTAAGGTCTACACCATGTCACCTCACGTGACCCCCCACAAAAGGTAACATTTTGCAGGCGTACCCATAGGCTTTGTTGTATTTCTTTCTAGTCCAAAAACTTTTTTATTACTTTATATAATTTTGGTTAAATTTACAGATTGGCCCCTGGATTTATGTTATTTACAAAAAATGCCCCTGCTAGTATTATAATTCCTCTTTGTTTACTCTATCTATTTTAATTAGCTTTATCACTTGAAAAATTCCCAAAAAATAGGATTAAGTGCCTGACATGTTTTAGTTTATGCCATAGTTTTGCATTTCAATTTTAGGCATTTCCCTTTTTATAAAAATAAAGAATAACACATTTTGTCCCTGTCTACAATATAAAATATCAAAAAATATAAAACATTTTGAAAAATTCACCAAAAAAATATATTTTCTTATTTATGTATTTTTAACTTTCAGGCCAAAAATACATAAAAATTACAAAAGAAACCTCCCAAAAATAAAAAGGACCCAAAAGCCCTTATAAAAATCTATAAAATTCATAAAAACTCCAAAAATAACATATTCTATTTTATAATTTTATTATTATTATTATCTATAAACTAAATTGATTTGGGAAATTTTGGACTTGATTTACTGTTGCTAATTTCCATTTTAATTTCAAGAATTTAATTAAACCTTGATTTCAGGTATCTTTGACTTTAAAAATATTTAAAAATTAGATTTTTTTTCGAAAAATCATAAAAGGAGTTTTGAGCATTCTTAGTTATATTTATATCTATATTAGCTTACAATATATATCCTATATATAACTATCAAATATATTTTAAAAAAAGAAAATACAAAATATAAAATATAAATAAAATTGAAAACAAAATACAAAAATATAAAACAAAAAATAAATAAAAAACCCACAAAAAAAGAAATATAGACAAAGAATCACAATTGCATTTTTGCACTTCACCTGCACAATCTATCTAGTTTGCTCCCTGTGTTCGACCTCTACACATACTTGAACTGATGAGCGGTCGACTGACTAGGGTTAAGTCTAAAAAATAATCACAGGTCGTTGTGTCCCCAATCAGCCAATCTGACTCAACAAGAAAATAGAAACCACTAAAAAATAAATCAATCAAAACAATGAAATGTCAGCGGTCTCCGCTATTTATTTAACCTGGTATAGCGACCAGGGTCGAACATAAGGAGCACAGAAATGTACGAAGTAGTCAAAATCAATGGAATAAAAACATATTTTTGTGGTTTTTAATTTGCATCTTTTTTTATATTTTCAAAATGAGAAAACAAATAAAAAGCACAAGGTAAAAACAAGCTTTACAATTTTTTACTAAGACTAAAAATACTCAAAAATTAGAAATAAAAATGTTTTTATGTTTTTAAAATTTTTAGATGTTTTTTAATTTTGTGGGATTTTTCTAATTTTTATATGATTTTTATAAAAATGAAACAAAATCAAAACAGTGAAACAATGTACAACCTAGACCAAAAGGGAAGTTTAAAATAGTAAAAATGCCTTAATTCCTTGGTGTGATTTTTATGAAAAAGCAAATAAAAATATCTTGGTACAACAACTGAAAACCTATTTTTTTATTTTTGTGGAATTTTTAATGATTTTCATAAGATTTTAAGTCTCTTGTGATTTTAGGATTTTATAAAAGATAATGCAACAAAAAAGCTAGTGAATGCAAAGCATATATGAACACACATATAAATTTTTATAGATTTTTTCAGATAATTTTTTGAATTTTTATGTATTTTACAAAATAGAAAGAATAATTTTTGAGTGTTTTTTATTTTTAGAAAATATCAAATAAAACTAAATTAAGTCACAAAAATTACCATAAATATTACGTGTTAGCAGGCGCCAAATGTAATTTTTAGGGAATTGTTGGAGTTGATTTAATAGTTATTTGATTGAAAAAAAACACACACAACACATGGGGACCTACTTGTAATTATTGGAAAGTTTCATGCCAAATAATAACACAATCAAAAGCTCTGGGGCCTTATCTATAAAAATCCTAGGTACACACACGCACTACATGTGACTAAGCCTCTCAGAGGTATAAATACAAATACAATTAATAAACATTCATTTCATAACAATAAAAAAGGTTCAGGACATAGAGTACAATTAACCCACAATGTCACGTGTCAGGCCATGTGCTACACATACAGAGGGACTGAAATGCAGATACTACAAACTGGAGGTTCAAACTGCAAACGGTCCAAAATAAAACTAACTGCAACAAATGTTTACAGGACTAGGAAGTAAATGCAAAACATGAAAGGGCCTAAGTGCAAATTACCATTTATTATTGAGCGATCTAACGGATGAGGGATCTCCACTTAAGGATGGACGACTGAGATCAGCTTGTACCCCTTCGACGATAGACGACTCTGGTTGGATCCTCAAATGGATCAAATGATCAGGAGCTCCCCGATGATAGACGGTTCCGATTAGACCTGGGGCGAGCTCCTATCGGACGAAAGAGGGATCGTCTGGACAAATAGGGAAGAACTCACCTCCGGTGAGATTCTTCCGTCGATTGCGCACAACTCTGACGCTCTCTCAAGCTGCAGATGGATGGGATCGATCAGTGATGGCATTTCACAGCTTCAGGAAGGCTCCGATGGGCCCAGGACTAAGCGAAGGCCCTGGGGGTGACTGGGTACCTGGGGCTTTCCTGGACTCCGCTATACCTCTAGATGGGGCCTCTTGACGTGCTAATACTGCAGAAGAAGAGGGTTGTGGTCGGAGATAAAGCTCCGGCGAGGATTAGGCACCCGAAAGCACAACGAACCAAGGGGTCAGTGAACAAGGGCATGGCCTATATGAAGCAGAGGATTGGACCTGCTATGCAACTCCAATCTGATGATTGGAGTCGATGGGAGGATGCGAGGAGTGACATAGAAGTGGAAGGTTGTTGGAGCGAGGTGGAGTCTCGTCGAAGGTGTGTGAAACGATGGAGAATGGAAGCTCGTCGGAGCTACTCTATTCGATAGTGAGATGATGGATTAAATGAACGACAAGTGGTAAAGGAGTTACTTGAAGATGGAGGAAGTTCGCCTGTGAGTCGTGGATGAAATCCACGGAGGTGATGGCCTCAATGGATGGCGGTTCCAGAGGCTGGATCTCCTTGCGGCGGTGCGGAGGCAAGGCTCTCCAGACCTAGGGTTTCCACGCCCCAACAAATGCCCTAGCCTTATCCCTCTCCCGCTGTCACTTTGGAAAGGAATAGACAGTCACAACCGAAGAGGTGGAGCATCAAAGGTGCAGAAAAGGAGGAGGGCCAGTCTGATTATATAGGCGTGGGGTTCGGGAAGATGGGGATGGTGCCCACGAACCGAGGCACAGATCGAGCAAGACATCATCGGGCAAGGATTAGGGATCCACAAACTCAATCCGGAGCGAAGATTTGGGCAAAGAGGAGATCGGGTCGGGTCTAGAGAAATTGGAGAATGTCGGCCAAAAACTTGACTCGACGCAGAGGGGTGCAAGGGGACCTGTTGACTGGGGTCAATGATCCAGCGTGGCCCAATCAGAAGGGGCGAGGAATAAGGACAAAAGACGCTACACGACAAAACCGCTAGAAAAATAAAGAAAATTGATTTAAAAATAATAAATGATTTTTAATTAAAAATGAGTAAAATGAAAAATGTTTATTATTTTCAAGCTATTTTTCTATGATTTTTAAATATTTTTATGAAAAAATAAATTAGTTTATATATAATATATAGTATTATATACATGTATAATATACCCATGTAGTTTGTACAATTATTTTTATTTTGTTATTTTTACACGAATACCCCAATTTTGTATTTTATTTATTTTTCACATGTTTTTAGGGGTGCAAAATAATTTTTATTTTGTTTTTATGATTTATTTACAAGTATCAAATAAATAGGGAGTGAAACCTATATACATGTATTTTGTACAAGTGAGTAATGATTTTATTTTTATTTTTCTGATTTTTATTTAATTTTGTTAGGAATATGTACAAGGAGGTAGCAAGAATATTTTATTTTATTTTATCAAAAATAATTATTTATATACATAGGTAATATGTACACATTGAGTAAGCCCTATCTCTCTCTACTTATTTTATTTGGCGATTAGGTCAATGGTTGTCCTTCTCTTGGGGTTCGGGTCACTCTGTATTTATTCTAAATACCTCCTTTTTTCTTTTCCTTTATTTTTTATTTTTGCACAAATACATGCTAAATATACCATGTTAACACATGCATGCTGAATGCTAACTTATTGTATTTACACCTATTTACATGATGCTTTGCCAAGATAAATAGCTAAAATAAAAGAACAAAGAGTGAGAATAAGGGATTCATCACCCCCCTATACATTACCTTTGCTAGTCCCTTAGCAAACACTTATTTGAAAAAGAAGTGAAAAAGAGAAAAGAAAAAGAAAAAGAAGGAGAATCAAGGTTGGTTATTAAACTTGTCTTCATTAAATTGAAGCATTGAGATCAGTCGGACCTTTGGATTATTAATTTGTCGGAACCTTATTGGGACATAAGTTTAATACTCGACAACCTCTAAGTTCTACCAATCTATGGTCAAGACTCCTCGATAATCCAGATCAGAACAAGTCTACATACACAAACTCTAATGACCATGAATCTTTTCTTGTACTGTGTAAGTGATATGTATCTCCCCACCTCAGAAATGACAAGGCAACAACCTCCCTCAACAAGGTAACCCTAATGCCATAGTCCAGCAATTCTTTTCTCGAGGAGCGGAGTATTCCCTTCTATGTTCAAGTTCAACCAGCTCAAGAAGTGGTGGAAAGAAGAGAATGGACCGTGTCCAGTGTAGCCACGTATCCCTGGGAGCCCAACCAGTGTAGCTAAGTCTCCTGCTGCAAGCTTCATGAGATGAGAAGGTGTAACACAAGCTTTGCTTTTTTTGACTATATACCTTCCGTCAGGCAATTCATTTTCTATCAGGCTCATCACTTTTTTGGAGTTTTCTTTCTTTTGCACATTTTTTTCGATGTGCATATGTGCAACATATCTACATGGTGCAACATATATACATAAGGACTTTTTCTTCTTGAGCTATTAGAATATCCTTCTTTTGAAGCATTATTGCAACTCACAACTCCTATCTTTAGACCTCAACACCGCCAGACCAAGTTGAGACGTACTTCCCTCCCTAAAGGAAGACGAGAGGTTCCTCCTAGAAGTACTACCCTCGTATGCTACCCCAAGCCAAAAAAAGCCTCCTCACCACCTCATCCGTGTGGAGCTGAATGTAAAGTGCTGGTCCAAGTAAAGTCATTATCTGTGAGAGTCATGTGTGCGTTGTTAAATGTTCAACTTAGGCTCATCAAGATGACATGTGATCATAGCCTAGTGGACTCAATGAATTAAGTCACTAATGGACTTGAAAAGTCTTAACCCAAAATCCTATAAGGTTCCTCTGAGAATTAGGCGGATTAAGGTCTTAATCAAGCTCCATTTTCCAATTTAATTCCAGACTAGTTTAAATGTCAACTATGATTTAGAAGAATATAGAAATATTTACAAAAAACTTTTTATACAAAGTTTTTAAAAAATGTGCAAAATTTTTGAAAAATGTTTGAATGCATGCATGAATGCAGAAGTTTTGCAAACTATTTACAAATATTTACACACGGGTTTTTGCAAACTTTTATTTTTCAAACATTTTACAAAAAGTTTGTACTATATACATAGTTTTGATACAAAATATTTACAAACTTTTCACAAGCAAAACATTTTTACAAATATTTTTACAAAAATAGTTTTTATAAATAACTATGTATGTGCAAGAACGAATTTTATGCATAGGGAAATTTTAAAATTTTTATGATTTTTAATAAGTGATTTTTAACCATTTTATTTATTAATACACTCACTCAAAGTACGAGTTATGGCTAAAGTATATATGTAATATATACGACACCCCCTATACTTAGCTCACACGATGACCTCAGAGTGATCAAAGAGCGATGAAGAAGACATAACTCGTGCTTAATATAAGGAAGTGAAAAGAAGGGCTATACTACAATGATGAATAAAAGGATAGAATGAATAGAGCTCGGTGACTCCCCTAGACTTAGGATCAAGTAATCCTAAGTATAGCAGACTGTACACAAAGGAAAAACCGAGTGAGAGAATGTACATGGTCTACCACCCCTATACTTAGGGTAAAATATCCCTAAGTATAGGCAACAAACCAAATGTAAAAAGAATCAAAAGCATGATACACCCCCTATACTTAGGGTAAAGTACACCCTAAGTATAACATAATCACAAGATGGAAATGGGGCGTTAGACTAAAGAATGAGATGATATGGACATCTGGATCCATACAAGGCGGAAGACAATGATAATAATGCATGAGATGCAACTGACGTGAGTCAAAGACCATATCTCATGCAAAATGAATCGGGGCGACATCAACAATCAATGGATCATGATCTAGATATGGCTTGCGGTGCTGACCATTGACGCGGAAGGTGGACTCAGATGACATCTCAGATATGTCGATACTACCATTGTCATGCACCTTTCGAACCAGGTATGGTCCTTTCCACTTACTCTGAAACTTCTCTGGAAATAATCTAAGCCTAGCATCAAACAACCATACTCTCTGATCTGGCTCAAACTGCTTATGGCTGATATGAGAATCATTCCATATCTTCACTCGCTCCTTATACTGTAGGCTGTTTGTAAAGGATGTATCTCTGAGCTCCACCAAGGTTGCCAATTCTGCCTTCCTTTGATCTTCTATACTCTCTGGATCTGATAATATATCAGTGACAACCCATAGTGACTTATACTTAATCTCAATAGGTAAATGACATGGCTTGCCATAAATAAGATGGAAGGGCGACGTACCCAAAGGAGTCTTGAAGGAAGTCCGATATGCCCACAAGACCGAGTCCAAAAGCTATGACCAATCCTTTCGATCTGGGCGGACTACCTTCTGCAGTATCGTCTTGATCTCCCTGTTAGATACTTCAGCAAGACCATTGGTTTGCGGATGATATGGGGTGGCAACTTGATGGTCTATGCTGATCTCGTTAGCAAGGGCCTTTACCTGATCGTTGATAAAATGAGACCCCCTGTCAGATATCAAAACTCTAGGCACCTTGAACCATGAAATGATATTTTTCCTCAAAAATTTGCAAACAGTCTTAGCATCTGCGGTTCAGAAGGGAATGGCCTCAACCCAACGACTCACATAATCAACAACCAACAAAATGTACTCAAATCCCTATCTCTTAAAGAATGGACCCATGAAATTGATGCTCCATGCGTCAAAAACCTCACAGAAGTGAATGGGCTACATCGACATCATATCACACTGTCCATAAGTGCCCATCCTTTGACAATCAGTACACCTCTTCACGAATTCATCAGTATCCTTGAAGAGGGTAGGCCACCACAGGCCGGATTGGAGCACTTTCTGTGTTATTCTCCTCTCAGAATGATGTCCTCCTGCCTCAAGCTTGTGGCAGTATGTGAGGACGCTGTGGTGCTCCTCTTGAGGAATGCACCGACGCCAGACACTATACCCTACTTCATGATAAAGGATGGGATCCTCCCAATGGTAGGACTTGGCCTTCGCAAGGAAAGTCTCAAGTTGCTGCCTGGGCCAACCTTGTGGAACTTTCTTGGCTATAAGATAGTTCACAATGTCGGTATACCATGGGAGCGAGGCGATAGCAAGGATCACCTCATCTGGGAAGGTCTCTGTAATGGGATCAGTCTGCTCAGATTCCTCATGATTTTCCAAACAGGAGAGATGATCTGCCACCACATTCTTGACTCCAGGTTTGTACTTAATCTCAATATCATATTCCTGGAGTAGAAGGATCCATCTAGTCAGTCTTGCTTTGGCATCCTTCTTTGCCATGAGGCACCTGATGGCGGTATGATCAGTAAAGATAGTCACTTTGGATCCAAGAATATATGATCGAACTTGTCCAAGGCAAAAACTACGGCTAGCATCTCTTTCTCTGTGACATTATAGTTCCACTGCACGACATCCAATGTACAACTAGCGTAGTGAATGGAAAATGGTACTCCTTCCCTCCTCTGTCCTAGCATGACCCCTACAGTAAAATCAGAGGCATCCATCACGATCTCGAATGGGAGAGACTAATCAGGCAACTGAAGGACATGAGCCTCAACAACTAGGTTCTTGAGAGTCTCAATTAAAGCAAGATACTTATCATCTACAATGAAATCAGTGTCTTTTGTCAGCAGATCAGTCAACGGTCAGACAATCCTGCTGAAGCCATGAATGAAACGTTGGTAGAAACCGACATGACCCAGAAAAGATCGCAACTATCATAGGTTGGATGGTGGATTGAGTTTCCTAATGATATCCACCTTGGCCGGATCAACCTCCATGCCCCTGTTGGAGATGATATGACCAAGTACCATCCCCTGAGTCACCATAAAGTGACTCTTCTCCCAAGACAAGACAAGATGAACCGATCGTCTACTCTGTATCACTGAACTGCTCTGAGCAAGCTGAGTCTCGTGCTCTGGTCTCATCGATCATCTCTATTTGTATATTCTCGCCCTCGACACGAAAGTATACCTTCCCACTATCATAGTCGGATACTGCCTTGGCTGTGGCCAAGAATGGTCGTCCTAGAAGGATGGGGGTATCAGTCACAAATTCATGGATCTCCATGTCCAACACAACGAAGTCCATGGGCAATTTTAGACCATGAATTGTGATGACCACATCCTTCAACAACCCCTTCGGCCTCTTGACAGATCGATCAACAAACTGAAGGACTGTCCTGCTTTATCGAAGAGGGCCAAACTCGAATCGGTCGAGTAAGGCTGTCGGAAGGAGGTTGATGGAAGAGCCGCTGTCTAATAGAGTACGGTCGAATCTCCTCTCATGAATGTGGCATCTGACATAGGGAGCTCCTGCATCTGGTCTCTTGGCTGGCAAACGGTTCTGAATAGTGAAGTAGGTGGCACGGGTCACCACATGGATTTTTGCCTGATGGTTCCTCTTCTTCCTACAGATAGTGGTCTTCTCTCTCAAGTTCTTCTGGAAGAGAGGGATGTGCTCAAGTGCCTCCTGTAGAGTCAGCTGGATATGGAATCTATCAATCATCTGCTGGCTGAACTATAACTGCTAATCTTTTTTTGGACTTTCTTTTTTATTCCCCTTTGTCAAGCGGAGTGCTTGAGGAAAGGGGATGGCTATGCCCTCATCAGATGGAGGGCTAGGAAGAGGTTCTTGCTATTGAGAGGGCATTGAATCCATACAAGTATCATCAATTATCACATATGGATTCGAAGATGAAGAAACCTTTCATTTATTAATTTTTTTGGTATTTTTCATAATGTCCCGAAATACAAGAACTGGAGGTGACACAACTAGAATAGAAATGGTGGCATCAGTACCACCCACGACATCTGCTTTTGTGGCATCAGCACCGTGCTCTAGCTCGACATCATGAAAAGTGGTGGCATCAGTACCACCGACTGGATCTGGAGAAGCGACGACTTCAGTACCGTAGACTGGATCAACGTCCTTGGTGGCGTTAACATCACCATCATCAACATCATCAGCGACATCAACACTGCTATCCTCCTCGTCTGGCGCTCCTTAATCCTCGTGGTGTCGTCGCTCAGACGAGGCGCCATCAACTAGCATCCTACCGCTCCTAAGTGACACAAAATCAGCATCAAATGTATACGAAGCAATGACACCCAAAAACTCATTAGGAGTGGTGATCTCTATAGACTATACATGCTCAGACTTCCTTTTGAGATTGTTCGGGTTGGGCTCAATCTGAGAAGGTATGGCGACCTTTCCCTTAATGATTTCCCTCATTTCCTGGCAAAACTCGTCTATCTCCCGCCTAAAGGATGCATGCTGGTCAGAGAGGAGGTGTGCTAGATCATCAAGGGCTGGGTTCTCATAGGTTGGCCCATGAGAACCAGACGGGTTGCCTCGCTGAAAATGAGGCTGCTGCTGCTGGAATTGGGGAGGGGGAGGCTGAGAATACTGTTGTTGAGGCTGCTACTTGTGGTTCCTCCACTGCAATCCCTGCTGGTAGGGATGAGGACCCGATTGAAAGTGCTGCTGCTATGGCTGTTGGGAGAACTGGGGCTACTGGTGCTGCTGGCCGAATTGTCCATCCTGATCTGGAGGCTGCTACTGGGATGAGGTACCTCCGTCCGACCACCTGAATCCGGGGTGATCTCGGCAGATCCCGGGCTGCTGTCGGTCATACCAAATCCCGTTGACTTCCATCAATGGCTCCTGCTCGTAGGGGGATGGAGGGAGAACTGCCAGTGGCTGATTCTGCTGATACACCACCATCTGGGTGTCCTGAGATGGTGGTGGTTGAGAGTACTAGTGCTGTAACTGTTGGACCGGCTCTGCCTGGATGTGGTGAACTTGTCGGTATTGGGCGGAGGTTTGGGATGAGCTGCTGCTGCTAGGATAAACCGTGACCTGAGAAGGGGCTAAGAAGCCATCTGTGCCTCCTGGAGACACATGATCTAGGTCTTCAGGTCACTCAAGGTCTGTGCCAACTGATCTATATGAGTCATGCCCTGGCACTGCTTCTTCTCGATGATCTCGATGCAGTCCAGCTTCTCGTTGATAATGCCCATGTCAGCGACCAACGACTCTGCCTGTGCTGCGGCTGTTGAGGAAGTGGATGTACCTACATCAACTCGTGCTATCCTATGATAGGACACGCCATGGGGTGGGGGCTTCACCTGAGTGTAGAGCTGGGTCTGGGACATCAATGTGTAATTCTTGGCCATCTCCTCATAGATGGTCCAGACTTGGTCTTCGTCCTTGGTGAAATATGAACCCCCACAAGAAGCATTCACATGCACTTACAGCTTCGGTATTAACCCACAAAAGAAACTCTGTACTAAATTGGGCTTGGAGATGTCGTGGTGTGGAAACCGGTCGATGAGATCACGGAAACGATCCCACACCTCATGGAATTGCTCGTTAGGGATCATAGAGAAATTGTTGATCAGAGCTGGCACCGAGTTCGTCCGGTCGAGTGGATAGTACTTGTTCAAGTACTCGGTCCAGAGCTGCTCCCAAGAAGTGACGTATCTCCCCAAATGCTTCAGCCAGTAGGTTTCTCTGTCAATCAGGGAAAAAGGGAATGCCATCATCTTGATGGTGTCCTCATCCACGTATCTGTCATGAATAGTGCTGTAGATCATCTCGAACTCCTGCAGGTGTAGATGGGGCTCCTCGATGGCAAGCTCATGGAACTTGGGCAAGAGCTGAATGATCTAGGGAGGGAGCTTGAAGTCTCCCAGAAATACCGGAAGCTGGATCCAATGGTGTGTTAGGGTTGCACCAGGGTTGTGCAATGCCCTCATCGGTCTGGCTGGCTCCTGCAGCTCCTCTGGATGTCCTCCTTCTCCTCCTCCAACCTCTGCAATCTCTCCACCGCCTGCTCGGTGCGGATCTCCTCTGTCTGCTCGCACCTGTGCCATATCTCTATGCACCTCTTCCATGAAAGCTCCCTGGTCTCTAATCTACCTCTGCATTAGATGAATGGGGCAGAGTGCTCAAAAGCAGTGCTACCAAAGGCTGCCTAAGGGACCTCCGACCCATCATCGTGATCTAAAAGAAGGGTGGATGGGATCTGGAAACAAACAAGATCAGAAGTCAAACCCCCAATTCACATATGCAACGCTGAGCTGATGACCATGAAGGTTCGGTCGTTTATCTTGTCAATTTTATTTAGGTGATAATTCAGTTTATCAGGGCGATTAAGCTAGCTGTTAGGTACCCAATGCTCACAAGAGACTGGACCAATCCTAAAGCTAGATCTTTCCAAGCCAATACAAGTTGCGGACCGTTTACCAGCTACCCGATCAACTCGCTCTATTAAGGATATCATGGCCCGCTTTGCCAGAGATCGGGGCGATCCTCACTGGAGAACGACTAACCTCAAGACCAGTAGTCTAAAGAGAGTTCAGGTGTGGCTATAGCCTAGTGTGCGGGTCACTCTCTCACGCAAGCAAACCAAACAATGAGGGGATGACTCTCCCAAGAACGATTTTTAAGTGAAGTGTCTTTGAGGATCAAGTTTGATTAGCAGTCCCAGTTTTATGGTTATCTCTTTTTAGGGTATTTTTCAATAATCAAACAAACGCCTAACAAATTTTCGATCTCCTGATTATTTTAAGTCCAAAAATGGGGGGAGAAGTCGAAAAAGCCGATGCACGATCAAAACTTATGATGCATGCAAAGTAAGAAAGGCATACCTAACTCTAGTACTCTACATGCAAGGTGATCCACACATAAATTAAATATAGAATTTAAATTAATCTAAATTATGCAAGAAGAAAATGACCTTAGATGAGCAATTTCTAATCGTGCAGAACAGTAGTTAACTGACTAGAGAGAAAGATCGATGTCCGGTCTCAGATGCCGATCGATGTCTACCACAATAGATACTGCACGCACTGTATACAGCCTCTAGCGGCACGTGATCTCTCAATCAATCATGTTAACTTTTTATTATGATTTTTAATTAGGTTCAATTACAAACTATAGGTACATGCAAGATATTAGGGACTGGGCCTTAATTATTTACATCGCAATCAAAGAAATTCCTAAATATAGGGGCCAAAGTCTTCGAGAATCAAAGGAAAGAAAATGCAAAGAAAACAAAACCGGTGAAAAACCACGGTGAGGTCCCCTGAGCACACCAGTGCTTGGTGAAACAGACCCCGATATGCCAAGTGTCCAAGAAAGAGTCTGAGTGTCCAAAGTCTGAGTTATTACTATAAAAATAATGTGCTAAAAATAAAGACTACTCTATCCTATATAACTACTTTCCTCTTGGCCTCCAGCTCCTCTTCCAATGCGGTTACGCCTGTCGAAAGCTGAAATGTCCTTGAGTGGTCCCTCGCACAAAAATCAAAGCAAAGAGAATGCCAGAAAAACAATTATATAAAATAGAGACAAAAACAAAAATAAAAAGAAATCTGAAAAGACTACTAAGCCGTGCTCCCCAATGATAAACCGCTAAATCCGACTTGCAGTCGGACCGAATTGGGTATATCAAAGACCATCTAATTGATGTGTTAATAAGAATCAGACGGTTGTATTTTTATTTTTACTTGGCAAGAAACCAAGGTCGAACTCAGGGACACGAGCCTCTCTCGTGATTATCCAGATTTTTATCTATCTATTTAAGTGTTGAGTTAAAGCACATAAGTCAAATCATGCAATAAGATAAGACAATGCATTAAAGAAAAGAATAAACATGCATTTTTTATTTTTTAATCATGCGAATAAATGCAATAGAATGCAACACGAGTAATATGCCCTAGAACATAATAAATATGATGAGCAAATTTAACATGAGTTAATTTCAAGTTTAATTAAGGTGACAGATTTGATGAACAATTTAAACAAGGCAAAAGTTAGAGCTCTAAGAGACACATAGCGACTAAAATAATACATCAAAATTACAGTGCCCAAAATGCGAAATGATCATGCCATTAAAAAGAATATCAAGCGAGCTTCGAAATGAAACTGAAATCAACTTAATCGGAGTTACAGTGCTCCAGATATACATAAAAGAAGTCAAGGGCATTATTGAAAGAAAACATGAAAAGACAAATACAAATAGGTCCCTGGGAGGGACTAAAATGAAATAAAACTAAAGCGCGAGGCCTTCCCTGTAAATAACCCACAAGCACATGGGTATATTTGCAATTATTAAAACCCGCAAGGGTAAAAATGCAAAATACCCCAGGCGCATATGGTCTACACGTGATTCTGGACCTGTTTGCAAATTGGAGAAGTCGGCGGGGCCCCTATGAAAATAACCCATAAAACACGTGCATGGCACGTGCTCTTCCAGGTTCGGAGGACGCTCAGGCTCGCAGAGGTTCGTAATAGGCTCGGAAGATGCGAGCCTCCAGGCTTGGGGTCGGATGAGGCTCGGGACTTCCAATCCTGGAGCTCTGGCGCTGAGGCTCGGGGTAGATTTAGTAACGACACGTGGGAGAATGTGATCCATCCGATCAAATAGATCGGATGGTTACTGTACGCGGATGCTGGCATGACGTGGCTTCATCTGGGCCATCAGATGATCGCCGGGAGAGGACCATCCAACGACTGCCGTGCTTCCTTCTTCATATTCAGCTGGTGGCGGGAGCCGAGCTCCGGCAAAGGAACTCCAGCTCCGCCGCTCCATCTTAGACACGTTGGACCTCCCCGGAGCTCTATGAATGATCGTCAAGGCAGCTAGGAGCTCGGAGAAGGCGCTGGTTCTTCTGAAAAGGTCCATCGGAGCTCATATGTCGAAGGCGGAGCTGACGAAGTTTGCTCGGATGGTCTTCCGGCCATTGAAGGAGTCCCACCTGCAAGTTAGTTCAAAATCTTCTATGCGTGTAGGTGAATTAGGTTGTGTGTGAGTGAGTGTTATGAGGTTCCATGGGAGCGGATGGAAGTGAGGAACCGGAGATCCTCTGCCGGAGAGGGCGGAGGAGATGGGTCGACGGTGACTGAGGTATGGAAGAACGGAGAAGGGTGACCGGATGAAGCATGTGAACGGGGTTTGGGGTGCGAAGCTCGGGAGATGATCTATGGAGGTCGAGGACACGTGAAGCGGCCTAATAAATTCAGAGAAATCAAGAGAAAATGCAAAGAAAGTTTAGGAGCCTTACCTGATCGGAGATGGAGGCGGCGACTTGTGCGCGAGCTCTGAGGGGGAGCTCTGGTCTTCGCTGGACCCCGTTAGCCACTTGGGGTAGCTCAAGAGGACTGGGAGAGCCGCAACACCGCCATTATTGGCGGCGGGTCGACACCGGGGGATCTCGTCGTCTTCGCTCTATCCAACCACCTCCCCCTGTCACAGGGAGATGGAGGAGGGCTGGGCGATTCGCCACGTAAAGGTGGACAACCGAATAAGGTGGAGGAGATGGCTTATTTAAGGACGAAGTTTGGTGGTTCAAGTGGTGGAATCGTGGGTTTAGAGGGTGCGCATGGGGCGACGGAGAGGGATTCGTGGGTAGTGGATGCATGCGCGAGGATCTTGGATGATGGGGCTAAGTCTTGGAGCGGTTGGTGCGTGGAGAAGGTGGCGATGGTGGGCAGAAAAATGAGAAGGGCAAAGGGGGTTCGCGATATGAGGAACATGGGAGAGAGACAGTCTGGAGGTAGGAGACGAGGTCTCGGTCGTTGGATCTTGCGATCCAACGGCTAAGAAGATGGCGCTAAGGAGCGGCGTTGATTGAATCTCAGGTGGCATGATCAAAGGGCTAAGATGTTGCCACGTGTCGTGCTCTGGAGTTAGCACTTGCGGACGGTGATGATGATTTTGCTAAAGGCGATCGGAGGGTGGAGAATATGGGAGGAGTGAACGGCTGAGATGGCGAAGATCGTTGCCGATCGGATGGCTGAAGAAGTGACACGTAACGCATGGAGATCTCGGCGCTGGCGTGCGGCTGAGATGATAAGCCAGCATTGATCGAAGGGCTGTCATTAAGAGGATGCGTGGTGAACCTAGGGCCGTTGGATCAAGAATAGATCCAACGGTAGAAGGCAAGAGGCGGACTGTGCAAAGGAGGACAAGCCACGTGGCTCACCCAGAACGGGCCACGTGGCCCAATCAGATTATTCCGAGAGTAAATGTGAGATATGAGGGGTCAAATGGCCGAATTTGAGAAAATTCAAAACATGAAAGTTGTAGATCTCGATGAGATCTATAAGTTTCATGTTGACCAAAAATAGAGATGATGTCATTTGAAGACAGAAAATATTTTTGAGGGTATTTTTAAGGCTAAAAATACCACGACTTTTAATTTTGCCATTTTTTTGTGATTTTTATTTTATTCAAGACTCTGAGGACTTTATCTGGATTTTATTGACACATATTTAAGCAAGGAGGTTAATAATGGAGAATTACGAAGATGAAATCGGTTTTCATCACCCCCCTATACTTAAACTATGCTCGTCCTCGAGCATCCAAGAGAATGAATAAGCTGGGTTAACCCCCTTGTGCATGTGAGTACATGATCCAATTTGTTCAAGTCTACTCAACTTTAGAGGTCCAAAATTCTAGAGTTCAACCCAGCCTTAATCAAGAGGCACCCATGTCCACTAATTATCCAGACTCTCTCTAATGTACATATACACTAAGGATATGACCTTTAGTGTTGACTGTGATTCTGAGAGTAGAGTCAAAACGTCACCCAAAGTCTTGGTCCAAGAAATTCTCCTAAGGACCCAATCCTCAACACTAGCGAATAAATCAAATCTTGCATCCGGTCCACCGTCTCTTTAGTTGTCAGACTTAGAAAATGTAGATGGAAGGCCAGTAATGGAGGGCAAGGGATTGTGTCATTTCTTCTCTCCCTCTCATTGGAACAAGGATTCTCTTTAGTGCCTTTTTAAGCAACACAATTTTTTTGGTGTTGATCAGTGCATCCGTCAAGAGAAGTTGGAGCCGTCTGCACTTGTTTTCCTGGGAATACACCTCGGTGTGTCTTTTTTGAGTACCTATCGTACCTTCGACACCCAGACTTGTAGCATTTACGATGCAGAGCCCTTTTTTGGTGCAAGCCCGACTCCTCGTCCTAATAGAGGTGGTCCAAGTGGACACTTTGAAATGGTTGGGAGCGCTCACCTTTGGTGGAAGCTCTTTGATATTTGATTTGTGGAATGAGAGCTTTTCTTTGACATTTCATTTATTTGTAGTATTTTTGGCTAGCTCCACTACTTTTACCAAGAGTTAGCGCACACTGATCAACATTTTTTATCTATTCACACCCTGGCACTTAGGTTAATGTCAAGAGATTAGTATAAGAACCAAGTTCTCATACTGGATAAAGTTGCTGACACTCAGGTTTCATGAAGCCTCCAAAGATTTTATCCCATCCTCGAGCGTCATTAGATCAAATCCAAACTCTAATTCCTCATCCCAATCCCCCAAGTGAAGAGTCAACTCATCTCATTGCAACTGCAGTCGTGCATGTGATGTGCTGATCATATTCTTATTGTCTGAGACTAAGCATGGAATATAGCATGCAAATTTAGAAATCTAGGGAAATGTGGTTGTTTAAGTCTATGACCCTAATGGCTAAGGCTGGTTAACCTAAAATCTCAAGACCTCACAAATCAAGCTTCCTTGAACATTTCAGATCCTGGGTGGAAGTGTAAAAGTAGAGGATTAATCCAACTCCTTCATTCCAAAACACATACCTTTTTTTAAAGCTTCAAGAGATATTAGGACTGCTTAACCTCAATTAAGTAGATGCATCTGCATTCAGCCAGTATGGACGTAAGTACATGCCGGAGCCTGCTGCTTGAGGACGGGGCCTTACGCGATGTCCTCTAAACCATCCAATCTGCTAAGGGTGAACCCTCACTGAACGCGACTACTTAATTGGGTTTAGTTAGTCGCTAATGACTCCTAAAGGATTTTTGGATTTTTCTCATTTTTATGGATTTAATTTAAAGGTTAGAACACTTCTTAGACCCAACTTTCCTTGAAAAGAGAAAAGAAGCTTTCAAAACCATGTCACCAAAAAAATTTCAAAACATTTTCAAAAGATTTTTCAAACAAGGAAAAACTCATTTTTCAAATCATTTTCGAAAATATTTTTATCAAATAGTGTAACATAGTATGGAAAAGCTGTGAAAACATTTGAGTCCACTTAGTTCAAAGGATTTTACTTTAGCCAAAAAGTTTTAAATTTTTCAAATTTTTCAGATTATAACTAAAGTAAGTATATTGTATATACGGTATACCCCCCTATACTTAAACTTTGCTATGTCCTCATAGCACTAGATGATATAAGTCCATAGGTTCATTTAAATATAGAGAAATATACAGGAACCAAGGAGGGCTCCCCCTATACTTAGGTTAGAAATAACCTAAGCATAAAGGCAAGAAAAGATGAGTAGAGAAAACCACAGGGACTCGGGTCCCCCCTATACTTAGGCTGAGATTAGCCTAAGTTTAAAGATGAGATTTGATGTTGGGAGAGACCGAGGTGAACGAAGAAGATGGATGGATATACAAGTGAGTGGATGAATCGACTGAGATTAATGGAGTGACTAAGGCTCGAGGGATTGTATCGAGGCAAACATGGCTCAATCAAGCATGCAAGACCCTCAATTTCACCAACTCACACATGAAACCAACCGAAGTTGGTTTATTATCTTGTCGGTTTTATTGGTGACTAAAACATTATATCTTTACACAAAAAAAAGTATCAAGTAAAATCAATGCGTAAACGAGGGTGTTGCTCTCCCAAAACAAAATTTTACTCCATTTTAGGTTGACTTGCAATTAACAGTCCCAGTTATTATTTAAGGTTGTCACTGAATTAAGGTGAGCACATAAATCAAGAAATCATCGTCTACCGTTCATTCCCATTTTCCATTAACCTAGGTGATCAAGATAGGAGGGGAAATCGAGAAAAACCATGTATTCGATAAAAACCATGATCTAAGCTAAGCGAGAAACATACTATGACTTGACAAAAACACGTGAAAACTTGGACTGTTTGAAAACCAACATGATATGTATGCAAGTCGATAAAAGCCGCACCTATTATGCTTCTATCAGCGAGGAAGAATATCTTTTAAATTTGGCTAAGTGAAGCGGGGCTCTAGGTGCGTCTTTGATTAATGTGTGTCCTACCTACGAGCAAGCATGTAAAAAATGAAAAATAAAATAAGCTCGGAGAGCCGCATGCCTAGTCTTAGGTCGACACTCAAGTGGGGACGATCCCCACACAACCACATTCGTTCGATTACACTCACGAGTCTTCGATCGAAGACCACTGTAAAAGACGAATATTACATGTATATGAACATAAATAAAAATGCACGACATTTTTTTCTATCTTTTCTATTTGCTCCAAGTATGCTTCTGTGGCTCCTCGCAACGGGAAGAGCCAGCTCCTCGCCTCCTTGAATGATCAAGGGACCTGCCACAGAAACAAAGGTTAGAGATCAAATATAAAAGAAAAATTTTGTAATGCAAAGTAGATAAACAAATTGACCTATAAAATGAAACACTTAATTAAATAAATAAAATTCCAAATAATACAAAAAATGAGTCGTGTCCCCGATAACAGCGCCATTTGATAAACAGCTAAATCCGGCCCTCTAATAATGTTGAATTAGCACTTAATATATCATTGCAGTCGGGCCGAATTGGGTCTATCAAAGACCATCTAATTAATATGTCAATAATAATCAGACGGTCGTATTTTTATTTTTACTTGGCAAGAAACCAAGGTCAAACTGAGGGACACGAGCCTCTCTCATGATTATCCAGATTTTTATCTTTCTATTTAAGTGTTGAGTTAAAGCACATAAGTCAAATCATGCAATAAGATAAGACAATGCATTAAAGAAAAGAATAAACATGCATTTTTTTATTTTATTTAATCATGCGAATAAATGCGATACAATGCAACACGAGTAATATGCCCTAGAACAGAATAAATATGATGAGCAAATTTAACATGAGTTAATTTCAAGTTTAATTAAGGTGACAGATTTGATGAACAATTTAAACAAGGCATAAGTTAGAGCTCTAAGAGACACATAGCGACTAAAATAATACATCAAAATTGTAGTGCCTAAAACAAGAAATGATCATGCCATTAAAAAGAACATCAAGCGAGCTTCGAAATGAAACTGAAATCAACTTAATCGGAGTTACGGTGCTCGAGATATGCATAAAAGAAGTCAAGGGCATTATTGAAAGAAAACATGAAAAGATAAATACAAACAGGTCCCTGGGAGGGACTAAAATGAAATAAAACTAAAGCACGAGGCCTTCCCTGTAAATAACCCACAAGTACGGGGGTATATTTGCAATTATTAAACTGCAAGGGTAAAAATGCAAAATACCCCAGGCGCATATTGTCTGCACGTGATTCCGGACCTGTTTGTAAATTGGAGAAGTCGGCGGGGCCCCTGTGAAAATAACCCATAAAACACGTGCATGGCACGTGCTCTTCCAGGTTCGGAGGACGCTCAGGCTCGATAGAGGTTCGGAATAGGCTCGGAAGATGTGAGCATGAAGGCTTGGGGTCGAATGAGGCTCGGGACTTCCAAGCCTGGAGCTCTGGCGCTGAGGCTCAGGGTAGATTTAGTAACGACACGTGGGAGAATGTGATCCATCCGATCAAATAGATCGGATGGTTGCTGTACGCGGATGCTGGCGTGACGTGGCTTCATCTGGGCCGTCAGATGATCGCCGGGAGAGGACCATCCAATGGCTGATGTGCTTCCTTCTTCATCTTCAGCTGGTGGCGGGAACCGAGCTCCGGCAAAGGAACTCCAGCTCCGCCGCTCCATGTTAGACACATTGGACCTCCCCGGAGCTCCATGAACGATCGTCGAGGCAGCTAGGAGCTCGGAGAAGGCATTGGTCCTTCTGAAAAGGTCCATCGGAGCTCGTATGTCGAAGGCGGAGCTTACGAAGTTTGCTCCGATGGACTTCCGGCCATTGAAGGAGTCCCACCTGCAAGTTAGTTCGAAATCTTCTGTGCGTATAGGTGAATTAGGTTGTGTGTGAGCGAGTGTTATGTGATTCCATGCGAGCGGATGGAAGTGAGGAACCGGAGCTCCTCCGCCGGAGAGGGCGGAGGAGATGGGTCGACGGTGACTGAGGTATGGAAGAATGGAGAAGGGTGACCGGATGAAGCACGTGAGCGGAGTTTAGGGTGCGAAGCTCGGGAGATGATCTGTGGAGGTCGAGGACACGTGAAGCGACCTAATAAATTCAGAGAAATCAAGAGAAAATGCAAGGAAAGTTTAGGCGACTTACCTGATAGGAGATAGAGGCGGCGGCTTGTGTGCGAGCTCCGAGGGGGAGCTCTGGTCTTTGCTGGACCCCGTCAGCCACTTGGGGCAGCTCGAGCGGGCTGGGAGCGCCGCAACACCACCATGATCGGCGAAGGGTCGACACCGGGGGATCTCATCGTCTTCGCTCTATCCAGCCACCTCCCCCTATCACAGGGAGATGGAGGAGGGCTCTGCGATTCCCCACGTAAAGGTGGACAACCGAATAAGACTGAGGAGATGTCTTATTTAAGGATGAAGTTCGGTGGTTCAGGTTGTGGAATGGTTGGTTTCGAGGGCACATATGGGGCGACAGAGAGGGATTCGTGGGTAGTGGCTGCATGCGCAAGGATCGTGGATGATGGGGCTAAGTCTTGGAGCGGTTGGTGTATGGAGAAGGTGGCGATGGTGGGCAGAAAAATGAGAAGGGTGAAGGGGGTTCGCGATATGAGGAACGTGCGAGAGAGACGGTCTGGAGGTAGGGGACAAGGTCTCGGTCATTGGATCTTGCGATCCAATGGCTGAGAAGATGGCGCTAAGGAGCGGTGTTGATTGAATCTCAAGTCGCACGATCAAAGGGATAAGATGTTGCCACGTGTTGTGCTCTGGAGTTAGCGCTTGCGGACGGTGATGATGATTTTGCGAAAGGCGATCGGAGGGTGGAGAATATGGGAGGAGTGAACAGCTAAGATGGCGAAGATCGTTGCCGATTGGATGGCTGAAGAAGTGACACGTGGCGCATGGAGATCTTGGCGCTGGCGTGCGACTGAGATGATAAACCACCGCTGATCGAAGGGCTGTCATTAAGAGGATGCGTGGTGAACCTAGGGCCGTTGGATGAAGAATAGATCCAACGACAGAAGGCAAGGGGCAGACTGTGCAAAGGAGGACGGGCCACGTGGCTCAACTAGAGCGGGCCATGTGGCCCAATCAGATTATTCCGAGAGTAAATGTGAGATATGAGGGGTTAAATGGCCAAATTTGAGAAAACCCAAAACATGAAAGTTGTATATCTCGATGAGATCTACAAGTTTCATGTTGACCAAAAATAGAGATGATGTCACCTGAAGATAGAAAATATTTTTGAGGGTATTTTTAAGGCTAAAAATACCACGAATTTTAATTTTGCCATTTTTTTTGTGATTTTTATTTTAATCAAGGCTCTGATAATTATAGGACTTTATCTAGATTTTATTGACACATATTTAAGCAAGGAATTAATAATGGAGAATTACGAAGATGAAATCGGGTTTCATCACCCAGCAATGACGCAATTCTGATGAGCGATCGACCGACTAGGGTTAAGTCTCAAAAATAATCACGGGTCATTGTGACCCCAATCTGCCAATCAGACTCAACAAGAAAATAGAAACCACTTAAAAATAAATCAATCAAAACAATGAAATGTCAGCGGCCTCCGCTATTTATTTAACTAGGTATAGCGATCAAGGTCAAACAAAGGAGCACGGAAATGTACGAAGTAGTTGGAAATCAAAGGGAAAAACATATTTTTGTGGTTTTTAATTTGCAATTTTTTTATATTTTCAAAATGAGAAAATAAATAAAACACACAAGGTAAAAACAAGCTTTCACATTTTTTTACTAAGACTAAAAATTCTCAAAAATTAGAAATAAAAATGTTTTTATGTTTTTGATATTTTAGATGTTTTTGGTAATTTTATGAGATTTTTCCAATTTTTATATGATTTTTATAAAAATGAGACAAGATCAAAAGAGTGAAACAATGGCAGCCTGGACTAAAAGGAAAGTTTTAAATAGTAAAAATCTCTTAATGTCCTGGGTGTGATTTTTATGAAAAAGAAAATAAAAATATCTAGCTACATCAATTGCAAACCCACTTTTTTGATTTTTCTGGAATTTTTAATGATTTTTTATAAGAGTTTGAGTCTTTTGTGATTTTTAGGGTTTTTATAAAAGATAATGCAACAAAAATGCTACTGAATGCAAAGCGTAAACAAACACACACACAAAAATTTTTATAGAATTTTTCAGACAATTTTTCAAATTTTTACGCATTTTAGAAATAGACAGAATAGTTTTTGAGTGTTTTTTATTTTTAGAAAATATCAAATAAAACTAAATTAAGTCACAAAAATTACCATAAATATTACATGTTTAGGGAATTTTTGGAGTTGATTTAGTAATTATTTGATTAAAAACAACACACACAACACACATGTACCTACTTGCAATTATTGGAAAGTTTCATGCCAAATAGTAACACAATCAAAAGCTCAAGGGCCTTATCTGCAAAAATCTCAGGTACACACGCACACTGCACGTGACTAAGCCTCACAAGAAAGGGCCTAAGTGCAAATTACCCCTTTATCGAGCGATCTGACAGACGAGGGATCTCCAATTAAGGATGGACGACTGAGATCAGCTTGTACCCCTTCGACGATAGGCGGCTCTGGTTGGATCCTTAGATGGATCAAACGATCAGGAGCTCCCTGATGATAGACCGTTTCGATTAGACCTGAGGCGAGCTCCTATCAGACGGTAGAGGGATCTTCTAGACGATCGGGGAAGAACTCGCCTCCGGCGAGTTTCTTCCGTTGATTGCACACGGCTCCGATGCTCGCTCAAGTTGCAGATGGATGGGATCGACCGGTGATGGCGTTCCGCAGCTTCAGGAAGGCTCCGATGGGCCCAGGACTAAGCGAGAGGCCTTGGGGATGACTGGGTACCTCAGGCTTTCTTGGACTCCGCTATGCCTCCAGATGAGGCCTCTTGGCGAGCTAATCCTACAGAAGAAGAGGGTCATGCTTGGAGATAAAGCTCCGGAGAGGATTAGGCACCCAAAAGCACAACGAACCAAGGGGGTCAGTGAACGAGGCAGGGCCTATATGAAGCAGAGGATTGGACCCGCTATGCAACTCCAATCCGATGATTGGAGTCGATGGGAGGATGCAGGGAGTGTCATAGAAGTGGAAGGTAGTCGAAGCAAGGTGGAGTCTCGTCGAAGGTGTTTGAAACGATGGATAGTGGAAGCTCGCCGGAGCTACTCTGTTCGACGGTGAGATGATGGATTCAATGGACGAAAAGAGGTGAAGGAGTTACCTGAAGATGGAGGAAGTTCGCATGTGAGTCGTGGATGAAATCCACGAAGGTGATGGCCTCAATGGACGATGGTTCCAGAGGCTGGAGCTCTTTGCGGCGGAGTGGAGGCAAGGCTCGTCGGACCTAGGGTTTCCACGCCCCAACAGATGCCCTAACCTTGTCCCTCACTCGCTGTCAATCTAGAAAGGAATAGGCAGGTGCAACTGAAGAGGTGGAACAACAAAGGTGAGGAAAAGGAGGAGGGTAAGTCTGATTATATAGGTGTGGGGGTCCGGGAAGATGGGGATGGCTCCAACGAACCGAGGCGCGGATTGGGTAAGAGATCATTGGGCGAGGATTAGGGATCCGCAACCTCAATCTGGAGTGAAGATTTGGACAAAGAGGAGATCGGGCTGGGTCTGGAGAAATTGGAGAATGTCGACCAAAAACCCAATTCGACACAGATGGGGTCCGAGGGGACCAGTTGACTGGGGTTAATGATCCAACGTGGCCCAATCAGAAGGGTCGAGGAATAAGGACAAAAGATGCTACATGACAAAACTACTTGAAAAATAAATAAAATTGATTTAAAAATAATAAATGAATTTAAATTAAAAAATGAATAAAATTTATTATTTTTCAAACTATTTTTCTGTGATTTTTAATTATTTTTTTGAAAATATTAGTCTATATACAAGTATAATATATCTATGTAGTTTGTACAATTAATTTTATTTTGTTATTTTTACACAAATACCCTAATTTTGTATTTTATTTATTTTCCACATGTTTTTAACTGTGAAAATAATTTTTATTTTATTTTTATGATTTATTTACTAGTATCAAATAAATAGGGAGTGAAACATATATACATGTATTTTATGCAAGTGAGAAAGGATTTTATTTTTATTTTTCTTATTTTTATTTTATTTTTGTTTTATTTTTATCACTACATACAAGGATGTAGCAAGAATATTTTATTTTTATTTTATCAAAAATAATTATTTATATACATATGTAATATGTACACATAGAGTAAGCCCTATCTCTCTATACTTATTTTATTTGACGATTAGGTCAATGATTGACCTTCTCTTGGGGTTTGAGTCACTCTGTATTTATTCTAAATACCTCCTTCCTTTTTCTTTTCCTTTATTCCTTTTTTTGCATAAATACATGCTAAATATACAATGTTAACACTTGCATGCTGAATGCTAACTTATTGTATTTACACCTATTTACATGATGCTTTGCCAAGATAAATAGCTAAAATAAAAGAATAAAGAGTGAGAATCAGTGATTCATCATGCACCTATGCACATCTTTGTTGTAGAGTTATAATAAATTTTAACTCCACAATTTTTGCTCTTTACTGCTTAATTATCATTGTGGGTTAATTGTTGTTTTAATCCGGTGACGACTGTGTTCCCGCCTTGTGTGGAACATACGACCGCTCAATTTTTGGGTTAAACACCGATCTCTTGATTATAGGCATCCTTCAATGTAAGCTTAGCTACTGTCTGAAGTAGTGGATCATCTCCTCCCTCATTCCCACCTCCTCTAGGATTTCTATTCTCCTCTCTTATATATCCTGCCTCAACTTGATGATCATATCTCTCAATCTGGCTCGCATGCTCAACCGTGCCTGAATGGCCTGTATGGAGGCTAACATGGTGCTATTGATCTCGCTCTACTCAGCCATGGAACCTTTTCCCTTAGGTGGCATCAAGTGCACTATCTCAGTTTCTACAAGTGTACATGGCACTGGATTAGTCCTCAAGAATGATATAGTCTCAAATGATAGTTCAAGATTATAGTCAATCTTGAACAATGGATTGATTGATGATGTGAATGGTGAAGTGGAGAAAGAAGAGTACTCGGGAAGTTAGTCTTCTTGAGTAGAAGAAGATCAGTTTGGAGTGTGAAATGGGTTCGCAAAGTCCGAATGAGAAATAATCTAATATGTCATATTCGATTACAAAAGGAAAGATGCGAGAACATGAAGGTCAACACAAGAAGAAAGTGAGAAAAAGGTACAAAGGGCGCAGAAGGATCTCTAGCACTAGCAAACAAACACAATGCAAACCCCCGATTCACCAATTGGACACAAGTGGAGACCGTAAGAGTTCAGTCTTTTATCTTTTCAATTTTAAGTTTAGTGAATCTACAAGAAGTTTCTTACTACCATCACCCAGCGTGCATACTCAGACCTCTCCAAACAGTGGTACCATCTTCCCAGGCTACCGGGTTCAATATCAGACCCTAAGGGAGATAAGAGGATTAGCACACCAAAATGATTTTCTATAATTGGAGGCAAGTGCTTACAGTTGCAACCATACATCGAAAAGTGACGTACATGTACTTAAGGCACAAGTCCAGGGATTTAGGCTCTATCCTTATGGCTACGTCCTCACCCACTCTGTCTGGAGGTAAATACCTACAAAAAATGAGGGTTACTCTCCCCAAGACAACGATGATTTGTCCTTTCGTTGAGTTCTAGGGTCGAGTTTTCTTTAGCAGTCCCACTTTTATACAGTTGTCACTATTTTTTTGATTTTTTTCAAGAAATCGTCTACCTCATTTCTAGATTCCTTTTGATATTATGTGAGTGAAAAAGGGGAGGGATTTGGAAAAGTCAATGCACGGGAAAATCAATGATACATGAGAAAGATAGAGGATGCGTACCTTGTCCCCAACACTCTACATGCTGGGTGATCCGTGCAAAAAATAAAAGACAGAAATTAAACTAACCTAAATGATGCACGAGAACCATCCTAGCAGTAACTTCTATTAACAAGCAAGAACATGTTAATTTGACTAAGTCCAAGCTACGCTCTACTCTATAGGTATAGAAATTCTTTTTTAGGACATTTAGACCTAATTAATTACCTGGCTCAAGCAAGATAATAAAACCCACCTCTAAGGGCTCAAGCACATAAAACCTCAAGAAAACAAAGAAAAAGAAGTCGGTAAAAACAAAATCGATGGGGTCCCCCAAGTGCACCGACACTTGGTGAAACAAACCCCGCACACATAAGGTATATAGTGGCCTTTTAGAAAATTGAAAAAGAGGCAAGTGGCAAATAATTAATTACAAATTTTTACAAGAAAAATGAATGAATAAAATTGCTAAATTAAAAAAAAATTATATGTGCAAAAATGCTCCAAATGGCTGGTCTCCTCCAAATCTTCTTCTCATCCTCTTATGCTCTCCTGTAACTTGATGAAGAAACAAGTCGCCTCCGCTTCACTCGGGTGCACCGGTTCTCCTACTGCCCTCGCTCATTGGGCCGTCGTAAGAAAGAGGAAACACACAATAATGTAAGAGACACAATTATGAAAATATGAGAAAAAATAATGTGAAAGTATATACAGGAGTATAGACAAGCAAACAATGAGGTGGATTTGAAATAAAATGAGAAGAGCAATTGAAAAATGGATCTCAAATGAATTCTTAAGTATGATCTCGGGGAGATTTAGGTGTCTGACAATCGAATACTGCAAGCATTGTATAAGCTCCCTCACGACAAGTGGTATTCAATTTGAGTACTCATTCCTCTACAATATGTAGGTCCACAATATATACAAAAAAATATAAACAAAATAAATGAAAAAATAACGACAAAGAATATGTTTTAGTAATTATGGACAACGAAATAGATGTCATAAAATATAGGCAAAATGAGAAAAAGAAAAACACGTAAAAACAAACAAGAATAACGAGTCAAGAGAAAAAACTAACAACCCTCACCGTGCCTCCCCGACAAAACGCCATTTTGTTGAGCAGGGAAATCAAGGTTTCCAATTTATAGATTAATTGTGGTGTCGTTGCAACCTTAAAAATCCCTTAACAAAAATTTACTCGATTCTCAAGCCAAAATAAATGAAGAAAATGTAGAAGATAAATTTACTAGTTAATTTACCTATATAGCGTACATGGTCGAACTCAAAGAGTCTACAAAAAATCCTGAGGGTCATTCAATTAAAAGAAAAACTCAAGTAATTCCTACGTTCACTAGTCTTGGTTTTGTATTTTTCAATTATATTTTTTATAGAATTTTAATTTTATATTTTGTTTGGTTTTCTGATTTTGTATTTTTTTATTTTTCAAAAGATTTATTTTTATAAAATAAAAGAAAATAAAAATGAATAAAAGAATTAAATGGGAAAGAAAGAGAAATGCAACTTTTTGGATTTTTACAAAGTGGTCAAAATAACAACAAATCAAATAATTTTTTTTGGTTTTCTAACATTTTTTAATGTTTTAGTGATTTTTTCAGAATTTTCCAATTTATTTAAAGCTTTTAAATAAATAAAAAACAAAAAATAAAATAAAAAGAACATAAAATGGATGTTTTTGGATTTTTAAAATATCAAATAGAGTAAACAATAGATGAAATATTCATAAGATGAAGAGATATTTTTGTTTTTTCCAGAAAGGTATTTTATATTTTTTTGGAATTTTATCTGAATTTCTATATTTTTTAGTTTTTATTTTTTTTTATGATTTTTTAGTTATTAGGAGGAATAAAAAATGTCGAAATTATATAGAAATTAAAATAAATAAAAATGAACAACATATTATTTAGAATTTTCACAATTATTTTATATTTTTTTATCGATTTTAAGAGCAAACATGAAATTTGGAATACTATTTTTGAATTTTTAAATTAATAAAAACAATGAAAATGCAAAATACAAATTATGGATGTAACTTCTAATTAACAGAATGTTAATACGATTTTTTGTGGAATTTCTAATGAGGTTTTGATATTTTTTATTTATTTCTTAAAATATTAAATAAATGGAGACTCACATGGGCATATATGTAAAAATCTAAAGTTTACGGATTGGATGATAACAAATAAATAAATTGCAGCGCAAATTGTTCAAAATTTCCAAAAAGTCACGTGCACATGCACGTGTGCCTCGATGGACAGGACCAGTATAAATATTTTAAGCAATAACACATAAATCACAGACTTTTTATTGCAATTAGCGCAAGAAAGCATGTGCTAGGCACATTCTGCATTTCAAACTGGACTGATATGCAAATAAAAAAATGCAAAGGACAAGAGTATAAATGTTCAATACGTTACAATCAAACACGTGTTCCTTGATGGATGTGATGCGTTGGCTCTTAGATCAGATGGCTGTAGATGAAACAAGCTTGAGCGGTGATGATCCAATCCAGAACTTCAATCCACGGTGAAGAACTAGTGCAAAACGGATGGATGCGATTGAAACTGGGCCCCTTGTTCTTGATCGTGCAGATTCAAGGGCGTTGGAAGAACGGGTATGAATGTGACCTCCAACGAAATTTGATTGAGATGATCTCGCTCATTTCTCGCCCAAATTAGCTATGAGATGGTGGTACAGCTTCTGACGATGCTCCCCTTTCGATCACAGGCTTGAGCGGCAGTAGATGGTGGTCTGAGTGAGATCTGGAGGTTAAATACTGTTGTTATATAGGTGAACCTCCAGATCTGACTATTCGCTCCCAGGTACGCTCCTAGTCCCTGCAATGCAATCCGTGCTCGGAGGTGATGCTCTCACAGCTTTATTGGCGTGAAAAACTTGGGAAATAATGGAGAGAATGGAGGTTCTGGCGATGGTTGTCGGAGTAGGAACCATGCCTCATATCTCGAGTGATTTGAGGGTGTCCAGATACGTCAGAAGATGGAGAATGTCGGGGTGAAGGTGTGGGCGTCGTCAGAATGGGTTGAAGATGATAGGAACTCCTCCGATCTTGCATATAATAGGTTGAAGGAGGTGGATGTATTTCACTGTGATTAATGCTAAAATTAATAAAACAAATACTAAAATTAAGTATAATTAGCTCTATGTTTCCCTATGATGAAAGGCGAAGGAAGGTCATCGTCAATCCACTACACAAGGTGGAGAGTCACCAACACGGCGAATGGTTCCATCAGCATAGCTGGATCACATATTTCTCTCAATTCCTCACGATCTCTCTTGCAGGAGGTCGACCTCTGTCAATGATCAACATTCCAGATCTCAAGCTCGGGGAAGATATTGGGTAAAATCAGATCAAACTCGCAGCGGAGGGGAAGGGATATATTTATAGATGTTACTTCGATGGGTTTTGAATTTGAACGGACGAGCGAAATAGGCGAAAATGGTGGATCTGGAGAGCTGACACTGGAGAGGAATGAACGGGCAAAGTTTTTGGAGATGAACGCATGGCGAGTTAGTGAGAGGAGTGCCTGGGAAAATTGACCGAAGGACGGGTGGCATGCGAGATGGGTAGAAGAAGTGGGCATACCAGGCAGTTGATCTGGGTCAACAAACTCGGGTCAGCCAATGGGAGCACGTGCAGAATACTACAAAATAGGGAAGAAGATAAAAAAAATCAATAAAAGGTTTTATAAAGTAATTAAAAATCAAAAGTGACTTTAAATAATTAAATAATGTAAATAGAAAATATTAATAATTAAATAAAGTTAATTTAGGTGATTTTTAATTAATTAAATATGGTATATACAAGGGTTAAAATAAATAAAAGGTATTATTTATAGGTATGTATACCTATTTGTACAATGTTTCGATTTTTTAATTAATTAATTATACAAATATTTACAAAATTTATTATTTTATTTGTCTATTTTACAAGGGTTTTAATGAAATTTTTATTTAGTTTTCAGAAATTAATTTATTAGGTTAAATAAATAGGTATATGTATAGTATATACAAAGTGATACCTAAACAATATATACTTGACTTTATTTTTGTTGATTTTTTTATTTTTATTTGAATTTTATATAAGTTAAATACAATATTTTCAATTAATTACAAATATAATATTCACAAATATGCACAAAAAAATAAATATCTAAATAATATACATAGTATACATATGTATAATATAACCCAATTTGCCACATTTCACATCTTAACTCTGATTTTTATGAAATCCATTTTAAAGATTATTTAATTTGGAGTACAATGAAAGTGAGTTTGATGAATTTGGAGTTTTGGGATAAAATAATGATATTGAATAAGTTCAGTTTTGTGGCTTTTGAGAGTGTTGTTATTTACATAATATATACATATTTTTTGTGATTATTTTTATTATTTACAAAAGAATTTTATTCACAATTTTCAAGAAGGAATTTTTTATTTACAAAGAATTTGGTGATAAATAAAATAAGGAAAATAATGTGTATTATGGACAATCATGTACAAATGATGAATATACAAGTGATAGATGGTTTTCAGGAATTTTGTATTTTTGGGCCTTATCTCACTCTAATTTATTCCTTGTCGATCAGGTCAATTCTTGGTTTTCTCTCATAGTCAGAGTTAGCCTGTATCTATTTCATATATGGTCTTTGTTTTCTTTATTTTATTTTATTTATTTATTTTAGGTTAAAATAGTGATAAATATACAATATTCACACAAGAATCAGGGATAGTAAAATTATGGATTTATTGATATTTACAGATGTTTTATAAGGGATTTTACCTAAAGTAAAAGAATAAAGATGATGAAATGCAGATTCCTCACGTAGACGGAGAAGTCATCCATGAACACCTCAAGAAAACTACCAACATATTGACGAAGACTGCAAGAATGCACCTCTGGAATATGGCAGGTGCATTGCACGAACTAAAGAGCATTCTCTTGAACACGTAGGTGCCGAACGAGCAAGTGAAGGTCATCTTCTCTTGGTCCTCTGGGGCGATTGCCACTTGGTTGTACCTGAAATACCCATCCAGAAAGCAGAAGAACTCCTTTCCAGCCAATCTTTCTAGAACTTGATCAATAAATGGCAAGGGGAAGTGGTCCTTCTTTGTTGCTGCATTGAGGCGATGATAATCAACGCACACATGCCAGGATGTTGGTACCGAGTGGAAATCTCCTCTCATCTTTCATTTGTAACCATGATGAGCCATGATTTCTTTGGGACTACATGCAAGGGGCTCACCCATTTGAGTCGGAAATGGGATAAAAAACCTTACTTCACACCATTTCGTGATCTCCTTCATGACGACATCTTGCAAGTTAGGGTTCAGTCTCTTATGAAATTCTCAGGACAACTTGGCATCATCTTCCAAATAGATATGGTATGAACACAAAGTTGGATTTATCCTGTGGAGGTTTGATACATGCCAACCAACTGCCTTACGGTTTTTCTCTAGAATCTCAAGTAGTTGATATTCCTCGTCCAGGGTCAGTCTGCTGCTGATGATGATCAGATATATTTTCTCTACAACTGTAAGGAAAGTAAACTTGAGGCGTGTCGTAAGTGGCTTTAATTCTAGTTCTAATCGAGCCTGCTTCTCTGCCACTTCAGAGACTGAATTGGTAGGTGGTCGGTCAGCCATGATTTTGGAGGTGCTGCTCACCTCGATCGCTAGTGGCTCTGCTGATAATGTATTGATCAAATCATCAATGAATTCTTCACGTTCGGACTGGCATGAATCTTCTTCCTCAAAGAGGTCCATCAACGAGTAAGAATCTGCCTCCCAATTGACATTAGAGCATGTGAAAACTGTGCTTTCTAGGTCCTCCTCTAGAGAGAGGATTTCCTGAACCCATGTGTCATTAAAAGAAATTTCTGTATCTCTTATCTCTATAATGAAGTTACAGTCTGCTTCGGATGATTTTGTTAAACCTTAATCAGACACAACTCTTGGTTCACTAACCATATTCAATGTTATTTTACTGCTGCTCGAGCAGAACGTGATCTTCCCAGACCCATAATCATCCACACCTCTGCAGTTCGCAGGAAAGGCCGACCTAGAATAATCGAGGTCAGGAGTATCAGTGTAGGACAGTCCATATCAAGGACTACAAAATCAACAAGAAACTGCATGTCCTGCACTGTTATGACAACGTCCTCCAATAGACCTCATGGTCGCTTGATTGATCGATCAACGAATTGAAGGATCATGCATGTCAGCTTGAGTGGTCCCAGCTCAAATTTCATGAGCAATGAGGTGGGCATGAGGTTAATTGAAGAGCCATTGTCAAGCAAAGTTTGCTCCAAGACGTGATAAAAAATATTGCATCTGATTAAGGGTGCTCCTTTGTCAGGCTCCTTCTCCGGGAGGTTGCTGATTACTACCACTATAGCCATGGTGAGGACATACTTCTCAACTTGTTGGCATCTGTTATTATGATTCGACTGATGCTTGTTTGTATAAGATTCTATTAAGCCCTTCTTCACAACGGACATATATTCCATGGCTTTTATCAAAGGTAATTCAACAATCAAGTTCTCAAGAATATCCAAAACATCTGATCAGATAAAGCATTTTTTCGCTTTGCATGTTTTTGGATTTTTTCGTTGCATCAGAAAAAGGCATATATATAGAACTGAAATAAGGAATACTGTTCTTATTTACATCAATATTCATGACTACAACATTTTGTACAATTGGGCTACAAAATGTGTACAAGTTGGATCTGAACATCCAAAAACTACAGTCTCCATTCCGTCGGCTGGCACTGGATCGACTGCTGGGGCTTGCTCCTCCACGGCTGGCGTAGCTTTACTTCGATTGCGGGTTATCTTTTTGGTCTTTTCCATTTTTTGATTTTTTGTTCTTTTTTTGGAGATGGTGGTGGCTAGTAGCTAGCATGGCTCCTCCTCCTTCTTCTTCCTCACCTGAACCTTTGGTTGGCACGACTAATGTAGAAGATGATGATTCACCAGATGAAGCTTTATTCCTCCCCTTGATAGTGGCAGACGGAGGCAAGGTCCTACCGGTTCTACGAGTAACAATATTAGACAAAACAAAATCACAGTCATCTGACTCTACAAGAACATACGAGACTTCGCATTCTACTTGCTCTTTTCTCTTAAATTATTGGGGTTGGCTTCAACCTGGGTCGGAATTAGAGTTTTCGTGGATTTCTGGTCGTCCAGAATCTGAATCATCTTTGCTAGTCCCTTTACTAACTAGGCTAGACAATCAAGGCTCGGGTTATAGGAACCTCCTCAGAAGGCTCAACGTGTTGACCACACTGTGATTGATGGTACAGAGGCTGAGAGGGGTGTTGCTGATACTATTGCTAAGGTGGAGGAAGCTGATAATGATGCTGGTAGGGAGGAGAAGGATACTGCTGGTGACATACAACCACGTACGAATGGTACGTCTGGTGCTGGAGGTACGATGGCTGTGGATATCGCTGATTCTGTTTCGAATTAATATGATATTGTGGAGACTGGTGATGTTGAGGCTGTTGGGACTGGGCGAATCTCCCTCCTTGATTATGAGGGAATGGATGCAAGTATGCAGGCTAGCTCTGCTGAGGTCTGCCTGGACGGGCCAGCTGTGTGCCATTAGATCAAACACCATTTACCTCTTGAATGAGAGGTGGTGGAGGAGAGAATGGATCGTACGAAGACATAGGCTCTGGTTGGTATACCACCAACTGATGCTACTGCTGCGGTGCCTGGTCGAGAGTCTGTTGGTTGCTCTTGATAGGGATGAGGTTGCTGTGGCGATGTTGTCTCATCTTTCTTCTTGGTCGAAGTCTCAAATGATGATGTCACAGACTGGCAAGCACTGATGGTACTCATCAGCGACTCTAGTTTCTTGGTGATCTGATCCAATTTGTCCAGATTTTGTGTTCTTTATTCTATCATAATGAGTTTTTATAGATCATGTGATAGCTTCTTGATGATATCAACCTTGGAGAGATGGCCCCCTATGATACTGAGGTTGGAGCTCTCATCTCTCTCTGCCTCGTAAGACGATGCCATGTGCACTGGCTTGTGGAGGACCTAGGGCTGTCTCTGATAAGCATGGGATGGAGAGAGGGTGACCTCTCCTTCAGCCATCTCTTCAAAAATCTGCCATACTACATCTTCATCCTTATTAAAGTCTGATCCCCCATAGGCAATGTCAACTAATCTTTGAATTTCAATATTTAAGCCCCTGAAGAAATGTTGGACCAAGTTGGTCCTCGGTATGTCATGGTGGGGGCATTTCTCCTACAGATATGTGAATCACTCCCATGCTTCATGAATTGACTTGTGGGTAACATAGGAGAAGTTGCTAATTCGGGTTCGTGTCTGGTTGAACCGACCGAGGGGATACCTCTTGTGAAGGAAGGCTGACTTAAGTCCCTCTCGGGTCATCACGACCTTTCCCAAATGGTTGACCCAGTACATGGCCTTATCTTGGAGGCTGAAGGAACATGTTTTCATCTTGGCTATACCTAACGAGATGTTAGGGTAGCGTGTTGTTCGACAGATGCGAGAAAACTGCTGTAGGTTAATGTATAGTTTCTCATTGGTGTTCTCATGGAAGGTAGATAGAAGAGCAAGGAACTGAGGTTTAAGCTCAAAGTGAGAATGCATCGGTGGGATGCGAATCGACTCGATCATCTTCTTGTCCCCAAGGTTATACGTCTCTTTCAATGTAGGTTTAGGCACCTTCGATCCTTATTCCTCTTCCTCTTAATCATCTATGGGAATCTCATCCTCATTTCTTTCTCCTCCTCCTGGTATGTTCCTTAGATTGTTCAACATGTCTTGTGAAACACAATCTGGGTTAATGCTTTCTCAGTCAGTTGCTGCTAGATTGCTTGGATGGAAGCCAACAACTGAGCATTCACCTAGTTCTGATCGGGCGCTTGGCCCTGTTCTAGATAGGGAGGCTGATGTCCTTTCCCTTTACCTCGAGGATCCATCTCTAGGTCTAAATCTGACGAAAGGATCTTTGAGATCCATGACTGACTTCTATCTGTAATGCAAGAGGTATCCCATTCAGACCACTATGAAATTGAATGCCAGTTGAAGTGATGAATATGAGATAAGGGGAAATCCTAGGTAGTTGGGAATGGAGTAAAAGATGTAGACTGAAATCGACCTCCATTCGCAACGGGCGGATAGGGGAAAAGAGTGGTCCTGGTTTATTGAGAAATAGAATGAAAGTGGAAAGAAGATGAGGAGTCTAAAGATAGGTCCGCAAGGTCCGAACTGGGTTCTCGGGAATCGCCTCTGATTATTGATGTTGTTGAGTTCATGGAATCGCTATAGGTATCAGTGGAGTCCCAACTGGACCATCCATGGATCGATATCATAGAGAAAAAGAAAGATCGATGTAGGAGGAAGGATACGATGGAAAATGAGGAATAAAGGGAGTGTAAAATAATAGAAAGTCTTGCAATGAGCATGGGGTCAAAGAGGAAACATATATGTCAAAATTTGCGCAAGTGCACGAGACTTGATCTTTAAACCTTAATCTAGATCCATACGATACACAATACAAAATTGTGCTCACCAACTCTACACCTGTGAATCCCTAAAGGATCAACTATTTTTATCTTTTCATTTTTAGAGTTGTTATTTCAAGCATATCTTTTAACAAGTCCTTAGACACTGACCCTATAGGAGCGAGAGTATTGCTGGAAAAGTATCCCATACTTGTCCTCCTCATTTGTAACATGTAGTCTGCATTTTTTAAGGTCCTTGTAACCCTTCATGGGTCCCTACTCAACCAAAAATGAGAGAGAGGAAGCCAATAGCTGAAACCACTATTTCGGACCTCGCTCTCAACGGAATCACCCGTGAGCATGCAAGGCCCTACTTGGATGTGAGACAATGAGATAGACAACCCATGAGGACATGGCCTAAGCTCAATACTTCAGATAGGGTTGGTGTTCCATACAAGGCGGGAACACCATCGTTGACCAAGTCTTACTCGTCCACGTATGTTAGAAGAACCAATACTTCAGAAATTCAGATGATACACAAGGCAGTTACTGACTGGGTTTTTGGCTCTAATCCTTAGTAGGTTATGCCTTTCTCATGGGAGGGGTTTTGGTCCCGTCCTAAGGTACCTGAAAACAATGAGGGCTTTATGAACACCAAATAATGATATCCATTTTATATTTTAATTAAGGTCAAAGTTTATTTAACAGTCCCCTAGTTTTAGATTTTTTCGGGTTTTCCTTTTTTGGATATTTTGCATACAAGCGCCTAATGATTTTTTGAATTCTCATTTAAGTCCTAGATGCTCAAAATCAGAGGGAGATATCGAAAACATCATGTGCGTTGTTTCGATGATGGAAATCTCACCATAGAATCTAATGATGCATGCATAGTTAGAGGACTTACAGTGTTTCCCAGCTCTCTCTATGTGGTATGCAAAATAGAATTTTTAAACCTATCTACATGGAGATGTGCAATCAACAAAATCACCATAAACATTAACTGCCATTAGCTGTGAATAACCACATGCCAATTATTTATAAATGAACTTGAGTCCAATCTTGGATACATCTCGGTGCCCGCCACAACAGGTCCTGCCAGCATTGTATGATGCCTCTCTCAATGCGTGGGTTCAAGTCCAGATAGTTCACAATTATTAATTTGACTAGATCCAAATGTAGAAGACTATAAGAACATGATTCTTATTATGGTTTGGACCTAATTACCGATACAAGTTGTCCTATATCTAAGGGCTCCATGCACACAAAACAAATAGAAACAAAGGTGGAAAACTCAAAACATCAGGAAACAAATAAAAATAAGGCGATAAAAACTCAAAAAATCCACGACGAGGCCCCAGGTGAAAAATCACCCGGGCAATGGACCTCATTAAGTAGAGTATTGTCCAAGTCCCTGTATTATTACACATAATAATGAATAAATGACTAATGAATTGCTCTCTCACCAAAAATAAAATAAAATTCTAAGCTATCATCTATGCTAAGTGTCCTCCTTGCCATGCTTGCTGTCTCTCCTACTGGCCAGGGCACGAAGGCTAGTCTCCACCATGCTTGGCTGCATCAACTCCCTAAGAAGTCATCCTTACATAGTGGGCCCTCACATCAAAAATAACAAGAAAGATATTAGCACGAATAACCAAATAATTTGTACAAAGAAATGAGAGCTATAATATGTACAAGGAAGAAAAGGAAGACAAAGTATGTACAAGAACAATAAAAAAATTAAAGAAAATTATGCACAATTTAGGCTGTGACACATTGCTCCCCAACAACGACACCCATTAGTTGAAACAGATATCTATGAGGGTCTAATATATCCTCATTAAAAGAGCAGCGAAGATGGAGTGTCGCTGAGGCAACTGCTCACAAAACCCAGATTCAAACAACAAGTACCCACAACATATAATGAATCAATAAATGACAAAAATGTGAAGTACAATTTATTATACTCTAGAAACAAAGATGTATGGCAAGCAAGCATGTAGAGGTCGTGACACTGAGAGCAAACAAGGTAGCCTAATGATCAATCAAGGATGAATTATGTATACAAGTCTTTTTTTTACATGGGTTTTTTTTTGTTTTCAAATTTTTATTTGATTTTTCTTTTGCATATGTATTTTTAAATTTCTAATTTTCTGTTTTTTAATTTCTTTTTAATTTAAAGATTATATAATATAATATATATGTCAATATAAGGCCATATAAATAGGCATAATGTATGATATGAAGTATATCTACATTTTATTTATAGATATAAAAGCCAGAAAAATATTAAGAAATATACCCCACATTATATATATTTCCATTTTAAAATATTTATAAGGTATTTATGATAATAATATAAACCATGTATATATTGATATATAATACAATATAGGGTATTATAATTATAAACATAGATAAAAATTATCAA
The DNA here is from genome assembly GCA_037367405.1 of Ottelia alismoides. NCBI lineage: Eukaryota > Viridiplantae > Streptophyta > Magnoliopsida > Alismatales > Hydrocharitaceae > Ottelia > Ottelia alismoides. Next base: position 212,427 of record JAZKJV010006750.1, read on the forward strand.
AATTTGCAAAATATATTGTTTTCGGGTTTTTCCTATTTTCAGCTATTTTGGTGATTTTTTGAGGATTTTTGCTAAATTTTAGGTATTTTTAAAGTAAAAAAATCCCAAAATAAGGATTAAATAAATAGATCGAATCATTTTGAGATTCAAAAATAGTAAATAAAGTAAAGAATTCTCAAAAATAATTTTCATATGTAATTATATATAGAAATAAAATGATCAAATAGAAATACATATTTTTGGAATTTTTGCAGAATTTTTATATTTTTAAAGGATTTTGGAGCTTTTATTTTTTTTATCATTTTCTTTTTCTATTTCTAAGGATTTTTGGTCTAAAGATAGAGAATACTATAATAGACAAAAAATTATTTTTTAGGATTTTTTCAAAAAGGTTTTATAATGTTTAGGTATTTTCTAATTCAAACATGGGAAAATTGCTCTTTTTTATTTTTAATAAATAGGTAAAATGCATCGAATGCAAAACAAAATATATAGCATGAAAGAACATGCATCCAAGTACATTGTCCTATTTTTGCATAATTTTTGGAGGGCAGAAGATATTTATAAAAATTAGGCAAGCATGCACAAAAATTGAATACCAACAGGGACGTTTTTACAAATATTAAAAAGTTTACATGCATTCCAGAACCCTAATACAAAATCCATAGGTCTAATGTACAATTTAACCACGAATATTTAAATTAAAAGTGCCTGGCAGGGGTATACATGCTATATACAAAGGGTTCAAGGTCTTCTATACAATTTTTACACAACATTTAACACTGAATACACAAAATTTTGGACTATTTATAAATACAAAAACTAGCAGGGGTATAGTTGCAAAATACCCACCTCACGTGGGGGGCAACGTGAGGTGAGCTGGTACGAACATTAATGCAAATACACAAAAAGGCAGGGGGCTCCATGCAAGAATACCCCTATTATTACACTTCAGATCGAAAATTAAATACTGAATAAAAATATACAAAAATGTGCAAGGCATTTTTTATATTTACCCATTAGTGCATGCCCACGGATGGCCATGGTGGCACCATGTAGATACCACTTACTCGATCAATGGCTGGGAGTGAGGCACCGATTTGTCTAGAGTGAACAACCCATATTAGATCTGGACCTAGCTGAGGATCTGATGGCTCCAGAGGGGGAAGAAAGAACAAGGAAGAATGCCTCCCCGTCCCTCTTCGATCGTGTTGTTCTCCACGTCCCATCAACCTGGGAGCTTGCTAGCGGTCCCCTGAGCTTCTTGGAGGGGTCCTGTGTCGAATGGCACCAACAAGAAGGTCCGAGCCTCACTGGGGAGAGGCCCGGAGCTCGAGGAATAATCAAGTGCTTGGGAACCTCTCTTAGCTGTGTAATTGACCCTATCAGGGTCTTTGGAGTTGCAGAGCTGTAGAAGAAGACTCAGGGGCTTGAGGCGAGTCACCTCAAACCAAAATGAAGATAATGAGTGAGATGAAGGAGCTCCGGTGAGGGGTGGCAGAGGAGCTCCGATTAGCTGGTCCATGGAGGACCAGGTTGGTTCGAAGTGGAGAAAATATGAAGCAAGAAAAGGGGAAAGGAATGGGCATGGAAAGCAGGTTGGAACTCGACGGAATCACTGTGAAACATGGCCGGAGTAGTGAGATCTGACGATCCAAAGTTCAAACATTACACTAAACTAAAGATCTAAGTGTGAAATAAAAGATAGTAACAAAATAACTAAGACTAAATCTACCTAAAATGGATAACAGATGCGTAGCTCATACCTGGGAACCATGGAGTAGAGGTGTCGCTGGAGCTCTACCTTGGAACACCTCTCCTCCTCCTTACATCACCTGATAATTGGAGGATGCTCACTCTATCACCGAGAACACACACACACGCATATCCAAAGGATTTGGGACTCAAAGAGCGATCAAAGTCGAGTTTGGTGGAGAAAGGTTTTATTTATGGACACATTTTAGGGTCGACTTCGATCGAGGTTATTTCGTGCCTCGATGGAGATCAATGGGATCTAATGATGGTGCGTGAAGGACGATCGTGATAATTGAGGATCGAAGAAGAGCTCGGGGCGAGTTGATGATCAGTGCGGCCTGGAAAAATTGAGGAAGTGGGGAAGCTCAAGGTTCGGATAGAAGTCAGAGAGGAGGGTAGTATAGTTGACCTGGGTCAACAAAAGAGTGAATCTTGTTGGTCCACGTGGACCAACCAGAAAAATGCAAGGAAAAATGCCTTGTAAAATGAATGATAATTAGTAAATGAATTTAATAATTAAATATTATAAAATAAAAAAATGTTTATTATTTTATGTAGTATGTTATTCCTATTGTTATTTATTTTTATGAGGCTATTTATTACAAGTTATTATTTACATGTATAGTTATAAGTATGTTTACTTAAATATGTGTATTTTATTTTTATTTTGTATTTTATATTGTGGTATTTTATATACATAATTTACATAGTTATAACCTATTTAGATACACTTAAATATATTTTTTGTATTTTTTCTAATGTTATTTGTATACTTAAATAAATAAATGTATTTATTATATAGGTATATGTATAGGTAATTCATCTATATCTTTTATATACTTATTTATTTTATTTCATTTTTAATGGTTTTCTTTTTATCATAATTATGTACATATAATGTAATAATATTTACAAAATTAAAAAATAAAATAATGAAAAATATAAATAATAAAGAAAATGAATATTTTATTCAGGTATATTGTACAATAGGGGGTCCAAAAACCGACTTTTGCATCTTAAATCCAAAAAAATTAACACCTACATTAAATAACTAATTAAAAGTTATATAAATTAAAGGTGATTTTGGTGCATTTTGAATTTTTATGGAGAAGATATGGGTCTGGGCAGTTTAGGTTTTGGAATCTTATTCAGAGTGTAGAATGAATACTGTATATTATTTTTGTGTGAAATTAATTTTGTATTTTTCTTTGTATTTTTATCTAAACTTTCATGTAGAAAGTTTATTGATTTGAGGTATAAATAATAAAGAATAAAATATGTCCCAAAAATGAATTATTTAAGACTAATTAAATGGGTTTTTTATTGTATTTTTGGCCCTTATCTCCCTCTACTTTATTCCTTGTCGACCAAATCTCGGGGTTTAGGGTCATAAAATACCTTTGATATTTTATTTTATTTTCTTTCCTTTATTCATTAATTTTGTCTTTAAACAATGTATTTTATACAATATTTATACAAAAATAATGAATGTTAATTGATGCAAAATAATAATATTTACATGCATTTATCTAGGTTTTAAAGATCAAAATTAAAGAATAAAGGTGATGAAATGGAGATTCATAAAATCCCTATATCATGCATAAAAAAATTACCAGGCTTGAGGCGAGTCGCCTCGACCAAGAAATGAAGCTGGGAAGCATGAGGGGTGGAATAGTAATGAAGATCCGACGTACGACAGAGGGTGGATCCTGATTCACCAGATCTTAGGGAGATCTGGGATGGAAGGATGGGCAATCAACAGAGAAATGAAGGGAAACGTAGTGAGATGGAGAGAGAGTAGAAGCACTGGTAATTCACGATGGATTTGGCCCGAAGCTCGAGCTCCGGGTCAAATTAATGATTTCTAATTACTCCTAAATCTAACAACTAAATGCAAAAATTAAAGAACAGAAATGAAAAGCTACGCTAAGGTTTACCTAGGAAGGACTAGAAAAGGGCCTCGAATCGACCAGGGGGTCGAAGAGGTGGAACCACCGATGAAGCGCTGACGATGGGAGGATCTAGCTCTGACGAGCTTCCTCCTCGCTACAGAAGGGCAAGAAAAAAATCCCTGTCACCGAGCTTCTCCTTTACACACAATTTGAGGGGCTAACACGCTCTCCAAGGGTGATTAATCAGACAAAAAGGTGGAGAAGGCAGTTTTATATACTGAGAAGCGACGAGTTTCAAGGAGGTGTTGCATGCAAGGAAGCGGGAATTGGTGGAGACTCAGGTGTGGGCGAGGTAATGAGTGTGTTGGGATTAGAAGGATGGAGGGCTCGAGGCAGAGAGAGGCGTGGTGGTGGCGTGGAAAATGGGGGAAGAAGGGGTAGAAATGAGGTCTGACACGGGTGGTCGAGGAAGAAAGATAGTTGACCTAGGTCATCTCTTGGAGAGCTCTGGTTGGTCCACATTGACCGATTAGAAAATTCCAAGGCCAAAATGCCTTGTAAATCAATATTAATTAATAAATGATTTAATTAATTTTTGCTTAAAATTAATATTAATTAAAAATGTTTATAATTGCATGTAGTATTTTATTCTAATTTTTAATTATTTTTACAAGGCCTTTTATAACATGATATTATTTACATGTATATAGGTAAATATACATGTATTGCATATATTTTATTTTTAACTTGTATTTTGTATTTTATTATTTTTTACAAATATTTTATATATTTTTAATTTATTTAATTACATATTTAGTTATTTTTATTATATTTTTTTCTTAGTTTATTTATACACTTAATTAATTATGTACACTTATTATGTAGGTATATATAGGTACAATTCATTTATGTACTGATATACATTATTTATTTTATTTTCTTTTTAATGGTTTTATTCTATTTTAATTATGTATATGTGTTTTAAATAATGTTTATAATTTTATAAAAATAAAAGAAAGTGAAAAATATAAAGAATAAATATATTGAATATTTTATACATGTATACTATACAATGGGGGGCCCAAAACCTAACATTTGCATCTTAACTCCAAATTGAATGGAATCACCTTCATCAAATAACTTATTTAATTTTATGAACAATAAAGTTGAGTTTTATCAATTTTGAATATGTATGGAGAAAATACGGGCCTGTAAAGTTTTCTTTACGCCTTTTTATTTTGTGTGTCTTGGGCACACTTTGCATTATTTTTCAATGAAATCAATTTTCTATTTTTCTTTGTATTTTTCTTTGTATTTTTATATACAATAATCATATAACGGGTTTTATTATGTGTGATATAAAAATAATAAAATAAAATAGGTCCCAAAATGTTATTATTAGGCAAAATAAATTAGGGTTTTCTGTGTATTTCCTGTAAAGTTTCTTTGCCCTATCTCCCCATACTTTATTCCTTGTCGACTAAGTCATCATTACGACTGGGTCTCAGGATTTAGAGTCACTCAGTGTCTTTGACACTTCAATCCTTTTCTTTTCTTTCCTTTATAATTTTATACAGTATTTTATATAATTTATTGAGTGTTTATTTTCATATATTAATAACATATACATGCATTTAGCTTGGGATTTAAGGCCAAAATGAAAGAATAAAGGTCATAAAATAAGGATTCATCAGTCATCCATGACCACCTCGAGAAAACTGCCCACCAAGTCTGCAAATACTACTAGCACACACCTTTAAAAAGTAGTTGGGGCATTACATTACCAAACGACATCCGTCTGAATACGTAAATCCCAAATGGACAGGTGAACGTGGTTTTCTCTTGATCGTCGTGTGCTATTGTAACTTGATTATATCCCAACTAGCCATCCAAGAAATAGAGATATTCCTTTACGAGCTACCTCTCGACTATTTATTCGATTAAATGAAGTGGAAAATGATCCTTCTTGGTGGCAATATTCAAGCATCGGTAGTCTACACTGACACACCATGATTTTGGAACTTGGGTCAGAATCTCCTCTCCTTTTTTGTTTATCACGGTAGTGATTCCCGATTTCTTAGGCCATGTGCAACGAACTTAACCATTTGAAATTTGGGATGGGATAGATGAAACCTACATCACCCCACTTGGTGATATCATTCATCACAACCTCCCAAAGGTTAGGGTTCATGCAATGCTGAAATTCATAGAGGGCTTATTGTTCTCTTCCAAGTAGATGCGATGCGAGCATAATGAGGGGTTAATCCTATGGAGATCTGATATTTTCCAGCTTATCGCCTTACGGTTTCTTTCAAGAACCTTAAGCATACGAGACTCTTTGTCCTTGGTCAGTTGTGCATTTATAATGATTGGGAACATGTTAGGCTCACCTGTAAGGAAGGCATACTTCAACACAGATGGCAATCGCTTCAGCTCCTGGAGGATTTGGAATTAGCTTTGTGGTGATTTGCAACTGTGGAAGGTGTGTGATCATTCATCGGGAGATTATGCACCATGGTAACATTCAGCTTTGAGTTCGGTGTATCAAATAGATCTACAATGAATTCTTCTTGCTCCGATGAGAATGGAAGTGTTTCATTGAACTCAGATAGCGCATCAGCATGCAATTCATCATCAAAGACCTCAGGGAATGTGATTATGCTTTCCAGGCACTACTCCTTGGAGAGGAATTCCTGGGTTTCATCATCATTAAGATATAATGTAGTGTCTCTGATTTTTGCCAAAAAATCATAGTTATCTGTTATGTTCGGCTTGGTCATGCATTCATCTAACATAAATTCTATAAACTTTGATACTTGGATAATGTTCACCTGAACCATATCGTTGCTTGAGTGAAAGGTAATGGTGCCGGTGACATAGTCCACTACTGCCTCGGCAGTTCGAGGAACGACCGTCCCAATATAATCGAGGTCTAGAGCAAGGGGACTAAGGTGTCCATATTTAGGATAATGAAGTCCACATGGAAATACATCCCTTGGATGATGACAATGACATCCTCAAGCCTACCCCTTGGCCGCTTCACGGAAGTATCTACAAACTGCAGAATTATTCTGGCTTGCTTCAATGTCCTAACCCAAATTCCTTGAGTAGTGAAGTAAGCATAAGATTGATAGACGACACACTGTCAAGAAGTACTCTTTCAATATCTTGGTTGAAAAGCGTGCATCTGAAGAGTGGTTTTCCCTTGTCCTTGTTCTTGGAGGGGAGGTTGCTAATGGAGCTCATAGTAGCCACGGTGAGGACATGTTTTTCTGCATGGTTGCGTCTGTTTTTGCGGGGCTGATGCTTTGAAGTACATGCCTCTTTCAGACCTTTCTTCACAGTCGACATGTATTCCATGGCTTTTAAGAGTGACATTTCTAGGATAATATTTTGCAAATTTTCAATCACGCTTAGATCAGACAAATCATTTTCTAGTTTTTTGTATTTTTCAATGCTTACAAAAATAGAATATTTACATCATTAAAAAATTGTTCTAGGGAATAAGTGTTTACATGCAAATGATCAAAAGTGGTACAATCATTTGCTCTACTAGAAAAGATAACAAAAGGAACATCGATATCACTTGCTCATGTTGGATCCATTGTTGGTGCCGGCATCTCGTTGGTTGCATCGACATCACCTAGGATTTTATTGCTTGAAGGGTATTTTGGGTTTTCTTCATTTTTTGGTTTTTCTCTCAATATGGTGCTGCAAGTGTTTCTTTTTTTTCTCCTCCTCTTGAAATCGATGTGGGCATATTTGATGAAGGCTCACCCTGTGAAGCTTTATTTTTTCCTTTCATGGTCACAGACATCTGTAATTTCCTACCACTCCTATGAATCATAGAGTTAGATAACATACTTGGATCATTCATACCTAACTCAATTGGGGATTACACATAGAAAACTACATGCTCCTTGCATCAAAAATTGTTTGGATTAGCCTCAACTTGAGCTGGGATGAATGTTTTGGATGCGGTGAGGTCATCCAACTTCTGGCTCATTTGACTTAAACTTTTCACCAATTGTTCCAAGCAGTCGAGTGTAGGATTCACGGGAGTTGCATCGAAATTATCAACATGATGAGATCATTGAGGGTGGTACTATTGTGGATGCTAAGTCTTAGACTGATGGCTCTGGTACGGAAGAGGAGGGAATTGTTGAAAGTTTTGCTGAGAGGGGAACTAGTACTAGTTTTGGTAATAACCTCCCAACTGCTGGTGGTTCTGATGCCGGTATGGTTGCTGCTTGTTCTGATAACTTTATCTCCAGTGTTGGGCATGTTGTAGAGACTGCTAGTTCTGGCTAGGCTAGAAGCTCCTTCCTGTTAGTTGAGGGTGGTATGGCCGAATCGCCAAGTTCTGACCCTGATTTTGTCCACCAGGACGGGTCAGATTCTGATAATTTGCCCATACGACATTCACCACTTAGAACTACAATGGAGGTGGTAGAAGGGCTTAACATATGCGAGGCCTTTGGGTGATATACCACCATCTAGGTCTACAGTGGAGATGGCGATCCTTGGTCCGATGCTTGCACATAGTACACATGTTGAACTAACTGAGGTTGCCATTGAATCAACTGCTCAGATTAATGTAGTGTCGGTTCTTTCAGCTCTGTGGGAGTCTTAGATTTGCTGCCACAGAGTTGCAGGAGTTGATGGTACTCACAAAAAGCTCCAGTTGCTTCGATATCTGGTCCAGGTTATCCAAATGCTAGGTCCTTTGTTCGATCACATTTTGTTTTTATAGATCTTGTGGCCGATTTTCAATGATGTCCACCTTGGAGAGATGGATCCCAATGATGCTGAGATTGGAGATCTCATCTTTCTCTCCTTCATATGATGTTGCCATATGAACAAGTTTGAGAGTAATTGGCAGGTGCTTCAGAAATACTCGAGATGAAGACAAGGTCATCAATCCATCAGTCATCTCCTCAAAGATTTACCACATCACACCTTCATCTTTTTTTAAGTGAGATCCTCCACAAGCTGCATCAACTTGTTTATGAGATTCTTGATTTAACCCACCAAAGAAGTTTTGCTCCAAACTGGTCTTCGGAATATCTTAGTGGGGGCACTTTTTATGTAGGTCCCTGAACCTTTTCCATGGCTCATGGATAGGCTCATGGGATAATTGTTAGAAATTGGAGATGAGTGCTCGCATCTGATTTAGATGATCTAGAAGATAGTATTTGTGCAAGAAAGCAGATTTAAGATCCTCTCAGGTTGTCACTACTTTCCCTCGGTGATTTATCTAGTTAAGCGCCTTGTATTGTAGACTGAATGGGAAAGCAGTCATCTTGGCTACCTCCGACAACATGTTGGGGTAGTGCATGGTACCACAAATTCTATTGAATTTCTAGAGGTGGATGTCAGGTTTTTCATTCGTATTCCCATGGAAAGTAGGAAGAAGTAAGAGAAGATGCAGCTTTAGTTCGAAGTGGCTATGGATGACTGGGATCTGAATCCACTCAATGATATTCCCAATTCTTGGATTGTAAGTTCCCTTGAGAGATGGCTTGGGCCTCTCTCTCACCTCATCCTCACCTCCAGGGATCTTTACAGCATGTCTGTCTTCTCCATCATTCTGTCCTCCCCTCTGTTTCCTTGGTTCCTCCTCATCTCATTCAACATATCATGAAATGCATCCTGAGCTAGGGTCTGGTCTGTCAACTACTGTTGGATTGCCTGAATTGAAGCGAGCAACTGGTTATTAACCTCATTCTGATAAACTTGCAGACCCTTGTCTTCGGGTTCAATCTCAGGTTCAAAGTCTGAACTGATCTTCGGATTAGGGTCAATGTTTGCAGTTGGAAAATTACCCCGACTAGTCTTAAAATAGGCACCAAACATGGAGAAGTGTTCAGAATCAAGGTCAATCCTGAAATTTATTAAGTATGGAGAAGTGTAAAGAGTGAAATCAATCTCCACCAGAAAGGAGCGAATTTGGGACAAGAGAGATCACAAGGTTCGAACCAAGCTCTCAGGAATCACCCTGAATTATTAGAGATGTTGGCTCAATGGAATCTATGTAGGCATCGGTGAGATTCTGACTAATCCATCCATGAGTCGACATCTTGGGAGTGAAGAGGAAATATATGAGGAATACAAGAACATGGTGATAACAAGATAATGAAAAGAAGAAATGAAAGGAGGCTCAAAATGAGCAAGGCAGAGAGAAATGAAAACAAAGGAAATGAAAAATGGCACAAAATATGCATGACTGATTTTTGTCCTAAAACTAGATCTAAACAAACATAAATCAAATGATTCACAAACTCACACAATGTGAAGCCATAAGAGTTCGACTATTTTTATCTTTTTAATTTTATTTTGTTTTTCGGGCAAATCTTGTAACAAGTTCTTAGAGAACTAACCCTATAGGAGAGTGAGTGCTTCCAGAAATTATCCCATACTTTCCACTTCATTTGTGACATGTGATCTATACTTTTTGAGGTGCTTGATTTGGTGCCCGGGGTGCTACTCAACCAAAGAATAAGAGAGGAAATCAATAAGCGAAACCAGTACTTCCCTAGAAAATGATGTTACTCAGACGGAAGACGATGGGACAGACACACCCATGAGGGCATGGCCTATGCTCAGTACTCAGACCGTGTCAGATGTTCTACACAAGGCGAGAACACCGTCGTCGACATGGCCCTACTCAGCTACGTACGATAGAAGTGCCAATACTTTACCATCCCATGTGATAATCGAGGCAACCACAAATCGAAAATTTTGTCTCTATTCCTTAAGGGTCACACCTCTTTCAATCTGGAATGTACCTGGAAACAATGAGAGCTTTGTGAACCTAATACAATAAATGTTCCTTATAGATTTTATTTTGGTCGAAGTTTATTAAACAGTCCATCGTTTTAATTTTTAATTTTCATTTTTTTGAGTATTTTTCAGAATAATGTGCCTAACATTTTTTTGGATTTCTTTAAACCTAAGTATGCAAAAAAAGAGGGAGATGGTAGAAAAGTAATGCAAGTTGACACTAGAGTGGAAATCTCAACCACGTGTTAGAATGATGTATGCTCAGTAAGAAGACTCACAGTGGTTCTCAACGCTCTACACGCGGGATGCAAGATAGAATTTAAAATTACACTATATGCAAGTTTAAAAGCGATGAAATCACCCAAGGAAGGAATTGCTATTAGAGAAAAGAACCGATTTGTTAAATTAATCAGATAAAATACTGAGAGTCTGGTTATGGAGAGTCGTCAGTGTCGGACATGTTAGATTTTGCAAGCATTGTATCGACTCTCGTAGGGTACGTGGTATTCAATCCGGGCAATCAACCAAAATTTTATCCAAGTACAAGTAAAGAGACCATAGATACATGCATATAATTAGGATTTTGGACATAAATTACCGAGTTAAGCAATCTTAGAGCTAAGGGCTCAATCACAGAAAACAGATAAAAGAAAGGCAGAAAGCACAAATCGCAGGAAACAAATAAAAATAATAAATAGGGGGGAATAAAAGCAGAAGGCAAAGAAAACACGAGAAAATTGAGTGGACCCCAAGTGAACAAACACTTGGTAAAATAGGTCCATGAGTGAAGTTTCCAAATTACTTATATTATTACAAATTATGCAAATAAATCACTCTCTCACAAAATTAAAATTATGTCTAATCTACACCGCTCTGATGACTCCTTGTGCTCCTATGTTGCTCTCTCCTGATGGTGGGTGAAGAACCACCAACCTCCATGTCTCTCAGGTGCAGTAAGCCTCCTAAGGAGCTCTCCCTCGATAGGTGGGTCCTCGCAACAAATTCAAATAAGAAATGTGTCAGAATAATATAGATAGATAAACAGATTAGAAGGAGAGATGTGCTAGCAATAATGTAGAAGAAAATGCTAATAAAACTAAGCAAGCTAATCTACTCTACTCAACCATTGCCCCCCGATAGTGGTGTTATTTATTGAAATGCTCCTAGCTGGTCTGTTGATCTAAGACTAAATCAACAATCGGTGAGGTGACCAGGCACAAGAACATGATTAAACAACAACCAACCCACATAGATGAATAAAGCAATCAAAGTGATGCGAGTCAAAATTTATTATAACTCTACAACAGATGTATAGTGATAAGCAGTAGAGTGTCAAACACGAGAAGCAAAATGGAGTAGAGAAAAAGTGAACAACCAACTCTGGTGTTTTTGTGTGTTTTAGGCTTTTTATGTTTTTTGTGGGTTTTGATTATATTTAAATTTTATGGGTTTCAATATTATATATATAATATTAATTTTATAATTTTTATATTTTTTTATAGTTTTTTATTTTTAATTTCTTTTATTTTTTGTTTTTTAAATGTAATAAGTATACTATATATGTAATACAAATGCTCTATTATGATATAGACATATAATAAATAGGGTTTTTATCAGTTGTGCCCCTATGAGATATTGCAATATCAGTTATACCCTCTCTTTTTTGGAATATCAGTTGTGCCCCTACCTTCTTGCAAAATTCACAGTTCTGCCCTTCTATTAAGGTAAAGTAAGGGCATAATTGATATTACAAAAGGGCATAATTGTAAATATTACAATAAGATAGGGGCATAAGTGATATTCTAAAAAAGGGAGGGGTATAACTGATATTGCAATATCTCAGAGGGGCACAACTGATAAAAACCCTAATAAATATGAAAATTTAGAAAATACAAGTAGGAACAATCCTTTTTTAAGGATTTTTAAATATTTATAAGTATCTATAAATATTACTAACAATAAGCTATATATACGGTTTATATTGGTAAAAATACTCAAATTTTACAAAATAAAATCTTTTTTTTGTTTTAATATTTTCTCTATTTTTATGAATTTTTAGGCATTTTTGATAATTTTTATGCATTTTTAATTGATTTAAAAAGTCAAAACTGAGAACAAAATAATAAACCGAGTGTTTTAAAGTTTTAAAAAAAATAAATAGGTTAAAATTCCCAAAGCTGTGTTTTATATATGTTAGATATTATAAATAAAAATATGCAGTAAAAAACTTTTATTTGGGATTTTATAATTTTTTTTGCTAATTTTTTCAGGTTTTTTCATATTTTAGGGTCTTTCTTCTGTATTTTTTGTGATTTTTGGTATGGAGTTATATTATATTGAAATATGTAATATCTATTTTATGAAATTTTTAAAGGTGTATTATATTTTTTTATTTTTGTAGCTAAATAGAGAATAAATCAGTCTGAACTGATTTAAAAAACAGAAAAATGCATGGAAATGCTAGATAAAAAAATGGGGTCAATGGGGTTGCCCCCGCCTTATTTTCTTATGTTTTTATTTTTTTCCCAAAAATAAAGCCATGGATTTTCATCACTATATCCCTCTAATATATCATTCCAATTTCGTTAGAAACAGAGCCCTTCATCTAGAACATGTCGATTGCAACAATTCTAAGATCGTTAAAATTACTTGTTCTAGATGGAAGGTATATGAGTATCTATTTCTGGAAAAATTAGAATGACATATTAGAGGGCTATCATGATGAAAACACATGGTTTTATTTTTGAAAAAAATAAAAAAACATCAGAAAATACGGGTGGGGCAGTCCCATTTTTTCCATAAAAAATACGATAAACATCAAAATAATATCAAGCATTCACACAATTTTCCCATAATTTTTGATGCACAGTAGCTATTTCAATAAATTGAAAATGCATAAATAAAGTAAGACTGCCTAGAAAGGGTATATTTGCAATAAAAATAAAGTCTAAGGTCCTCTATGCAAATATTCCAGAAATATTACACTAATAGTTAAGTTTTAATACTAAAATGAAATAAAATGAGCTGAAAGGCTTTCTTGCAAAATGCCCACACATGTGGGCCACCACATGAGGTGGCGTGGTGCGGACCAAAATGTAATTACTAAAAAGTTCAGGTTCTTTAATGCAATTATTACAAATATTTTACAATGTAGATAAATGATTTAAATACTAAATATTAAATACAAAAGAAGGGGGCTTTAATATCAAATTTACCCCCATTGAGGCGCTGATCAGTGGCTGGATGGGCATTACTTAACCATGTATCACGTCAGCAACGATCGATAACCTTTCGTCAGTGGATGCCTAAGATTAGATCCTCGATGGGGATATGACAGTTGAAGGCATGCCCATCCAACGACGGCTGCTCTCTAGAAAGATCCGTTCTTATTCAGATAGTTCGTGAGGGTCCATGAAGAACATGCAAAGAACAAGCCACTAAGAAGCTTTGTTCCTGCGATTCTCAGCTCTCCGATGTCCTGGGAGGCTGCTGAGGTGCTCAAAAGATTATCAGGCTCCTTCTGTATCGCATGGAGGTGCTAGAAGGGCTCGAGCCTTGTCGGATGAGGCCTCGAGCTCAAGGGACCTGGGGTTCCTTACTGGGCTTCGAACTCTACCCTAGATACTTGGTCAAAGCTTAACTACTGCATAAAAAGACTCCCCAGTTCAAGGGGAATGCCCTCGAATAGGGGTAAAAATTGAGGCACATGGAATGGGCAAGATGGACGAGCTCCGATGAAGGGTAGAGAATCGAGCTCGATTGATCTGATTCATGCGATATCGGAGGGGAATTACGGATAATGTGAAGGAAAACAGAAATGGAATGGAGAGGGGGAGAAATAGTGAAGGGACACGATGGATTTGGGCTGAATCTTACAGCTCCAACTATTTTGGATCTCAAAATCATGCTACGATTAATGTTAATTGAGGAAACTAAGACTTGGACTAAGCTAAGGAAGGAAAATATGATTTGAAAATGAAAGAAAATCAGCTCTTACAAGAAGGTTTCTGGGAGCTCGGAAGCATCGTCGGAGCTAACCTCCGGTGAGCTGGATCTCCGCCTTCGACCTCTCCTTCTCCACGCCAAATACTCAACGATCTTACTGCTGTCACCGACAAGCTCAAGTGATCAGAGCAAGGGGTTATATAGGGTGAAGGGTGATCACGAAGGAATTGAAGGGTTTGGAACTTTATTTATAAACAAGGTGGAGAGGCTGGTTTTCGAAGGGGATTTTGATTGGCTCGATGATGATCGAGCGAATCTAATATAGGGGTGTGAATCACGGAGATCAAATATCCAAAAGTTGTTCAAGGTGCAAGGCATTTTGATCATTAGGTGTCGTGGGAAAAAGGAGAGAAGTGTGGGACTCGAGGCGCTCTGACAAGTTAGAGGCGCCAAAGGGCGAGTTGACCAAGAGTCAATACACGAAGGGCCCTGGTTGGTCCATGTGGACCAACCAGAAAAAGCCGGGTTAAATTCCTTTATTAAATCGATTAAAAATAATAAATGATTTTGTTTTTTCTCAAAACATGAAAAATATTTGTTATTTTATTTAGTATTTTTTTATGAATTTTATTTATTTTTACAAGTTGATTTATTAGGTGTTAATTTTTACATCTATAGTTGTAGGCACAAAAACCTATATACAATTTTTTTATTTTATATTTTATTATTTTATACATGTATTTTATATATTTATAATTTATTCAAATACATATGGACACTATAAAAAATACATGTCCCATAATATCTTAATATTATATATGTATCTTATAGGTATATTTTACCTATGCATTATGGGACATCATTTATTTTTATGAATTTGTTATGCTTTTATTTTAATTTTATTATTTACATTTTTTTATATAAAACTTACAAATTTATAAAAACATAAGAAAGTGAAAAATTCAAAGAATAA
Organism: Ottelia alismoides; assembly: GCA_037367405.1. Classification (NCBI taxonomy): domain Eukaryota; kingdom Viridiplantae; phylum Streptophyta; class Magnoliopsida; order Alismatales; family Hydrocharitaceae; genus Ottelia; species Ottelia alismoides. The sequence continues at coordinate 227,775 of JAZKJV010006750.1, forward strand.
ATAAATTAATTATATACAGATATATTGTTAAGGCCCCAAAAGCCAACTTCGCATCTTAACTCAAAAATAAATGAAACCACTTCATTAAATAGACAATTTAATTTTATGAACAATAAAGAGAGATTGGTGAATTTTGAGTTAGTACGGAGGTCTGAGAAGTTTTCTTTGCGGCCTTTTATTCTGTGTGTCTCAGGCACATTGTGCATTATTTGAATGAAATAAATTTTGTATTTTTCTACACATCATTTTTACAAGTTTCATGTTCGAAGTTTGTTAATTTAATGTGTAAAAATAGTAATGTAAAATAGGTGCCAAAAGACAATTATTGAGCTATTAAATTAGGGTTTCTGAGCTGTATTTTGTACAATTAATATGCCCTATCTCCCCATAGTTTATTCCTTATAGACCAAGTCAATTCTTGACGTAGTCTTAGGTTTAGGGCCATTTAATACCTTAGATATTTTATTTTATTTTATTTTCTTTCCTTTATTATTTTATTTTGGCATAAATATAACATCTATACAATACATGAATCAATAAATGGATGTTAGTGTGCACAAATTAATGATATATACATGCATTCAACTAGGGATTTAAGACCAAAATGGAAGAATGTAGGTTTTTAAACGGATATTCATCAGGAATATATAGAGAAAAATTAAAAAGAAAAGAAGGAGCAAGTCGGGTCACTCACCCCCCTATACTTAGGATCTGGTCATTGATAAAGATCAGATTTATCAGCACTATTTATTATTATTATCTCTCTTACTTATGTAATTCATTAACATTGATTAACAACTAACTATAATTAACAAATAACATGTTGTAAATAATTAACTTTAATTAATGTATATAAATAAATATATTATTGTGCCTATATTTTATGTGTTCCTTTATTATTAAAAATCAAATAAAAATTAATTTAATATTATTCATAATTACTAATATTAAATGTATATTAAAAGTTCAAAAAAATAATAAAATAAATAAAAAGAATAATTTTAATACTTGCAAAAATATTACCATGTATTTGTAATGTATTCTCTCTTTGTAAACTATATGAAAGTTTTAGATCTCATTAAGATCTACAACTTTCATGTTGAACATTTTTCTTAATTCTTTCTTTAGTTATTTCTTTGTGATTTTACTTTATTTTTCCTATTTTATAGTCTTCTGATTGGGACACGTGACCCAATCATTTGGTGCCACCTCACCTGCTCCTTTGTATTCTTCTATCCTCATTTTGAGCCGTTTTATCCTTTGATCAGATGGTTGAGACCGGTTCAGAACTGCCCCTCTTCCAACCATCTGATCATTCTGATCAGATGTGCATCAAGCTGTCCATCCATGTCCCCCAAGGGTTGTTGGATTACATGATCCAACATACCTGGCTTGTCTTCAACCTCCCACCTCCACCTCTTCGAAGCGATGCAAGTTGAAAACTGTCAATTTCTCCAAATTCCACCAACCAATTCATGTGTCCTCACTTCTTTTCTCACCGCCGATCTCTGAACTCCTCTATCCTCGTCCATACACAACCTTAAGTAACCTTCATCGACCTCGTGTGCTATCGGGAGCAGAGGCTGAAGCCACCACTCCTCAACCGCTAACCATATCCAAACTCCATCTTATCTTCTTCAAGTACCCTTCCAACCACCATTGCAAGGGATTACCATTCTAGTGCAAAATCTCCTAACCCATGTTTGCCCCTAATTGACAGTTAGTGGTCAAGTTGAGCGTGACGATAGAGAGCTCATCGCCGGCGAGATCCGAGGTGAGCTCTGCCTTGCTACAACACCATTGGTGGCTGTTCGAGATTTGAACTTGAGCCAAGTTTGTCAGGAAATGATTGAGGAACTCAAGTCCTTAAATCAGGCTATGTTATCTTATTCTTCCATTGCTCCAGGTACTATTCGTTCCATTTTTCTTGTTATTTTCTCTATTTTATCCATTTTATTTTGTTCAATTTAGATTCCATCTCATGAGATATATCCATCCTTGACCTTCGTTATCATACGAAGATCTTCGTGCAATCATCAGTCCAGTCAATTTGTCTATTGTTTAACATCTCCATCTTAATCTTTATTGCTTCTCTACACAGGAAATAAACCCATTAGGACTTCCATTCAAAGCATGTCTTTACTCCTCCATTTCATCCTAAAACATCCCAAACTACCCTAAAATTCGCTTGACTTTTGGTCTAACTTAGTAGGTGCTTCAATGGACGGAGTTATGTCAGAGTAGATTTGCAGACCATTGTCTCCGTCGACCAGAGTTCACCAAGACCTTCTAAGATTCTCAACAGAGGGATGAGGGATCTACCTTTATTTCCTGGACTCCGTCTTTCTTCTTCGACTTTCAAGCACTTCAGACGACATTAAAGAAGGAAGCTAGGGCACATCGGGGCTCCACCAATCCTCCGCTGCTCAAGGAGAAGCATGAAGAACTAGCACAACATGTGCCATTGGATTGGGTTGAATTAGGCATCATCCAACAGTTGGCAAGAAGCCACGTCGATGCATACAGATCTTCGCTTCATACCCTGAGGTTCATAGTAGCAAGACCATAATAGCAAGCCACATCGGCCTGATCCTCCTTCGTACTCCGAACCTAGCCACCACACATGCAAGGCATGTGGGGTGGACATTTTGCAAGCATACCCTTCTTGATTTCCAATATCGTAGATAAGTCCCTGCCAATGGTTAAATTGCATGGATGTCCATGTAGTTTTTAATATTTGTAGTTTAGTCCTTATGAGGACCTTTTCATAGTTAAATAAAGTTGTTTTTGTTGCATTTATTCTCCCGTGTTGTTTCTTGAATAACATGTGGAACTTTTATCCAAATTGAATGAACCAGTGTCATTTTAAAGCTTGTTTTATGCTCTTTAAATAAGTTATTTTATTTACTAATTTGATCTGTTAGTCTTGCATCAAAATTTAGAGTCTATTTTTTTCAGCCTTGATATTATAATGAAAAGTATTCTTATTATGGCTTATTAGTTCATTGAACTTCCTGATTTTCATCAAGTATTTATTAAATAAAGAAGTGGATTAATTAATAATTCACGAGATTGATTATACGTTGTGCTCTTCATTCGTGTAGCATTGCATCACCATTTTATTTCTATAAAATATGTGCATAAAAACCTTTTAAAAAATCATACTTTGCATTGTATATTATGCTTGACGTAGATCACCTTTAAATTACTAAATTAAATATTTAACCCCTAAATTAAGTTAGCTAATTGTTCGCATCCTTGTGTTTGACATGGACTTGTCCAAGATAAATTAAAGTCGAATCCTCTTCGTATAGGTCTTTCGTTTTGATTCTAACTGAGTGTTGATTGGTCATATTATAATGAATGTATATTATTATTTCCAATAAACAACTCATAAGTCATCCTAAGTATAGCCATAAAATGAAAATGATACAGAAGTGGGGTAAGTGATGTGAATCATGGGAGATGGAGGAAATAAAAATGAGAAAAACTATACAAGATGGAGTGAGAATATACAAGTCTCAAGAAGGTTTGTGACGAATTTTCTTGAGAGAATGGATAGGGAAGATGAATTGAGGATATATGTCGATATTGGAATCATCCTACAAAGAGTAGTAATGAGAGGATGGAAAGTCCAACGAGGATCAACACATGGCTGCTTGCTTGAGTGGGGTTGAATAACAACCTTACCACATGCATTTACGACGATCACATCATCATCAAAACTAGATAAGGAATCCTCAAAAGATTCCATGTTTGTGGAGACCATTTTGGCTGGTGATCTAGAACCTGAAGCAAAGAGGGGAAGAGGCGAATGACGCTCCTTGAGGGGTTAAGGGGAATGCCTCATGGAGTCGAGTCTCACCTTTTATTGACTAGATAAACGACCAGAGAGAACGACCATTTTATTGGAATGGAGTGTTATGTTCATGGTTGTCTCTCTAGGTTTAAGTCCTGAATGTGATCTACATAAAGATGCGATTGGTTGTGGAAGTGGAGGTGCAGGAATCGTATCATCAAATAGTCAAGACAATCCAAAGAGATGGTGTCCATCTCGGGGAGAGCTTCTATTTGTATGTCCTCTATAGAAGCCGTCACAATAATGGTGATGCAAGTAGTGAGAAATTTGGATGTGTGGGGAATCTCTAAACCAATGGTCAGCTCGATAGTCAGTATCTCAGATGTAGTAGAGAGATAGGACTCATCTGTCTCTCGATGGTCATGACTATCAATGGTTATGTGAGTCGCCTTGGGATGGAGTGTGTCCTCAAATGCCACTTGCAATTGATGTGTACCCAATTTAAAGAAACCAATCTCCCTAGTCTCGCAACCTATAGTCGCCTTAGACAAGGCTAAGAACGGCTTCCCAAAAATAACAGGAGACTGGGAGAACTCTCCTCGGTTCTCAATATCAATGATCGTAAAGTCCACTCTGAGCGGAGCACCTTGCAAAGTAATGATGCCTGAAATAATCGCTCTCGACTGTCTTATGGATCGATCAATCAGCTGAACGATCACTCTCGATTTCCTAAGTGGTCCAAGTTTGAGCTTGTCAAACATGGAGGTCAGGAGGATGTTCACATATGAGTAATTATCTATTCTAGCATGGGTAAAGATGGAATCTTTGATTTCACATTCAACTCTGGGCAACTGCTTCACTCTGTTGCTCTTGGTCTATCTCCCCATCACGAAGGAGGTGGCCATAGATACTAGGTGTATCTCAGTCTTGGTTCTCTTATTGCTTGACCTCTTAGGCATCAATTTACTCCTTACGAATCTTTTGAGGTCGGGAAAGTGTTCTATGGATTTTATTAAGGGAAGCTCTAGAATCAATTCTTTAACGATTTCTTCCCTAAGGGTAGGGTACAATTTACGTAAGTCCTTTTCATTTTCAAATTTTATCATATTTTCTTGGTTTTCAATTTTTTGAGTCTTTTTGAGATTTCCATTTTTTTGGTCTCTTTAATAGGTGGAGGAGGAATGGGAAAATGTTCAGGCTCTAGATTGGAGGACAAGTGGTTAATAGAAGAGGGAGGTAGAATAGATTCCAGCTATACAGAGTGTGTGAGTTTATAAGTGTCTGATGAACTCTCATTTTATCACCTTTATCCATTCATTTTGTCCTTAAATACCTAGCTAAATGCATGTATATGTCATTAATTTGTGACAATAAACACTCAATAAATCACATAAAATACAGTGTAATATATTATATAAATACTATAGTTAATTCCAAAATATAAGAATAAAGGAAAGAAAAGAAAAAGAGTGAAGTGTCAAAGGAAATGAGTGACCCTAGGCCCCAAGACCCAGTCATCATGATGAATTGGTCTACACGAATAAAGTAGGGAGAGATAAGACAGATTAACTATACATGAAATACACAGAAAACCATACATCATTTTGCCTAATAATTGCATTTTAGGACCTATTTTATTTATAATTTTTACACCCTAAATTAATAAACCCTCAACATGAATACTGTACATAGAAATACAAAGAAAAATACAAAATTGATTTCATTGAAAAATAATGCACAATAAACACGTGACATACAAAATAAAAAGCTGCAAAGAAAACTTTGCAGACCCTTGTCTTCTCCATACATATTCAAAATCAATCGAACTCATTTTTAAAATTCATAAAACAAAATTAGATATTTAATGAAGGTCGTTTCATTCAATTTCGAGTTAAGATGCAAAATTTAGCTTTTAGGTCCTCATTGTCCAATATACTTGTATATAACATTCAATATATTTACTCTTTATATTTTCACTTTCTTTTATTTTTATAAATTTGTAAATATTATTTAAAATATATATACATTATTAAAATAGAATAAGCCATTAAAAATTAAATAAAATAAATCAGTTACTCTAATGTATAGATGAAGTGTACCTATACATACCTACATGATAAGTGTACATAATTAATTATGTAAATAAACTTAGAAAAATATAATAAAAATACCTAAATAAGTTATTTAAATAAAATATAATTAAATAAAATATAAATATATAATATATGTATATAACAATAAAATACAAAATACAAATTAAAAATAAAATATACAAAATACATGTATATCTACCTAATTATATACATGTTAATAATAACATGTTATAAATAGCATTGCAAAAATAAAAAAATACCCTAAAAATACTACATTAAATTATAAACATTATTTATGTTTTATCTAAAAATTAATTATTTCACTTATTATTTTATTAATTTTAATGCATTTTTCTTGGAATTATCTGGTGGATCCATGTGGGCAAACTAGATCACTCTGACAGTTGACCTCCAGTCAACTATCCTTCCCAGCCATCTGACTTGTCAGACTTCACATGAACCCCAGACTTTCTCCCCATTTTCACTTACTATGCCTCCCTCTCCCTCGATCTCACTACCCTCTTGCAGCCTACATCCACCACCCTCGCTAAACCCATGCCCTTCACCTACCCTTCCTCCCTTGCACGCAACATCACCTCTAAGTCACTCGATCTTCAGCCTATAAAATTAATACCTCCGGTGGTTCTGCCTCATTGATCACCCCTTTGGAGTTCTTATCCCCTCAGATCTGACACCAGGGTTTGTGTCTAGTGACATGAGCACACGATCGTCGTTCTACAATGAGGAGGAGCTTCACCGAAGTTGATCTAAACATCATCGGAGTTCGCCCCTCCGGTGGTTCTTCCTCCTTGGTTCCCCGACCAAGTCAAGGCCTGCTGCTGTCATGTCTAGGTAACCTTTAGGTCTAATTTCCATGTCCCATCTTTAATTCTCGTTTTAGGTCTTAGTTTCGGTTTAATATAAAAATCCCCTTTGACCTGGAGTTTGAGATCCATGCCAAAATCATTGAGTTTTCGACTATCTTCTGCCTCATCTTCCTTGCCATTCGCTTCCCTATACTTTCTTCATAAAATCCCCTTCGTTTCCAATCGAAACCCTGCACAGATTTGGGAATCCGAAGCTTGCTCCATCACCGTCATCGGAGCTTCACCGTCCATCCTCATCAGTTGTTTTCCAGCTTCATCTACTGGTAGTGGAGCTCCTCCTCGAGTCCTGGAACACTTTTGTGCAGGTTAGAAGTTTCGAAGACCCATTTGGAGCTGAGTAGAGCTCCTGGAGTTGCTCCAGTTTACACGAGCAAAGCCAGAGCTCCAGATTCTCATCGGAAGGACCTGGACATTGACGAGTAGCACCTGTTGTTGCGGAGGACCCCCAGGAAGCCACATCTACTGTCAGAATGAGGAGAGGATGCCGAAGTCGCAAGAAATCACCGATCGAAGCGCACGAGCGTTCTTGGACTGTTCTTCTAATGCCCTTGAACACCGTCCTATAAAGAACAAATCGCTAGATCTAATCGCAACCCTTCGTTCCAGCCGGACCATTGCATGCTCCTGACCATTAGATCGTCCATATGTCACCGAGAGAACAACCTAATCAAGGTCCTTAAATGGGGTAATTTGCATGAACCCCCTCCGAACTTTTTATAATAGCAAAAAACTCCTGTAAATATTTAAATTGGGCTTATATTTTGTGGAAAATTGTGTTGGAACCCCCACTTTTATTGGATATTTCATATCGGTCCACTATCAGCTCAGCTCACGTGTCCCCCACGTGAGCTTGGCAAATTTACATTGTACCCCTCCAATTTTATGTATTTTTATTTAATATATAAAAATCATAATTTAGTTGAAAACTTTTGGATATTTTGCATGCAATACCCTGCCTCTTATTATTGCAATTATACCCTACCGGCTTGTATATTTTTGTTTACGTTTTTCATTGTTTTATAAATATTTCCTGTGCTCCAAAAATTATGCAAAAATAGATGAAGATGTTTGATTTTATGCTCATTCACTCTATATATTTCGTTTAACATATTTCTCACATTTTCCATGATTTAAAATTCAAAAGGAGCCTTTTTATTCCCTATCTTGCTTGGAAAATACAAAAAATACAAAACATTCTTTAAAAATTCAAAAAAATAGATATTGTTTATTACTATATTTTGTACCTCCAGATCAAAAATCCTAAAAAATACAAAAGAAAAACCAAAAAATTGAAAACCCTTCTAATCCTAGTAAAATTAGAAAATATTATCAAAAATTCAAAAAATAGGTTTCTATCCTATATTTTTATATATACATATTACTATATATATTACAAATAGTTTTGAGAATTTTTTGGACTTATTTTATATTTTTAAATCTTAAAACAATGTGACCTATTTAATTACTCCCTGATTTTGAGTATTTTGGATTTTAAAAATATATAAGAATTAACAAAAACCACTAAAAATTAACAAAAATAGAAGAAAATATATAACATTTTTTGTAACTTTTGACTATATATAGCTATATTTATAAATAGAATACCCTATATTGTATTTATACACATATAAATAGTTATATATACTTAATATTATTATGAATTATTATAATTACTACAATTATATTTTTAAACCTTTTAAAAAATAAAAAGATTTCTTTTATTTTTATTTATTGATTTTTATATATTTAGTATATATCTTATATATAGTCTATATTATACATATTACCTTATATACTCATATATACTTATTATATTTTAAAAGAAGAAATAAAAAATCAGAAAAATATAACAAGAAAACAAAAATTATAAATTAAATAAAAAATAATAAAAAATTAAACAAAAATAATAAAAATAAATAATTAAAACCCACCAAAACACTAAGTACATACCCGATAAATAGCCACATACATACATTATTTAGTAATAAATAATACAGCTACACTTGTTTGTTCCCTATGTTTGACACCATACACATACTTGACCGCTATACACATTTATTTATAGAATTTATAATAGATTTTGACTCCACTTTGTATTGACTGATTATCAATATTGTGGGGTGATTGTTGAATTTACTTGAGCTTCATGTTTGGTTGCCTCAACGATAGTGTTGGTCTCGCCTTGTGTAGGACACATTAGACCGGCTCAGATCCTTCGAGTATTTCAAATGGCACCATTGTTGGGAAGCAACGAATAGTGTAACATTATTTTGTATATTTATCTGTACATTATTTTCTTTTATTTATCTTTTTCTACATAATTATTTTATCTGGTTCTGACCATCTTTTCTATGTTAACTTTCTTGCGAGGGACTGTATGGCGACGGTGACTTCTTAGGAGGTTGACGCATGCAAGCCACGAGGAGATTGACCTTTTTTAATTACTTTAATTGGAAAGACAAGGAGTGAGAGACAAAGAGAGAAGTAAAGAGAGGATCTTTAGAATAACATTTTCCTTTTATTTTATGAGAGAGAGTTTCATTTTCATTTTTATTTTTATATATTAATTTGTAATAACTTAGGACACTACCACTTCACGAGATCCACTGCTCGGGTGATTCTTCACCTGAGGGCCTTGTCGGATTTTTCGTGTTTTTATCGCCCTTATTTTATTTTGTTTCATGCATTTTGAGTTTTTTGCTTTATTTTCTTTGTTTTCTATGATTGAGCCCCTACATTTAGAATCACTTGCCTAAGTAAGTAGGTCGAAAGCATAGTTAGAATCATGTGCCTATAATTCTCTATGCTTGGATATAATCAAATTAAAAAATTACCGTTTACTTGGATTTGAAATCGAGCATTGTGAGAGACTCTATACAACACTAGCAATTTCTGTTGTGGCATCGAAGACTCTCCAAGATCGAACTTTTGGGTTTCTTATCTAAGTATTCAACATTTGGTTCTTCACGTTAAATAATAATTTCTATTTAGGGTGATTCCACTCTTTTTGCATATCGTGCATGTAGTGTAAATATTTAAATTTCTATTTTGCATCTCGCATTGAGAGAGCTGGGAAGCACTGTGAGTCCTCTTACTTTGCATGCACCATTTGATATGAGGGTAACATTTCCACCCTAGTATCCACTTGCACGACTTTTTCGCTATCTGCCTCTATTTTTGTTAACCTAGGATTATAAAGAAAATACAAAAAATCGTTAGGTGCATTTTATTGAAAAATACTAAAAAAGTGAAAAATCCAAAAACTAAAACAACGAGACTGCTAATAACACTTTGAACTTAATTAAAATTCTTAATGGACATCATTGTTTTGGGTTCATAAAGCCCTCATTGTTTTTAGGTACCATTCTGGTAGAGTGAGGTGCGACCCCTAAGGAATAGTGCCCAAATCCTGATCTGTAGCTGCCTTGATAATCACTTGGGATGACAAAGTATTGTTGCTTATATCATACATATGCGAGTAGGGACTTATCGACGATTGTGTTCCCACCTTGTGTGGAGCGTCTGACTTGGTTTGAAGTATTGAGCATAGGCCATGCCCTCATGAGTATGTCTGTCTCATCATCTTGTGTCTGAGTACCTCACTTATAAGGGAAGTATTGGTTTTGCCTATTGTCTTCCTCTCTATTTCATTGGCTGAGTAGCCCCCCATGCACGAGATCAAGGACCTTTAAGAGCACAAATCACATGTTACAAAGGAAGAGGAAAGTACATGGTCCTTTTCTAGTAGTACTCACTTCCTATAGGGTTAGCTTTCTAAGGACTCGTTAAAAGATTTGCCTACAAACAAAAATAAAATCGAAAATATAAAAGTAGCTGAACCCTCACGGCTTCATTTGTGTTGATTTGGTGAACCCACAACTTGTTTGGTGTTTGTTTTAGATTAAGTTCAAAGATTACTCCCACACATTTGTGTCATATTTCTTTCATTTGTTTTATTCTCTTTTGACCATTGCTCACTTTGAGACTTCTACTGTTTTGCACTCCTTTTATTCCTCGTTTATCATCATATCCTTTATCCCTTATCAATCTTCCTTTTGACCTCCAAGATTTCAACCCATGGATGGCTTGGTGGGACCCTGTCGACACCCACATAGATTCCATACAACTGACATCTCCAATAATTCGAGGCAATCTCTGAGATCACAGTTTGGACTTTGTGAACTGCTCTCTAGACTCCTTGCCTACTTCAATAATCCAGGATTGCTCTTGTCCCAAACTATTCCTTTATGGATAGAGATAGAATTCACTCCTTACACGTCACCATTACATAACACTTCTCTACATTTGGTGCTTCATTTCAGACTGATCGGGGCATTATTCCATGTCCAAACCAAGAACACAATCTAGAGCACGAGATACTATCAGATTTCGAATCAGACATGGCTCCAACAAGAAGAGGGAAGGGACCTCAATACCCACCTGAAATAGTCCAAAGAGACAAGCGAGCGGTCTTGTAGTCCACACAAGGCGGGACCACAGTCGCTGTGGTGAACGATGTGAAGCTCAATGAACTAAATTCAACAATCAACCCACACAAATAATTCAATCAATTAAAACAAGTGTGAATCAAAATTTATTATAATTCTACAAACAAGTGTGTTTAAAGTGACAAGCAGAGTAGGGTGTCAGATATAGGGAATAAGGGATGTAACAAGTATATTATTTAAATAAATAATATAGGAGTTTATGTATGCATAAGTATGTACAATATTTACTCAATCTTTTTATGGGTTCCAATATATATAAAATTAATATATACATACATATGTAAATAGGGAAAACTTGACTTGGGGTGCCACCTTACCATGAGTATGGTGTGACACCTCTTAGGAGCGTTCCGATTTGGATCAAAGGTGGTTAACAAAACCATTAAACTAAATCCAAAACCACCGTCGAAACAACCTCCAAATCGTTATTTTTAGATAAAAATTAAAATATTCCATTTGATTACGATATTATCATGTTACTAATTAATTACTCAAATTTAATTTTCTAAATATAGCATCCATCATGATCTTGGGTCTCTCGAATTTCCAAAAGGAAAACTCGATAAGGGTCCTCTCCCCCTCACTCTTCTTCGTCAACAATCGATGTAGAGGCCATGGCTACGTTTGGAGACGATGATGTATGAAAAAGACGACGGGGGTGCATGACGATGATGGTTGAGTGGTAGGAATTGCCTGTTCTTAGTAATTTATTCATATTCTTAGTAATTTTTATTCATCCATTGATTGAGATCCATGTTATTTTACATTGCTTTTTATTTTGATTTTAGTTTTTCTTCTGATTATGACTCCATATCGATCCAATATCTAATCATCCTCGATTAGAGATCTTGTATCTCCTCTGTATAGATTACACAACATGTATATACACATCCAATTTTAAGTTAAGTTCTTTTTAATTGCATTAATGACTTATACGCATGAAATTTTTATGTTTTGTGATTTCGATTACGTTATTTTAACAATACGATATAATAATTACAATACATAGGATTATTTAACATTTCATCATCTCATTTTGAAACGTCATGGTATATTTTACATTTAAACGACTTCTGCACCACAAGTTCAAACATGCACCCGAATTTTTTACATTACCTACGTTCATTTTATATTTCGTACTTTTCATGTTATCCTTTTTAAAGAATAAATGATAAATTACTGATTGATTCTTTTATTTTGTAGATCAACACATAATTGCTACAATGAGAGCATGGATTTTATCAAAACTACATATACTTTACAATGGATGACGAATTTTGATAGACCCATGATATTGGAATGGATGGACATTTAAAAAAATTTATACATTAATAATAATCAATCTATTTTACAAAAATCACAATCATTTTACAAAAGAGACAACAAAATTTACAAAATAATATCATAGTTTACAAACTTTGCTCCGACAGAATGTTCTCAAAGGAGACTACAGAATTTTTCAAAATAAATCAAATACAATTTACTAAAGATGATTTGAAATTTACAAAAAATGTTACAATTTACAAATATCGCTTTCTACAGAACTAGGAAGAAAATGAGATTTAGCATATACTATGATATGCATTTTTCTATTTTGAGAATTTAAAAAATACATGACTTATTTAAACCTCCTAAAATAATTTGCGTATGATATGTAGCATATATAATGTGTTCTTAATTTACCCCATCTGATATATTAGGAAATATATTTACAACAAAAATCCCATCATTCTAGGAATATTTTCAACATGTAAATCAATTTATTATGCCATTAAAAGCCTCATATATTTTAGGAAACACAATTATACATAGCACATTATTTTTTGTCGAGTTTGAGCTTTTTCTCGTACATCAGTGATTATTATTTTTGTAGTTTGCAACACATTATTGTAAAATATATCAATCTTTTGTAAATTGATAACAGTTATTTCAAAAAGCAAGCATTTATTCCATCATATATTTCTGGAATATACAATGCACACTCATCGAGCTTGTCTAAGTATAGAATATTTAGTGGCATAGATTGTACTAATTAAGCATTAATTTAATATATCCCCCATTTTAGGAAGCTTTGTTACACCAAAACCACCAATTATACCATGGTGGTTTTAATTTCCAACGCACCTTTACCATCCAATGGCTTGACACCTTTCCAAAATCAAGGAAAGGTACCATCTCAATTCAAGTGCTCCCTATGTAAATATATATATATATATATATAATTTTTAATTTCTTGATTTTTAGTTACTCTCTTTTTAATATATATATAAATATGAGTATATATACATACAAGGTAATATATATAATATGAGTAAAAAATAGTAGATTATATATAATAAATACCCAAAATCAGAAAATACACAAGAATAGACATTTTAATTTTCAAGGTTTTAAAATATAATTAGGGTATTTATAATAATTAATAATTATTAATAATAACAAGTATATAATAAGATAGAAGTATATATAAACTATATCGGGTATACTATTTATAAATACAAATAAAACAGTAAAGAGGAACAAAAGAAATTTTTTTGTGTTTTAAAATATTCTTCTATTTTTTTTGAATTTTTGTTTTTTTAAATTCTTGTATTGTTTAAAATCAGAAATAAGGTAAAATAAGAACTTTTTAAACATGTCGAATTTATTTGAGAATTAAAAATAGCAAATGGGTCAAAATTTCTCGAAACCAATTTTGATACATAGAAATATATTTATATAAAAATATAGATCGAAGAAATATTTTTTTGGATTTAAAAAATATTATATAATTTTTTAGTCTTAGCAACAATTTGCTCATTTTTAACTATTCTTTTGAGATTTTTTTGTGATTTTTGGTTTGCAGTGATAGAATAAGCTAATAGACAGTTGATATTTTTTTAAGAATTTATAGAAAAGGTTTTGTATTTCTTTTGTATTTTCTAAGTTAAATATGGAATAAAAATCTCTATTTGATTTTCAATAAATAGTAAATGCAAGCAAAATGTCAGACAAAATATATAACATTATTAAGCAATTAATCCTGTACTTATACCTATTTTGCAAAATTTTTAGAGCATTGGATATATTTTTAATAAAAAGAAACACAAAAACAAAAATAAATCAAGTTGGTAGGGGTATATTTGCAAACAAAATATATTCCAGGAAGATACAAGAAAAATAACCAAAAAGTTTCCACTGTAAGTTGAATTTTTTAGAGTAAATAGTAAATACAAAACCTGGAGGGGGCCACATGTAAAATGCCTACTAACGTGGGGGTCCACGTGAGGTGACCGAGCATTGGACTAATATGTAACATCAAAAAGTTTAAAGGGCATACAAGGAAATAGTCCACAAAGTTTTGTACCTAATTAAAATATTATAGAACCTTTTACAAATAATAAAAAGGTAGAGGGGGTTGGTTCAACTTTTACCACTTAACACATTTTAATCCAACCGTTGCTGGCGCTCTACGTGTGTGATCTGATGACTCCTCTTGCACACCCCTTCGAATAAAATGAATGGCCTAGATTAAATCTCTATTGTGTTCTTCATCCAACGGTCGTCGAAAGGGAAGGAAGAATAACTGAAGAACTGATAGTTGATGGACTTCAATTTGGCGTTTCTCCTCACTCCGGTGGCTTCTTCTTGATACGGCTGGCCCAACAGCCAGCTGGAGCTCCTCTGCATGCAATGGTCCACTCCGATGGGCATTAAGAGGGCAGATCTGAGGAGCCTTCATGCTCCAGGTGACCTGGAAGTGTTCCAGTTTGATTCTTGTCTCCAGAAGGGTCCTTAGGGCTTGATACCTTCACCAAAATGTGGGCTAGTTCAGGGCGAATCATCTCGGCCAAAACATGAAGCAAAAAGGCAAGTGAATCGGAATGGAGATGGGGCTCTGATGTTTGGTGGTGGAGGGAGCCTTGACTCCCAGATCCACGATGGATTTGCGGTGGAATGATGGAGCGATCGCCATAGAACGTGAAGGGGGTTTGAGTGAGATGAAAATCAAGGTGGCTTAACAGTAAAATCACGAAGAATTTTTCTGGAGCTCAAGTTCCATGCAATTGGGGTGGGGGATTTGATTTTAAGGACACATGAACAATTAAACATAATATTAAAGGTTGGAAATGAAATTGGCATTAAGAAATTACCTAAGAATAGAAGAGAGGGGCCTTGACTCGGCCAGAGTCTCCTCCGACGATAGGATGGATCACCACCTCTGATGCTCCTCCTCGCTGCAACTCCTTCGGTCTTCAAGCTGTCACAAAGAAGAGTCAAATGTAATGGAGCTGAGGGGCTAAGAACACCAGGAGAGGGGTCAAAATTGGAGGCAGAGCTAGAGAAGCTTATTTATAGGCTTACTGAATGGGTGACTTGTGAGGTAGATGCGGATCGAGTCGATGAAGATTCGACGCTCCTGAAGATCAGATGAGGATTATGGAAGTCAGGGCTCAGACAATGTTCAAGGCACAAGGCAAATATACCATTAGAGATCCTAGGAAAAAGGCGAGAATTGCGGTGAGGTGTCAAACGAGTCAGAGGAGGCGGAGGGGTAGTTGACTGAGGTCAACAGAGGATCGATTCTGGTTCGTCCACATGGACCAACTAGAAAAATCCAAGGACCAACCATAAAATCCAAGGCAGAGATACCTTGTAAGCTTAGAATTAAATAATAAAATAGATTAATTAAATTATTATTCAAAGCATCACAAGTGTTTGTAATTTAATGTAGTCTTTTATACATATTTTTATCGAGGTTTTTAATTGTAATTTAATAGGTATAAATACATGTTGGATAAGTATATTTTTATTTTTTATTATATATTTTATTATTTTATACATGTATTTTATATATTTTTGATTTATTTTAGTACATGTTTAGGTATTTTTTTATTTTTCTGACTTTATTTGTGTACTTAATTAACTATGTACATATTATATATATATGTATATGTATATTTGACCTATGTATTTAAGTGTATTATTTATTTTTATTTTTTTTAATGATTTCATTTTTATTTAATTATGTGCATATGTTTTAAGTAATATATACAATTTTATAAAAATGAAAGAATTTGAAAAATACAAAGAATAAATATATTGAATAAAATATACAAGTATATTGCACAATAGGGGCCCAAAACATAAATTTTACATCTTAACTCCAAATTGAATGAAATCACCTTCATTAAATAATTTATTAAAAGTTATATATAATTAAAGGTGATTTTGGTCCACTTTGATATAGTATGGAGAAGATACAAGTCTGCGAAGTTTTTGTTCTGGCTTTTTATTCTATGTATCTCGGGCACACTGTGCATTATTTTTCTATGAACTTAATTTTGTATTTTTCTTTGTATTTTATCTATAATTCATGTACAAAATTTATTGATTTGAGGTATACATAATATAGAATAAAATAAGTCCCAAAAAACAATTATTGATAAATTTAAAAACTAGGGTTTTGTGTATATTTGGTACAATTCATTTGTCCTATCTCCCCCTACTTTATTCCTTGTCGACCAAGTCAACACGATGATTGGGTCTTGGGATCTAGGTCATTCAACACCTATAATGTTTTATTTCTTTTTCTTTTCTTCCTTTATTCTTTTATTTTGGATTTAAATACATTAAAGATACAATATTTTATACAATATTTTGTACAAATTGCAGAATGTTTATTTTGACAAATTAATGATATATACATGCATGTAGTTAGGGATTTAAGGCCAAAATGAAAGAATAAAGTTATGGAATAGAGATTCATCACCCCTCAATACTTGCCTTTACTAGTCCCTAGCAAACACTTATTCCGATAAGTGAAGAAAAGAAAATAAAAGAAAAAGAAAAAGAAAGAACTTGGATTGATTGTAACTTTAAACTTGTCTTCATAATATCAAAGTTTGAAGCTTAGTCGGACCTTTGGATTGTTAATTTAGTCGGAACATTATTGGGAACCATACTTGAAACAAAACAACCTCCAAGAACGACAGAACTTTTCCAAAGTCTCCTCAAAAGCTGTGTCAGAACAAGTCAATGTCATACGCAATCCCTTATGACTATGAGTCTATATATTGTACGATGTCAATGATATATAGCTCCTCTCGCCTGAAGCAGTAAAAGTCATGCTTCTCCAACATGGTGATGTAATTCCCTAATCCAATAACTCTTTCCTCAAGAAGCAAGGTATTCCTTTCGTAGTTCAAGTACAAACGTCTCAAGAAGAGGAGACGAAGAAGAAAATAGATGGTAGCCAGTGTAGCTACCTATCCTAGGATGCTTGACCAGTGTAGCCAAGTCATTCGGTTGCTGGCGTGCATGTATCTTTGACTTTGAAGCTCAAGCTTGCTTACGGAATACATACATTCTCCAACGGGAATTGATTTTCTTTGATTTTTGCTCGTCTATTTTTTTTGGAGTTTTTGATTTTGCATTTTTTATACTATAGACAAGAACATTTACATAAGGACTTTTTCCTCTTGAGCCAGTAGACTATCCCTCTTTAGAAGCATTATTGCAACCTACAACATCCTCTCATTAGAGCTCATGGATATTGGATTGGGTTGGGGCATAATGGCCATGGTATCATTTCTTCATATGTTTCCATTCAGTTGTATCTCATGCTGACAAATCCAACCCTCTACCACTTCAACTGAGTTGGGCAAAGTGCAAGGTGCATGTGTGCAAATTAGGTTACTTCCACCAAGAGTCATGCACGTGTTCTAAAATATTCTACTTAGGCAGTCAAGACAACATAGAACTAAGTCTTGTGGTTTGAAAGAATTAAGTCTACAAACCAGAAGTGCCTCAATTCTAGTTTCCTTAAGGTTCAAGTGATTAAGTGGATTAAGGTCAAACCAAGCTCCAATCTTAAAATTTTATTTAGATTTGTTCAATTGTCAATCTCAATCTGAAAAATGCAGATGCTATACACAGTGCAGAAAATATTTTTATGAAACCATTTTTCTGATTTTGAACTTTTTATGGAAGCTTTGAAGAAGTTTTGCAGTTTTTTGGAAGATTTAAAAATATTTTGCAAAATTTTAGTTCTTTTTCAAAAACAAAAGGGTTAATAAATGAAATATGTGCAACTATTTACATGGGAGTGCGTTTTTTTTACAAGAATTAGGTTAACGAATCTACACTTGGTATTTACAGGTTTATGTACAGTAGGCTTGTAAAGAATTTTATTCACTTCAATTATGTACAAGGTTCTCATAATATTTGCAAAGATTTTGACAAACATTTTGAAAACTTTATTTTGAAAATGCTTTTATAATTAATTTTTGCAAAAAATTACAAAAGGAAAACCAATTTGCAAAGATTTTTCAAATAACATCTATAGGTTTTTCAAAGTATTTTTACAACTATTTTTCAAACCATTTGCAAATAGATTTTCAAAATATTTTATTCAAAAAAAGGAAATTTTTACAAACCAAAACATTTTTTCAAAGGTTTGAAAACATTTCACAAAATATTTTTCAACGTTTTTAAAAAGTTTTTTTCAAAGAAAATTTCCAATTCAAACATTTTACAAAATAACTTTAACGGTTTTATTAACTATAATTACAAAGAATTTTAATGTGTGTTTTGATTTTTTATTAATTAGCCATATTATTGAAAATACACAAGTACGAGTTATGGCTAAAATATATACAACGTATATATGACCCTCTTATACTTAGATTGCTTTATGTCCTCATAGATAAGAGAGAAAAGGAAGACATAACTCGTACTAAGTATATGAAAGTCTATGCTACAACGTCTGAATAATGAATGGCAAATCGACCGTCCCCCCATACTTAGGATCAAATAATCCTAAGTATAGCAATCTGTACATAAGGCATGGAGGGTCGAGGGTGGGAACGAATAAATAAATAAATAAATCATCGACTCAGCCTATCTCCCCCTATACTTAGGGTAAGATATCCTTAAATATAGAAAGAATGTCAAAAGTTGAGGAGACCAACAAGGGGAATAAGAATGAACACATGTATACACTAACCCCCTTTACTTAGGATGAAGTATATCCTAAGTGTAGAAATGATGAATGGTATGCGTGAAGCTTTTGGAAGAATGAAAGAATGAAAATCAAAAAGAAGAAAAAGATTAACTATAAAAAATGTTTATGATAGCCTTGTCGGAATATGTAGATGCTCCTGTTGGAATTTCTACATTGTAGACCACCTGAATGGAGTTAACCCCGGACAAGAAGGTGTCATGCTCAAGATATGTCTTTCGTAGCTTCCCGTTGATGATGAAAGGCTGTGTGTCAGGATTGACAAACCATTACTTCCATTATCATGCACATGCTTTACTACGAAAGACTCAGTTCACTTGCTCTTCAACATCTTTAGGAATAGTTTCAACTTCGCATCAAATAACCATACCTTCTGACCAGGTTTGAAACTCTTGCGATGAATTGTGCCACTTCTTGACATTCTCCTTGTACATTAGGTTATTGTCGTATGCATAGCTGTAGAATTCGAGAAGTTTGTTTAGATCTAGATTTCTACTCTTTGCTGCTTTTCTTGGATCTAAATTACAGATGTTAATTACCAACAAAGATTCATGAATCAATTCCATGGGCAAATGACATGGCTTACTGTATACCAGGTGGTAGGGAGATATTCCCAGAGGTGACTTGTACGTAGTCCAATAGGCCCAGAGAACCAAGTCAAGTAGTTGCGATCGATTCTTTTTGTCTTGATGTACAAGCTTCTGGAGAATCATATTGATTTCCCTATTAGAACATTCTGCCAAGCCATTAGATTGTGGGTGGCATGAGAAGCTACTTGATGTTCTATGCAGTATTCTTGAGTCAGCTTTTTCACTTCTCTGTTTATGAAATGGTTATCCCCATCAGATATCAAAATTTTGGGGATCCCGAACCTTGCAATTATGTGTTCTTTCAGAAACCGACAGACTATGCAATTGTTGGTAGCTCGGGTTGGGATATCCTCCGCCCAACGATTGATGTAATTGATAGCACGCTGAATATACTTATATCCTTGACTGTTGAGAAACGAGCCCATGAAATCAATGCCCGATGAATCAAATACATCTGAAATCTGAAAATACATCAGGGGCATTATATCTCTCATCCCCATGGTGCCACCCATCTTCTGGTAGTTAGTACATTTGTTCACAAAATCTTCTACATCTTTAAAGAGAGTCGGCCACCAGAGGCTGTATTGTAGCACTTTTGCTGTTGTATGTTTTCTAGAGTGGTGTCCTACTGATTCTCTGGCATGACAATGTTCGAGGACACTATGAACTTTCTCCTGAGGAATGCACCTCCTCTAGATGTAATCTATCCCCTCACGAAAGAGATACAGAACCTCCCACTGATGGAAATGAATATCTGACAAAAAATTATCAACTTTCAGCTTAAGCCAATTTTGTGGAGTTCTCTTGGACACAAGATAATTCACAATATCAGTGAACTAGGGGAGTGAGGTCGCTGATGGAATAGACTCATCTGGAAAAGTTTCTGTAATCACTATCAGGCTCTACTCAGGAGTGTTAGACCTGGCAATCTTGATAAATGGTCTGCCACTACGTTTTTTACTTTAGGTTTATCACGGATTTCGAGATCGAACTCCTGGAGTAGAAGGATCCATCTGATGAGTCTTAGTTTGGCATCCTTCTTGGCTTGCAAGTACCTAATGGAAGAGTGGTCTATATAGAATATTACTTTGGATCTGAGCAAGTGAGATCTGCACTTCTCCAGGGTGAAGACAACTTCTAGCAGCTCTTTTTCCGTAACTGTGTAATTGTTTGTGCTTTATCAAGAGTTCTACTAGCATAGTGAATAAAAATGGAAGATTGTCTCTCCGCTATCCTAGAACCACTCCAATAGCATAGTCTGATGAATCTATCAATATCTCAAATGGTAGAGACCAATATGGCATTTGTAGAACATATGCCTGAGTGATTAGATCTTTCAATTTATTGAAGGCCTAGAGGACTCTGTCATCTACAATAAAATCTTCCTCCTTACCTAGAAGCTCAGTCAACGGTCGTGCAATATTGCTGAAATCTTTGATAAATCAGTGATAAAATCCCACATGCCCCAAGAATGACTTGACTTGCTTCAAATTTGTAGGTGGATCTAAATTCGAAATGACTTCTGCATTTGTAGGATCAACCTCCATGCCACATTTATATATGTCTTGTCCTGGCACAATCCCGTCAATCACCATGAAGTGACTTTTTTCCTATGAAAGCACCAAGTTGACTTCACAACATCTTTTCAGAACTCGATCTAGATAAGATAAGCACTGATCAAAACTATCATCGTAGATCGAGAAATCATCCATAAACACCTCGAGAAAACTAACAACCATATATGTGAAAACTGCCAACATGCACCTCTGAAAGGTCGCAGGAGCATTGCACAATCTGAATGGTATCCTGCAGAAGGTATATGTCCCAAATGGGCAGGTGACGGTAGTTTTTTCTTGGTCTTCTGGGGCGATTGCAACTTGATTATACCTAGAGTATTATTGATTTTTCATGGAATACCATCTGTTAATTGATGTGAATTAAGCATGTTAAATTTCTCGTTTCATTGTAGGCGGGTAATTGAAATCAATCAAGAAATAATCACTTAAAAATTTATTCTAATTAATTCAAGTGATTTTATATTTTTTTACCTGAGCATGTCCCAAGGTCCAACTCGAGGAGGCAAATAAACAACCTAGAATTATGTCTATTAAATTTCATGCACGGTTTTCGAGGCGATATATTTTTGATGTTTTTTATGCAATTTTTGAAATGCAAATGACAATGAGGCTAATTTTAAGGATTAAAAAATTGATATCTATCAAACGGTGTCCAAAAAACATGAAACTTGCTCGAGATGTGAATAATGATGAAATATATGCACTATAATTTTTTTTTGAATTTTCTGAAGCAAGATGAATGTTTTATGAATTTATGAATGCAAAGAGTGCAATTTTCAATGATTAATTATAATACATAATAAATCTACTTATTTTCATGAAATAAAATTATCTAAAATATATCACTTGGTAATATATCTCAAAAAATCCTAAACCCAAAAAATGTTGAATTTGATACCTACTAAAAATTAATTAATGAAATACAAAAAATGATTTTTATAGAGAAAATATGCATGAAAATACAATTCTTTTGGGCACAATGTAAATATCAATTAATTCTATGATCGCTTACTTTTTGGAAATTTTTTGAGTAATGATTAATTTTATATGAATTTCTAATCGTAGTTTGGGCAAAATATGCAAATTATCAGAAAAATAATTATCAATAACTAACCATAAAGTATAAAAATATAGCTCCCATGGCACAATGTAGAGAATTAGTTGATGAACATAATGCAATTTTTTGAATAATTAAATGACACAAAAATAAGGTTCAAACTACAGAGTAAATAAGAGTTCTGTTTGCAATATGACAGAATATAAAATAAATGAAAATGCAATGGGCGACTGAAAAGGAATTACCAATCCCAAGAGGGGGTTACTTACAAAATTTCCAATATGTCACGTGATATGCATGTGACCTCTGGTTGGCGAGTTTGTTATACAATTAAGCATACCTCTGGGGGATTTGGTGCAAGTTCCCACAACGCACGTGCTCCTCATGTGCGTGAGGGTCTTGGGCCTCGTGCTTCCGGTGGTTGGCATGGTGGAGCAGCAGTGGGCGGAGGTGTGGACGGTGGAATCGAGATGGTGTGGGCTAGAGTCGAAGGTGATGTGGCGATGGTGAAGTTGGGTGATCCTTGATGGAGGCGGTCCAATGCTAGTAGAGATGATGAAGGTGGAGTTGCATCGGTGGGGTATCAGAGAACACGATGGAGGCTCGATGGCTGCTGAAGGTGGCTGGAGTAAGAGCACGCACGCGGAGGATGCAATACGTGTGGGTCTAGGGTCGATGAAGCATACTTGTGGGTTCCTGGGTGAAGATGCAGGAAAGGGATGACAAATGGCCAGGGGACGTAGGGGTGAAAACACATCACATCCATGGTGGATGGAGCTGCGGTAGTGTATCGGAGCAGCAAGGCTCTTAATTAGAGGATGGAGGTGTCGACAATGGGGCCTGGAGGAGATGTGACGGTGGATTGGGTAGTAGTGGAGCAGGACGATCGTTGGCTCAACGGTGGTCGACATTGGAGCAATGACGGCCGCAGGCGTAGATGCGGGTTGCAACGAGACTTCTAGCCTCGGACCTCGTCGGGGTAGAGAGGGCCGAGCTGGTGTTGTTACCACCATGCTCCCCTCTCTATGGTGCAATTGGTGGATGATTTGAGATGGGTAGCGACGATGGAGTTAAATAGAGGGTTAGGCGGCGGAGGTTTCGACGAATATGGAAGGGAATCAGATTGGGATTGGTGATGATCTGATTGACGAGGGGGGTGATCAGAAATTAAGGTGGCGACGGAGAAAAACACAGAGGAGGTGGCGGAGCCAAAGGGGAGGCAGCGGTGCCCTATTTGGAAAGGGAAGAAGATGGGCACGACACGTGCACAGCATGTGCATCTTTTATTTTTTTATTTTTAATAGTTTTTTATGACTAAACGAATATTAAAAGCTCAAAAATGGGTGACATGTGGTGGCTCTAGGAGCACCATGTGTTAGCCCTTGAAAACTCAAATATTTAAATACAAAGAAAAATCAGAACTAAATAGCAATCGACCTCGAATCAAAACAATTTCTTCACAAAAGTTGCTCTTCTCAATGACATCCACAACTTTCATGATGAGACCAAAACCAAAATATGTCATTTGTGCAAAGTGATATTTTTGGGGTATTTTATGTATATAAAATATCTTGGTTTTTGGGTTTTAAATTATTTTATCATTTTAAATAAGATAGAAATTCGGGAAAATATGATAAAATCAAAGATAAATATTTAGACATTAATCTAATTTTTTGGATTTTTATTAATTATGAAAATGAAAAAATAAAATAAAATACGAAAGTAGGACTTTTGTACAGACAGTCAGTGAAGACTAGGTTCAGTTAGTTTCTTTGATTTCGATCTTATTTTAGGTTTGGATTTTTACGTATTTTAATAAAACTTTAATCAAAGAAAATAAATGAACAAGAAATAAAAAAAAGAGTTAATTATGTACATAATATAATAGGTCAAAAATCGCTAAATACACAATGTACAAAAGAGGCCCAAATCCCAACTTTCACATATGAGCTCTGATTCACTTTAACTTGGCCTTGTTTTAAATGTAATTGAATGAACATTAGTTCAAAAGTGAGTAGGAACAAAATGGGCACTATATGATGAAGATATCAGCATTTTAGTCCGTTTGTCCTGAAATTAGGGTTTGGGTTTCTGGACCACTTATTTGCGCTAGTGATTTTTTTATATTTTAGTTTATTCTTGTTAGTCATATGTACACAATGGAGATGGTTTCAGGTCATTTGGAGTTAGCATGAATTAATTAAAAATCAGGGAAGTTAGGCTATTTTACAGGTCAATTGGGCTGGGATTTTTGGCTCCTTATTTTATGCAATTATGAGTGATAAGATATAGTTGTTATTTACATATGCATGAATTCTAATTATGCAATATAATAGATAAAATGCGGATGAATGTTGGGGAACTGAGATTAATTATTATCTTTTAAAGTGATGAATATGAGATTCATCAAGTATCCATCCAAGAAGTAGAAATACCCCTTCACAGCCAGTCTTTCGACTATTCAGCCAATGAAGAATCGGGAAATGATCCTTCTTGGTCATTGAATTCAAGCATATGTAGTAAACACAGATGCATCAAGATGTTGGAACTCTGGTCGCGATCTCCTCTTCTTTGTCATTTTTCACAATGGGGATCCCTAATTTCTTCAACATGACATGCAAGGGACTCACCCATTTTGAGTTGGAGATGGGATATATGAAGCCTGCATCACACCATTTTGTAATTTCATTCGTAACAACCTCTAAGAGATTTGGATTCAATCTTCGCTAAAACTTGTGAGATAGCTTGCTATCTTCTTCCAGGTATATGTGATGGGAAAACATTGATGGATTAATCCCATGGAGATATGATATTTTCCAGCCATCTCCATGCAGTTTCTCTCTAGTCGAGCAGACGAGATTCTTGTTCATGAGCCAACTGTGAATTGATGATTTTAGGAAACATATGTTATGTACCTGCAAGGAAGGTGTACTTAATGTTTGCTGGAAGCAGCTTGAGATCTGTTGGGGTCTGATCACATTGATGGCAACTTCTGTAACTACGTAGGGCGCCGGTGGTGCCAAATCTTTCAAATGTAAACTGTCCACCTTTGACAATTCAAGCTCTAAATCTAATGATGCAAAAAAATTCTCAATGATAGAGTCTTGTTTGAAGAAATCTTCAATGATGTGCTTTTCCTTTGCTAAGGACAGGTAGCCATCAATCAGCTGTTCGGGCACATCAGCAAAAATCTCTTCTTCTAAGATAGAGGGGAATTCGACTATGCTATCCACTCCTTCCTCGACAAAGAGGAATTTGTGGTTCTACATGTCATCCACGAGTAGGTTTGTATGTCAGATCTTTGCAAGATAGTCACAGTCTTCTATCTATTCTGAAGGCATGCTCGCATCTGATGTAGATTTTGAAGGTTTCAGTACTTGGACCATCTGAACAAAAGGTGATCAGTCCGGTGCCATAATCCACCACTGCTTTGACTGTTCAAAGGAATGGTCATCCAAGTATAATAGGGGTAAACATAAGAGGAGCTGAGGTGTCCATGTCCAAGACAATGAAGTTCACAAGGAATTGCATCCCTTGAATGGTGACGATGGCATCCTCCAAAATTCCCTGGGGTCGATCGATTGAAGTATACGTGAGATGCATAATCATTCTTGTTGATTTGAGAGGTCCCAACTGATGACACGGAGATCGAGCGACTAAGGTAAAGGTACTAAACGGTCGTCGCGACCTCAATCACTCGGACTCGATCAATAAAGAAAAATAGACCACCAATAAAGATAAAATCACTCAAAACAAGCTAGCGGTCTTGCTATTAGTTTAACCTGGTATAGCGACCAGGGTTGAACACAAGGAGCACGAATTGGCCTCGCGGCCTACGAAGTAGTCAAAAAGAAAACAAAAGGAAATAAAAAGGTGTTTTTGGTGGTTTTTAAGTCTTTTTATATTTTTTTGGTTTTTTAATTTATTAAGAAAATAAGAAAAACAACCAAACAAGACAATTCAACTATTTATTAAATGCATTAAATCAACCAAAAATTCTAATAAAAATATTTTTGTGTGTTTTATAATTTTTACTATTTTTAATGAATTTTTGGGATTTTTTTGATGTTTATTTAATTTTCTAAAAATAAAACAAGGTCAGAAATTGTAGGTATTGTCCAGCCGAGCTTAAGGGACTTAGATAAAATATCTAAGAGCCCCCAATAAGCCTGGAGGTATTTTTCCTGTATAGAGAAAAAAACAAGGAAAATTTGAGCACCTAAATTATTATTTTGGGTTTTTAGTTTATTTATTAGAATTTTTATAAGATTTTAAGTGTTTTTCAATTTTTAGGTGTTTTAGGTAAGGAAAAATAACCAAAATTGGCTAGAAAATCAAGCACAACAAAACAAATAGTAGATGATTTTTTTGTGATTTTTCAAATCAGACAGTAAAGAAAAAAGATGTTTTTGAATTTTTAAAAATATCAAACAGTGTCTAAAATGTCTCCAAAATTTATAGAAAATTTTACATCATGGCAGGAGCCATTGTCCAATTTTCATCAAATTTGGAGTTGATTTGCTATTTTATTAAAATCAAACACAAGGGCACAGTACACAAGGACCTAAACGCAAATGCCAAGAGTCCTGGGGGGTCCGGTGCAAAATTCCCAGGTAAACACGTGTGTGGCGCGTGCCTGAGGCACTCAGGAGCCCAAATGTCATAAAAACTAAGTCCTTGGACTATTTGGTGACAGGTACCAAAAGTCTGAGGGCTAGTCTGCAATTCCCAAAAATAAACGCACATGCATAATAAATTCACGCACAGGGGTATAAATTCAAATATCCAAAAGTTTTCATTCAACTCAGAACATCTCAGAACTACAAGGTATAAAGTGCAAATAGCCCAGACAAATCACGTGTCGAAGCACGTGCTACACCATACACAGGGCATAAATGCGAAAGAAATAAAGTGCAAGGTCCTTAATGCAATTGTGCCAAAAACTAAACAACTAAACTAAATATTTACAACGCTAAATGCTAAATAAGATAAAAAGGAGGGCCTAAGGGTAAATTACCCTTTATTAAGTCGAGCCGCTGGATGGATGCCACGTGGTAGATGGACGGTCAGGATCAGATGGCTCTCCAAAGTTGGGCTCCTCAGGCGAATCCGACAGTCTGGGCCTTGCCACGTATGGATCTGACGGTGGAGATGCGTCGCGGCTAAAACTCGGCCATCGGACGGCTGGGATCAGTCCTCCAAGGATCATGCGGTGGCTGTTGCTCCGTGAATGAAGGGCTCAGATCGAAACTGGAGCGGGAGGCTGATCGGACGGTCGGGGAAGATGTTGGAAGAACAGTTGGCTGGCGAGCTTCGCCGGCCCGACACACGCGCTGAGATCCTCCTCTGCTGCTCCTGAAGATCGGAAAAGCTCCGCCGTGAAGCTCCGCAACTGGTGGTGCCCTCCGATGACCCAGCCGAGCTCTGGAGAGCTCCGGCGAGGTCGGCGGAGGTGGAGATACTGGACCCAATGGTCCAAGCCCTCAGATGGGCTTGGCTAAACCTACAAAGTAGACCAGAAAGCTCGGGGGTCGAGGGCAAACTGCCTCGACCCCATTAGGCGTGGTGAAGGTGGTCGGGGGGTCGATATGGGCGAGCTCCGGCGAGGGTGTGGACGGAGGAGCTCAAACCCCAGCTCCTGTGCGAGCTGGGTTGAATGGAAGGGTACAGAACGTGCGTGGGAGGAAGACGAAGGCTATGGTGCAACCCGATGGTCGAACGGTGGTCGGATGTGATCGGAATCTACGGTGGTCGGCGACGGAGCTAATTGGGGGTAAACTGAAATTGGTGAAAAAGAAAGGGGAATGGGTCTACCTGGGTGGACAAAGCGACTGTGGGCGAGCTTGCACAGCTCCTGGTCCTTGCCTCAAGGAGTGGCGGTCTCCGAGGCTCGAGCTCCGGCTCTGGGCGGAGCACGGCGGTGTATCTCGCCGGATCAGTGGGCCACTGCCCCTCTCCTCGCTGCGACAGCACCTGGAGCGAGCTGTCACTCTCACTCACGCACTGGAGGTCACTGGGGGTGGAGCGAATGAGATAAAGATGGGAATGAAGGTGGCGGAGCTCGAGCTATATACGGTGGAGGGTCCGGAAAGATGAGGTCGGGTAGGGTACTGGAGTGCGCGGATCTCGAGGTGGGGGCTCCGGCGAGGGTCTCGGATGTATCATGAATGAATCGGATCCGGGGTTTAGGCGAGAGGGGATCGGGTTTAGGTGCAAAATTAGGGAGAAGTCGGGTCGGGCACCTAACCCGTGGGAAGTGGTCCTGGGGGGGGCAGTTGACCGGGCGGTCAACAATCCCCTGGACCAATGGGAAGCGGTCGCGTGGCAAATGTTTAAAAATTAAATAAAAAATAGAAAACGGCCGAATTATTAAAAAGTCAAAACATGAAATATTGTTGTTTTAATTTTTCTATTTTTTTGTGATTTTTAATTAATTTTTCAAAGTAAAAATAAGGTATTTACATAATAGGGTTATATATAGGTATATATACAATATATAGATTTTTAATTTTGATTTTTAATTTGTTATTTTTATACAATTTTATTCCCATTTTATATTTTATTTATTTATATCATAAAATAAGGAATAAAAAGATATTTTTATTTTATTTTTATTATTTATATACATAGGTGAAATAAATACATATGTACATTTATATACATGGTTTATTTACAATAGTCTTTTTGATTTTTAATTTTGTTCTTTTTATTTTGTTTTTGTTTTAATTTATTTTACTTATTTACATCATATCATATAGAATATTTATAGAATTTTTGGAAATTAATTTTATTTATTTATAAGGCTGAATAAATATGAGTGGACTATATACATGGTGAAAGTGATGTTTTTGTTTTCTTTTTAATTTTTCTATTTTTATCTTGTTTTTATCTTTATAAATGTATACAAGTATTTACAATCCTATTTTAGTCTCTTTTTGGGAGGAAAATATTTTTATTTTATTTACATATATATACACACATGAGCCCCTATCTCCCTCTACTTTGGCTTTTATGCGGTCAGGCCCATGTTGAGCCCTCCCTTGGGTTAGGTTGCTCAATATTCATTCTAAATATTTCCCTCTTTTTCTTTTTAATCTTTATTCTTTTATTTTTGCACAAAAACATGCTAATTATAGGTTTTTACACAATGCATGCTTTTGGTAATTATTTCTATTTACAACTATATACATGCATTTGCAAAGGTTTTTGTAGCTAAAATATAAGAATAAAGAGTGATGAATGAGTATTCATCACCCCCCTATACTTAACTTTGCTAGTCCCTTAGCAAACACTTATTTGAAAAAGAAGTGAAAAAGAAATGAAGAAAAAGAAAAAGAGAATGTACATGGATCAAGGCTGATTATTAAACTTGCCTTCATTAAATTAAGGTATGGAGCTCAATCAGATCTTTGGATTATTAATGTGTCGGAACCTTATTTTGACTTAAGTTTAAAACTCAATAGCCTCTAAGTTCCACTAATCTATAACCAAGACTCCTCAATGCTCCAGATTAGAACAAGTCATCAATCACAAACCCTGAAGACCATGAATCTTTTCTTGTCCTGTGAATGTGAGGTCTAAGCTCTCCACCTCAGAAATGGTAACTTGACAACCCTCCCCAACAAGGTAACTCTATGACCTCAATCTGGCCACTCTTTCCTCGAGGAGCGGGGTATTCCCTTCTAAGTTCAAGTTCAACCGGCTCAAGAAGAGGAGGAAGAAGAGAATGGGTCAAGGCCAATGTAGCCATGTACCCTTGGGAGCTTGACCAGTGTAGCCAAGTCTCCCTGTTGCAAGCTACATCAGGTGAATCATGAAACTCAAGCTTTGCTTATTGCACTCTAGATACATACTCCGGTGGGATTATCATTTTCTCTCAGACCCACCACTTTTTTGGAGTTATTTTCTTTTTGCATTTTTTTTTCAAGTGCATCTATACAACATATACATGTGCAGCATATATATAAGGAGTTTTTCCTCTTGAGCCAGTAGACTATCCCTCTTTTGAAGCTTTATTGCAACCCACAACTCCCGTCATTAGACCTCATGGCAACCAGACCAAGTTGAGACGCACTTCCTTCACTAAAAGAATAAGAGAGGTTCCGCCTAGAAGTACTACCCTCATATGCTACCCCAAGTCAAGGAAGACTGCCTCCTCACCACCTCATCCGTAGAGAGCTCGGTGCAAAGTGCTGGTGTCCAAGTAAAGCCATTGTCTATATGAGTCATGTGTTGTTGTTAAGTGTTCTACTTAGGCTCATTAAGATGACATGTGATCATAGCCTAGTGGACTCAAAGAATTAAGTCACCATGGACCTGAAAAGCCTTAAACCTAAGCCCTATAAGGTTCCTCTTAGAAGTTAGGTGGATTAAGATCTTAATCAAGCTCCATTTCTCAATTTGATTCCAGGCTAGTTTAAATGTCAACTATCATCCAGAAAAACTATATACATATGTACAAAAGATGTTATTTACACAAATTTTTACAAACATGCAAAATTTTTGAAAAATGTTTTGAAATCATGAATGGATGATGCATGAAGTGCAAGTTTTGCAAAAAGTATTTACACACATTTACACAAAATTTTTGCAAACTTTTGATTTTCAAAACATTTTGGAAAAATTTTGTACTATATACATACTTTTGATAAGAAAATATTTACACAAGCTTTACACAAAAGATTTTTGAAATCATTTTACAAAAATAATTTGTACACTAGCTATTTATGTGCAAATAAAAGAAGGTTTATGTACATGAAAATTTTTTAATTTTTGTGATTTTTAGCCATTTTATTTATTAACACACTCACACAAAGTACGAGTTACGGCTAAATTATATATGAAATATACACACACCCCCCTATACTTAGCTCGAACGATGTCCTCAGAGTCAAGAGCGATGAAGAAGACATAATTCGTGCTAGGTATAGGGAAGTGAAAAGAAAGGCTATATAAAAAGACGAATGAAATAGAAAATCAAGAGGATCTCGGGTCTTCCCCCTATACTTAGGATCAAGTAATCCTAAGTATAGCAGGCTGTATACTAAGGGAAAACCGAGTGGAGAATGTACAGGGTCTACCCCCCCTATACTTAGGGTAAAATATCCCTAAGTATAGGCAGCAAAAACAAGGGTAGAAAGGAACAAAAGAAATACCCGAAGGTCTTACATCCCCCCTATACTTAGGGTAAAGTGCACCCTAAGTATAGCATAATCAACAGATGAAGAAAGGGATGTGGGACTAAAGAATGTAGTGATATAGACATCTGGATCTATACAAGGCGGAAGATCAGTGAAACTCAGGCGTGAGATGCATTAGATGTGAGTCAAAGACCACATCTCACGCAAAATGAATAGGGGCAAGATCAACGACCCGCGGCTCATGATCTAAAAATGGCTTGAGCCGCTGGCCGTTCACTCGAAAGGTACTATCAGAAGACAACTCGGATATATCAATGCTACCGTTGTCGTGTACCTTTCTGACCAAGTAGGGTCCCTTCCACTTGCTCTGTAGCTTCCCTGGAAATAAATGAAGCCTCGCATCAAACAACCATACTCTCTGTCCAGGCTCAAAAAGCTTGTGGCTGATATGAGAATCATGCCACTCCTTCACTCTCTCCTTATACTGTAGGCTGTTTGAGAAGGCGGTATCTCTCAGCTCCTCCAGGGCTGCTAACTCTGCCCTCCTCTGGTCTCCTATACCTTCTGGATCCATAAGTATATCAGTAACTGCCCAAAGTGACATGTGCCTCAGCTCAACAGGTAAATGGCACGGCTTGCCATAAACGAGGCGAAAGGGAGATGCGCCCAATGGTGTCTTGAAAGACGTCCTATATGCCCACAAGACCGAGTCCAAAAGCTGTGACCAATCCTTTCAGTCAGGACGGACGACTTTCTGCAATATAGTCTTGATCTCCCTATTCGACACCTCGGCTAGACCATTCATCTGTGGATGGTAAGGTGTAGCAACACGATGGTCTATACCGAACTCGCTAGCAAGGGCCTTCACCTGGTCGTTGATGAAATGAGACCCCCCATCTGAAATCAAAACTCGAGGGACCCCGAACCGCGTGATGATGTGCTTCCTCAAAAATCTGCAAACTATCCTCGCATCAGCGGCTCGGGCGGGGATAGCCTCAACCCAACGACTAACATAATCCACGGCCAACAGAATGTACTCAAATCCCTGACTCTTAGGGAATGGACCCATGAAATCGATGCCCCATGCGTCAAAAACCTCACAGAAGTGAATGGGCTGCATCGGCATCATATCACGCTGTCCACAAGTGCCCATCCTCTGACAGTCAGTACACCTCTTCACGAACTCATCAGAGTCCTTGAAGAGGGTAGGCCACCACAAGCCGGATTGGAGTACTTTCTGTGTCGTTCTCCTCCCAGAATGATGTCCTCCTGCCTCAAGCTTGTGACAGTAAGTGAGGACGCTATGGTGCTCCTCCTGAGGAATGCACCGACGCCAGACGCTATCCCCTCCTTCGTGGTAAAGGATGGGATCCTCCTAGTGGTAGGACCTGGCCTTCGCTAGGAAGGTCTCAAGTCTCTGCCTGGGCCAATCTTGTGGGACTTTCCCAGCAACGAGAAAGTTCACAATATCGGCGTACCACAGGAGTGAGGCGATAGCAAGGATCGCCTCATCTGGGAAGGTCTCACAAATGGGATCAATCTGCTCAGACTCCTCAGGCTGCTCTATACGGGATAGGTGATCCGCCACCACATTCTTGACTCCAGGCTTATCCTTGATTTCAATGTCGAACTCTTGGAGTAGAAGGATCCATCTAGTAAGTCTGGCCTTGGCATCCTTCTTTGCCATGAGGTATCAGATGGCGGTGTGATCAGTGTACAAGGTCACTCTAGATCCAATGATATAAGATCGAAACTTATCTAGGGCGAACACTACGGCTAGCATCTCCTTCTCTGTGACCGTGTAATTCCGCTGGGCGGAATCCAATGTGCGGCGAGTGTAGTGGATAGCAAAGGGGACTCCATCCCTCCTCTGTCCCAGCACGGCCCCTACGGCAAAATCAGAGGCATCTGTCATGATCTCGAATGGGAGAGACCAATCAGGCGGCTGGAGAACAGGAGCCTCAATCACACACTGCTGGAGAGTCGCAAAGGACGAAAGACACTTGTCATCGACAAGGAACTCGGTGTCTTTCGTCAAGAGGTCAGTCAACGGCCGGGCAATCTTGCTGAAATCATGAATAAATCTCCGATAGAAACCAACGTGCCCCAGGAATGACCGTAGCTGCCTCAAATTGGACGGCGGTGCGAGTTTTCTAATGACATCAACCTTGGCCGGATCAACCTCCATGCCCCTGTTGGAGATGATATGGCCAAGCACCGTCCCTTGAGTCACCATGAAGTGACTCTTCTCCCAAGAAAGCACCAAATGGACCTCTATACATCGTTGGAGTACCCGGTCTAGGCAGTCAAGACAGGAGTCGAATCCGTCGCCGTAGACCGAGAAATCGTCCATGAAGACCTCCAAACACTCCCCTGCCATGTCCGAAAAGATCGACAGCATGCATCTCTGAAATGTCGCAGGGGCATTGCATAGCCCAAATGGTATGCGTCGGAAGGCGTATGTACCGAAGGGACAGGTAAAGGTGGTCTTCTCCTGATCCTCAAGAGCGATGGCCACCTGGTTGTAGCCCGAGTACCCATCAAGGAAACAGTAATGGCTCTTCCCTGCCAGTCTCTCAATGATCTGGTCAATAAAAGGCAGGGGGAAATGGTCCTTCTTGGTGGCCTGGTTGAGCCTCCTGTAGTCCACACAGACTCGCCAAGAGGTGGGTACTCGTGTAGCAATCTCCTCTCCCGACTCACTGATCACAGTCGTGATGCCCGTCTTCTTGGGCACCACATGCAAGGGGCTGACCCACTTGGAGTCGGAAATGGGATAAATAAAATCTGCGCTCCACCATTTTGAAATCTCCTTCATGACGACCTCTCTCAGGTTGGGGTTCAGCCACCGCTGGAACTCACGCGACGGCTTCACCCCCTCCTCGAGATAAATATGGCGGGAGCACAACGATGGACTAATCCCATGGAGATCTGCTACTCTCCATCCGATTGCCTTGCGGTTCTTTTCAAGAACCCCCATCAAACGGGATTCTTGCTCTCCAGTCAGATCGGCGTAGATGATGACTGGGTACATCTCAGGCTCGCTCGCAAGGAATCTAAACTTCAGCGAAGTAGGGAGCGGCTTCAGCTCTGGACAGCTGGGTGCTGGCAAATCTGGCTTAGGAAGAAGGTGAGTGTATGCTGCCAAGTCTGCCTGGGAGAATGAAAACGAACTCTCGCAAACTGGATCTGGAGAAGGCTGCTCATCTGAATTGTCTCTGATCTGCTCAACATCTACCTCCTCCTCAGTTGTAGGCTCTGTGGAACTCAGGTTTGGCATCTGATCCTCGCAATCTGCCCAATCAGACTCTGAATCCGAGGGATCTGCATCAAACAAGGTGGCATCAGTACCACCATCACACAAGGTGGCCTCAGTACCACCATCACTAGAAATCGTGTCGCAGTCGGGAACCGGCTCTGCTGCCTCTGAAGTATCCTGGACCAGGGTTGTGCTCTCCAAGCTCTCCTCTGCTATCAACCCGGCATCAGCGGTGTCTGGAAATGAGAGGATGGCCTGTGCTGCTGGGTCTGCCCATGCTGCCTCATCATCTGTGATCACAAAATCACAGTCCTGGTGGATGTCTAACCCGGCATCTGTCAGCTGCTCTGTATCTGTGCTGGTCTCTGAGCATGCTCTATCTCTGGCTCTGTAGTCCTCGATCGTCTCTATTTGTACACTCTCGCCCTCAACGCGAAAGTATACCTTCCCGCTATCATGGTCAGTCACCGCCTTGGTTGTGGCCAAGAACGGACGACTGAGAATGATGGGGGTATCGGCCACTGAATCAGGGATCTCCATATCCAACACTATGAAGTCCACGGGGAATTGCAGGCCCTGAATAGTGACGATAATGTCTCGCAACAACCCCTTCGGCCTCTTGACAGATCGATCAACAAACTGAAGGACTGTCCTGCTCTGTCTAAGAGTGCCTAACTCGAAGCGGTCGAGAAGGGCTGCCGGAAGGAGGTTGATAGACGATCCGCTTTCCAATAGAGTCTGGTCGAACCTCTGCTCACTAATATGACATCTGACATATGGGGCTCCTGAATCTGGCCTCTTGACCGGCAGACGGTTCTGGATCGCGAAGCACGTGGTTTTCGTCAGCACATGTATCTCTGAATGGTGGTTCCTCCTCCTCCTCCTGACTGTAGTCCTGTCTCTCAAAGAACGCTAAAGAAGGGGGATGTGCTACAAAGCCTCCTGAAGGGTCAGCTGGATATGGAAACGATCAATCATGCTCTGGCTGAACTCCTCCTGCTCTCTCTTTTTTGGATCTTTTTCTTTTTTCTTCCCCTTCCCCATCAGAAGGGCATAGGGAAGGGGATCACAGGGTCCTTCTCAGATGAAGGACTAGGAATAGGTCTAGACGGCTCGACGGCCGGATCCGCACATACATCAAGCACCACAGTGGGACCAGAGTAAACTAAACCTTTTCCTTTATTCACAACATGGTTCCGAGCTACATCAGTGGAAGGAAAAACAACAGCTCTCTCTACATGAACACCGGTGGCCTTAGTACCACCACGGGATGGCTCTGCTGGATGTCTCGCGGCATCAGTACCGCGCTCTGGCTTGGCAACTCGGGTGGCGTCAGTACCACCTCCTCGAACTGGTGAAGTGGCGGCCTCAGCACCGCCTGGAAGATCAGCATCCTTGGTGGCATCAGTACCACCGTCATCATCATGAGCGGCCTCAGTACCGCTCTCCTCCTCCTCATCTGGCGCTCTAGGTGTATCCTCGTGCCGTCGCTCAGACGAGGCGCCGCCGTCGGCTGGTGTCCTACCGCTCCTAAGTGTGACAAAATCAGCATCAAATAGATCCGAAGACATATCATCAAATGGATCACTAGGAGTGGCATGCTCAGTGTAAGCTACCTGCTCAGATTTTCGCTTCAGGCTGTTGGGATTCGGCTCTATCTGGGCAGGAGTGGCGGCCTTCCCTCTCACAATGTCCCACATCTCCTGGCGGAACTCGTCCATCTCCCGTCTGAAAGTAGCCTGCTGGTTCGTGAGGAGGCCGGCTATGTCGTCCAAGGCGGGGCTCTCGTATGGAGGACCATGAGAGCCCGACGGGTAGCCTCTCTGGTAATGAGGCTGCTGGGACTGGTGTTGCTGCTGCTGAGAGGGGTAAGAGGAAGGGTGTTGCTGCTGGTGTGGCTGGTGAGGCTGCTCTCACCTCCAAGACTGTCCCTGCTGCTGATAGGGACGAGGAACGAAGGATGACTGCTGTTGTGACTGATAGGCTGGGGGTTGCTGCTGCTGTTGATCTCTCTGCTGGCTGAACTGCCCTCCATGACCGGATGACTGTTGCTGGGGCTGGGTACCTCCATTCCCCCACCAGAATCCGGGATGGTCCCGTCGGATCCCAGGCTGAGGACGGTCATACCAAATCCCGTTGACATCCATCAACGGCTCTGCATCGTACTGGGCTGGCGGGAGTACTGCCAGAGGCTGATCCGGCTGGTATACAACCATCTGCATGTCTGGAGATGGTGGTGACTGGTAGGTGGGCTGCGGCTGCTGGTACGGCTCCGCCTGTACAAGGTGGACCTGTCTAGGCTGCTGGTGTGAGTTGGAGCGCTGGAACGAGCTGCTGCTGCCGCCGGTATCGCCTCGCGACTGAAGACGGGGCTGTGAAGCCATCTGTGCCTCCTGGAGACACATGAGCTGGGTCTTCATGTCGCTCAGAATCTGTGCCATCTGCTCCATCTGAGTGATGCCCTGGCACTGCTTCTTCTCGATCAGCTCCATCGGATCCAACTTCTCACTGATGATACCCATATCCGCAGCAGATGACTCTGCCTGCGTTGCTGCTACTGCGGATGAACTGGATGGACCGGCGTCGACCCGTGCTATCCTCTGGTACTGCACGGGTCCTGGCTGCTGCTGGGGTCTGCCCTGAGTATACAACCTGGTCTGGGACATCACCATGTAGTTCTCGGCCATCTCCTCATAGATGGCCCAGACCTGGTCGTGATCCTTGGCGAAGTAAGACCCACCACAAGAAGCATTCACCAAGCCCTGGAGCTCTGGTGTCAGCCCGTTGAAGAAGCTCTGCACAAGGTTGGGCTTCGATATGTCATGGTACGGGCATCGATCTGTAAGCTCACGGAACCTCTCCCATACCTCATGGAATTGCTCGTTGGGGAGCATGGAGAAGTTGCTGATGAGGGCTCTCGCTGCATTGGTCCGCCCGAGTGGATAGTACTTGTTCAAGTACTCGGTGCGGAGCTGCTCCCAGGTGTAAACAAACCTCCCCAAGTGTTTCAGCCAGGTGGCTGCTCTGTCGGCCAAGGAAAAGGGGAAGTCAATCATCCGAATCGTATCCTGGTCCACCTGACGGTTGTGGACAGTACTGCAGATCATGAGAAACTCCTGGAGGTGAAGATGGGGCTCCTCAGTAGCGAGCCCGTGGAAGCGGGGGAGTAACTGCAAGGTGTTCGGGGGGAACTTGAAGTCCCCCACGATGGCTGGAAGTACGACCCAGTGGTGTGTCAGCGTCGATCCGGGGTTGTGTAACTCCCGCATCGGTCTCGGTGGTCCTCCTGCCGCGGCTGCGGCGGCTGCTACCGCTGCGGCGGCGGCTGCGGCTGCTGTTGCGGCTGCTGCATCTGCATCCTTTGGGATCCTCGGTCCCTCTCTCCTTTGCTCTCGCTCTGCTCGCATCTGCTCCATCTCTCTCCTCATGTCGAGCATGAATGCTCCCTGATCCCTCAACTGCTGCTGATCTCTAGTGAGGCGATCAGGGAGGAGTTGATCGCACCCTGGTCCAGCACAAAGTGCTCAGGCTGACCTCGGGAACGATCCTCAGAACTACCGGCCATGACGTCTGCAAAATCAAATGAGCCAAACTCAGGTGCTGTCAAGTCTGCTAATCTCTCCTCTGGCTCATATCTCTCAGAACCGAAAGAAAAGGGGTCGAGGGGGAACAGGGCGGAATCATACTCGGGCTCGGAGAACCGGTCTCGGCTCTCGGGGGCCAACCTAGATGAATGGGTAGACGTGCCCGAAAGCGGTGCAGCCAGAGGCTGCCTAAGAGAGCGTCTACCCATCATCGTGATCTGACGAGTAAGGCAGATGAGATCTGGAGAAACTATGATCGGCAACCAAACCCTCTGTTCACCAACGCAACACGAGCTGAAGACCGTAAAGGCTCGGTCAAATTATCTTGTCAAATTTTATTAGGTGAACAAACAATCTATCTGAGCGCTTACGTGACCTGTTGGGATACCCGATGCTACCCCAACCGACTGGCCCGCACGGAAGAGTCGGTAGTCAGTCAGAAATAACACCGGAGGGCTGTACTTAGTGAACGGTCACTCTCTCGTGCAATCAAACCACACAATGAAGGAGTTGCTCTCCCCAAGACAAATTTTAAGTCGAGTGTCTTTTAGGGTCAATAGTTTTAGCCAGTCCCAATTTTATGGTTTTTCTTTTTTAATATTTTTCAATAAAAACAAAGGCCTAAAGAATTTTTCGGTTCTCCTGGTTATTTAATCAAAAATAAGGGGGAGAAGTCGAAAAAGTCGATGCACGATGAAATCAATGATGCATGCAGAGATAGAAATGCGTACCTGTCTCCAGCACTCTACATGCAAGTGATCCGCGTAGAAATGTAAAGACAGAAAATAAACTACCTAAATGGTGCAGCGGTGAAAACCGAGTCCTAAACAGGCAATTCTACTCGCAGAACCGTTTAACTGGTCACCGATCCTTCAAGCCAAAGGTCCGGACTCGGTCTACCCCTCCTCTGCTCAACACACTTGAGTTTAGGAGAAAATGCTTTGCGGGGCGGGCTACGGCACGTAGGCTACGAAGGGGATGAGTCAGTTATTTTTATTAATTAATTATTAGTAGGTCCAATTAATCGCACTATAGGAACAGGCAGATAATTAGGTGTGGGGATCCTACTAATTACGGCACAATCAAATAGAAAGTCCTAAGTCTAGGGGCTCGATAAAAACCGCTGAAAACCGTAAAAGGCAGCGAAGAAAACAAAAGTCACGAGAAAAACCGCGAAAACACCTAAGGGTCCCCCGAGCACACCGGTGCTCGGCGAAACAGACCCGCTAAGAGTTCAAGTCCAAGAGTCTAAGTGTCGGTCCCTGTATTATTACAAGAATAATCAAATGAATAATAATAAAAAACTAAGCTAATCCTACTCTAATCCTCGCCCACTCAACCTCTCTCTCACGCTCTCCTGCGGCTCCGTGCAGAAGGGAGCCGCCTCCAAGTACCGCGGTTGCGTCGGCTTCTCGAAATCGGCCGCCTCGGTCCTCGGGCCCTCACAAGAAAGGAGACAAGTGGTCAGTCCAACAAAAATAATCAAATAATAATAAGAAAATAAAAGAAAGGGTATATGTGCAAAAATGCAAAATAAAATACACTCAAAATAAAACAAAAACAAAAATAAAAGAAAATAAAATAAAAATAAACAAAACAAAATAAAGCAAAGATAAAATAAAAACAAAAAGCCACGAAAAGCCGCGGACTCTGAAAGAGCCGCGGAAAGCCGCGAAAAAGAAAACGAAAATAAAAAGAAAACTACTAAGCCGTGCTCCCCGGCAACGGCGCCATTCTGATGACACGGAGATCGAGCGACTAAGGTAAAGGTACTAAACGGTCGTCGCGACCTCAATCACTCGGACTCGATCAATCAAGAAAAATAGACCACCAATAAAGATAAAATCACTCAAAACAAGCTAGCGGTCTTGCTATTAGTTTAACCTGGTATAGCGACCAGGGTCGAACACAAGGAGCACGAATTGGCCTCGCAGCCTACAAAGTAGTCAAAAAGAAAATAAAAGTAAATAAAAAGATGTTTTGGTGGTTTTTAAGTCTTTTTATATTTTTTGGATTTTTAATGTATTAAGAAAATAAGAAAAATAACCACACAAGATAATTCAACTATTTATTAAATGCACTAAAAATCAACCAAAAATTCAAATAAAAATATTCTTGTGTGTTTTATAATTTTTAATGTTTTTAGTGAATTTTTGGGATTTTTTTGATGTTTATTTAAATTTCTAAAAATACAACAATGTCAGAAATTGTAGGTACTGTCCAGCCGAGCTTAAGGGACTTAGATAAATTATCTAAGAGCCCCCAATAAGCCTGGAGGTATTTTTCCTATATAGAGAAGAAAACAAGGAAAATATGAGCACCTAAATTATTATTTTTCGGTTTTTAGTTTATTTATTAGAATTTTTATAAGATTTTAAGTGTTTTTCAATTTTTAGGTGTTTTAGGTAATGAAAAATAGCCAAAATTGGCTAGAAAATCAAGCACAACAAAACAAATAGTAGATAATTTTTTTGTGATTTTTAGATGAATTGTAATATTTCTTTGTGATTTTTCAAATCAGACAGTAAAGAAAATAGATGTTTTTGAATTTTTAAAAATATCAAACAGTGTCTAAAATGTCTCCAAAATTTAAAGAAAAATTTACATCATGGCAGGAGCCATGTGTCCAATTTTCATCAAATTTGGAGTTGATTTGCTATTTTATTAAAATCAAACACAAGGGCACAGTACATAGGGACCTAAACGCAAATGCCAAGAGTCCTGGGGGGTCCGGTGCAAAATTCCCAGGTAAACACGTGCGTGGCGCATGCCTGAGGCACTCAGGGGCCCAAATGTAATAAAAACTAAGTCCTTGGACTATTTGGTAACCGGTACCAAAAGTCTGAGGGCTAGTCTGCAATTAACCCAAAAATAAACGCACATGCATAATAAATTCACGCACAGGGGTATAAATGCAAATATCCAAAAGTTTTCATTCAACTCATAACATCTCAGAACTACAAGGTATAAAGTGCAAATAGCCCAGACAAATCACGTGTCGAAGCACGTGCTACACCATACACAGGGGCATAAATGCGAAAGAAATAAAGTGCAAGGTCCTTAATGCAATTGTGCCAAAAACTAAACAACTAAACTAAATATTTACAACGCTAAATGCTAAATAAGATAAAAAGGAGGGCCTAAGGGTAAATTACCCTTTATTAAGTCGAGCCGCTGGATGGATGCCACGTGGTAGATGGACGGTCAGGATCAGATGGCTCTCCAAAGCTGGGCTCCTCGGGCGAATCCGACGGTTTGGGCCTCGCCACGTGTGGATCTGACGGTGGGGATGCACCGTGGCTAAACCTCGGCCATCGGACGGTTAGGATCAGTCCTCCAAGGATCGTGCGGTGGCTGCTGCTCCATGAATGAAGGGCTCAGATCGAAACTGGAGCGGGAGGCTGATCGGACGGTCGGGGAAGATGTTGGAAGAAAAGTTGGCCAGCGAGCTTCACCGGCCCGACACAAGCGCTGAGATCCTCCCCTGCTGCTCCTGAAGATCGGAAAAGCTCCGCCGTGAAGCTCCGCAGCTGGTGGTGCCCTCCGATGACCCAACCGAGCTCTGGAGAGCTCCGGCGAGGTCGGCGGAGGTGGAGCTACTGGACCCAATGGTCCAAGCCCTCAGATGGGCTTGGCTAAACCTGCAAAGTAGACCAGAAAGCTCGCGGGTCGAGGGAAAACTGCCTCGACCCCGTTAGGCGTGGTGAAGGTGGTCGGGGGGTCGATATGGGCGAGCTCCGGCGAGGGTGTGGACGGAGGAGCTCGAACCCCAGCTCCTGTGCGAGCTGGGTTGAATGGAAGGGTGCAGAACGTGCGTGGGAGGAAGACGAAGGCTATGGTGCATCCCGATGGTCGAACGGTGGTCGGATGTGATCGGAATCTACGGTGGTCGGCGACGGAGCTAATTGGGGGTAAACTGAAATTGGTGAAAAAGAAAGGGGAATGGGTCTACCTGGGTGGACGAAGCGACTGTGGGCGAGCTTGCGCAGCTCCTGGTCCTTGCCTCAAGGAGCGTCGGTCTCCGAGGCTCGAGCTCCGTCTCTGGGCGGAGCACGGCGGTGTATCTCGCCGGATCAGTGGGCCGCTGCCCCTCTCCTCCCTGCGACAGCACCTGGA
This sequence comes from Ottelia alismoides, assembly GCA_037367405.1. NCBI lineage: Eukaryota > Viridiplantae > Streptophyta > Magnoliopsida > Alismatales > Hydrocharitaceae > Ottelia > Ottelia alismoides. Next base: position 270,387 of record JAZKJV010006750.1, read on the forward strand.
GCGAGCTGTCACTCTCACTCACGCACTGGAGGTCACTGGGGGTGGAGCGAATGAGCCAAAGATGGGAATGAAGGTGGCGGAGCTCGAGCTATATACGGTGGAGGGTCCGGAAAGATGAGGTCGGGTAGGGTACTGGAGTGCGCGGATCTCGAGGTGGGGGCTCCAGCGAGGGTCTCGGATGTATCATGAATGAATCGGATCCGGGGTTTAGACGAGAGGGGATCGGGTTTAGGTGCGAAATTAGGGAGAAGTCGGGTCGGGCACCTAACCCGTGGGAAGTGGTCCTGGGGGGGGCAGTTGACCGGGCGGTCAACAATCCCCTGGACCAATGGGAAGCGGCCGCGTGGCAAATGTTTAAAAATTAAATAAAAAATAGAAAACGGCCGAATTATTAAAAAGTCAAAACATGAAATATTTTTGTTTTAATTTTTTCTATTTTTTGTGATTTTTAATTAATTTTTCAAAGTAAAAATAAGGTATTTACATAGTAGGGTTATATATAGGTATATATACAATATATAGATTTTTAATTTTGATTTTTAATTTGTTATTTTTATACAATTTTATTCCCATTTTATATTTTATTTATTTATATCATAAAATAAGGAATAAAAAGATATTTTTATTTTATTTTTATTATTTATATACATAGGTGAAATAAATACATATGTACATTTATATACATGGTATATTTACAATAGTCTTTTTGATTTTTAATTTTGTTCTTTTTATTTTGTATTTATTTTAATTTATTTTATTTATTTACACCATATCATATAGAATATTTATAGAATTTTTAAAAATTAATTTTATTTATTTATAAGGCTGAATAAATATGAGTGGACTATATACATGTTGAAAGTGATGTTTTTGTTTTCTTTTTAATTTTTCTATTTTTACCTTTTTTTATCTTTATAAATGTATACAAGTATTTACAAGCCTATTTTAGTCTATTTTTGGGAGGAAAATATTTTTATTTTATTTACATATATATACACACATGAGCCCCTATCTCCCTCTACTTTGGCTTTTATGCGGTCAGGCCCATGCTGAGCCCTCCCTTGGGTTAGGTTGCTCAATATTCATTCTAAATATTTCCCTCTTTTTCTTTTTAATCTTTATTCTTTTATTTTTGCACAAAAACATGCTAATTATAGGTTTTTACACAATGCATGCTTTTGGTAATTATTTCTATTTACAACTATATACATGCATTTGCAAAGGTTTTTGTAGCTAAAATATAAGAATAAAGAGTGATGAATGAGTATTCATCACCAACCCAAACTCCTTCAGCAGTGAAGTAGGCATCAGATTGATAAATGATCCACTATCAAGAAGAGTTCGATCAAACTCTTGATCAATCATACATCATCTGATGAGAGGGGTTCTCATGTCTTTCTTCTTACTTGGGAGATTCCCGATTCCATTAACAATAGCTGCCGTTAGGATGTGCTTCACATTTCTCTATCTTGCTCAGTGCAACTGTCTCTTTGAAATGCATGCCTCCTTAAATCCCTTCTTGATGTTTGGCATGTACTCAATGGCCTTCAACAGAGGCATCTCGAGAAAAAATTCTAAGTTATTTCAACCACATCTAGATCCGACAAGGTATTTTTCAAAATTTTATTTTTCTTGGATTTTTGTAAAGCATCTAGAAAAGGAATATTTACATAATCAAAAGTAGGAATAATGTTATTATTTACATAAAACTCTATGCACACATTAGGCTGTATAAATGGATGGCAGAAAGAAGAGTCTTCATCCATCTGGGAAGGCATCTAAAAATGGCAGGATAGGCTCCATCACCTGGCTCTGGATCGACTGCAAGTGATATCTTCTCCGTTATTGGATGGTTGGTACTTCGGATGTTGTTGTCTTCTTTTTGTTGATTTTGGATTTTTTCCATTTTTTTTGAATTTTGGCATATGGTGCTTCTCCTTCATCTTCTTCGTCCACACCCAACCCGACTGCTAGTTCAGCTGAGGCAAAAGAAGATGATGACTCATCAGCGGAAGCTTTATTCTTTCCATTCATTGTGGCAGAATGTTGAAATCCTACCTCTCTTAAGAGTAACAATATTAGATAAAAGCATATCATGAATAGCTGACTTTGCGGGTTTGGATGAGACATCACTAACTACCTACTCTCGCTTTCTGAAATTGTTGGGATTTACCTCCACATTTGCCGGAATTGGGGTCTTAGCAGAGGTGAGGTAATCCAGCTTTTGACTCATCTTTACAAGGCTCTTAAATAGCCAAGCCAAGCAGTCTAGGGCGGGGTTCACAAGAGAAGCCTCTGATGGTTCATCGTGTTGACCATGCTGGGACTGTGAATAGTGTGGAGGCTGTGGGTAGGAGTGCTGAGAAAATTAGAAAAAAGGGTGATACTGTTGATGTTGAGGTGGTTGGTGTTGATAAGAAACAATTGAGTACTGATGATACTATTGGTTCCGATTGTACTATGGTTGTTGGTATTGATTCTGTCTCGAGCTCTGCTGATATGATTGGGATTACTGGTTGTGTGTCTGTTGATTTCCTTGGACAAATATCCCTCCTTACTACTGAGGGAATGGGTTGGAGTTAATAGATTGGCCCTGCTGAGGTCTGCCTAGACGGGCTAGCTGTGCATTGTTGGATCAAGCTTAATTCACCTCCTGAATGAGAGGTGGTGGAGGAGAGCATGGATCTGAGAGAATCTGGGGTTGTGTCTGGTATACAACCAGTTACTGTTGTGGCTGCTGATACGAGGTTGGCTCCGGGGCTAGCACGTAATACACGTGTTGAACTTTTGGTTGTGATGGACTCTACCAAGGAGGTTGAGGCGATGAGGGCTCCTTCATATTAGTAGGAGTCAAAGCCGACACATACAAAGATTGGCAGACACTGATTGTGCTTAACAGCAGCTCCATTTCCTTAGTATTCTGATCCAATATGTCCAAATTTTGGGTCCTCTGTTCAACCACAATGAGCTTCTTGAGGTCCTGTGATAGCTTCTCAATGATATCCACCTTGGGCAGGTAGCGCTCCCAATAATGCTCAATTTAGAGCTCTCGTCCCTATCCAGCTTGTGGGATGCTACCATATGAACTGGCTTCTGATGAATCTGTTGTTGCCTCTGGTATGCACGGGATGACAATGAGACAACTTCTCTTTCTACCATTTACTCAAAAATCTACCATAAGACGTCCTCGTCTTTGTTAAGATGTGACCCGCTACAAGAGGCATCGACAAGCTTCTGGCTTTCAATGGTTAGTCCCCAATAGAAACGTGGACCAGACTGGTCTGTGGAATATTGTGATGGGGGCACTTCTCTTGCAAATCAGTAAACCTCAGCTAAGACTCATGAATGGAATCGTGGGCGGCTTGGGTAAAGTTGTCAATGTGGGCACACATCTGATTCATCTGCCCAGGAGGTAGAACTTGTGCAGAAAGGCGGACTTCACTCCCTCCCTAGGGGTGTCGACTTCACCCAAATGATTCATCCAGTCAAGCACCTTGTCCTGAAGGCTGAACATGAATGTCATCATCTTGACTACACCTAACGGTATGTTCCTATAGTGAGTGGTTCCACATATGTGCGCAAACTGTTGAAGATGGATATGGGGTTCTTCATTCACATTCCCGTGGAAGGTGTGAAGCATAGCCAAGAGTTGAGGTTCAACTAAAAATTGGCATGGGCTGTTGGGATTTGAATATATTCTGTCATCTGTCCAACGCAGGGGTTGTAAGTCTCATTGAGAGTCAGCTTGGGCCACTCTCCTCTTATCTTATCTACCAGCCCTCCACGGCCTCCATCTTCTCTTTCTTACTTTTCTCCAACTCATGGTTGATCTCCCCTTCTCCTCAAATCATTCAGCATGACCTAAGAGGCAATCTGGGCCAATGCCTAGTCGGTGAGATGTTGTTGGATTGCTTGTATGGAGGTAAGAAGTTGTGCATTCAAAACATTCTGATATGGCTGCTGGCCTTACTTTGTGGATGCTGAGGTCCCTTTCCTTTTCCATTAGGATCCATCTCTAAATATGACTCTGAATATGAGAGAAACTCTAGATCTAGATCGATCTCTTTATCTGCATAAGGAATGATGCCCTGACTAGTCTATAAAGAAGAACCTGATGGAAAAATCATTCTATGTTAAGGTCAACCTAGAATTTCATTAAGGATGGAGATGTGTATGAAGTGAAAAAAATTTCCATCCAAAATAGGCAAATTTAGGAACAAGAGTGATTCCAATTTATTGAAGAAGGTAGAGAGTCTGGAGAGCAGTTCGTGAAGTGCGAACCATGAACTCAGGAATCACCTCCAATTATTGGAGTGGTCGACCACATGGACCGACTAAGCCATCCATGACTCGCCATCTTGAGGTCAAAAGGAAGATTGAGAATGGATGAATGATACAGAGGTCAACAAGAAATAAAAGGATGAAAAATAATAGAATGGCTCAAAGTGAGCAGAGGTCAAATGAGAAGAAGATAAAATAAAAGGCAAAATTTTGCACAAGTACGCTGGACTTGATCATTGTCTTTAATCTAAATCAAATAAACACTAGACAAGTTTTGGATTCTCCAAACCATAAGAGTTCAACTATTTTTATCTTTTTAATTTTATTGTGGTTTTGCAGGCAAATCTTTTAACAAGTCCTTACGAGGGCTATCCCTATAGGAGTGTGTACTTCTTGGAAAGTATCATGTACTTCTTCCGCCTCCTTTGTAACCCGTGATCTGTGCACTTTGTAGTCCTTGATCTCGTACCTAGGTGGTTATTCAGCCAAAGAATAGAGAAAGGAAGCCAATAGACGAAACTAATACTTCCCTCGCAAGCGAGGTACTCAGCCGCAAGATAATGAGATAGACACCCCTGTGAGGGCATGGCCTATGCTCAATACTTTGGACCAAGTTGGATACTCTACACAAGGCGGGAATACCATCGTTGGCAAGGCCCTACTTGCCTACATACCTTAGAAGCGCCAATACTTCACCAACTCGGGTGATAATCAAGGCTGCCACAAATCGGGTTTTTGGCTCTAATCTTAAGGGGATGCATCTCACCTAGTCTGGAACGTACTTAAAAGCAAGGTGGGCTTTATGAAGTCAAGACAAGGATGTCCATTACAATTTTGATTAAGGTCAAAGTTTTATTAGCAGTCCCCTTGTTTTGATTTTTGGATTTTCAATTTTTTGAGTATTTTTTCAAACAAAGCACCTAACGATTTTTTTGTATTTTCCTTTTAAACCTAAGTGCTCAAAAATAGAGGGAGATAGAGGAAAAGAAATTCAAGTGGATACTAGTGTAAATCTCACTCTTTTATCAAATAATGCATGTAAAGTAAGAAGACTCACACTGCTTCTCGACTCTCTTCATAAAGGATGCAAAACTGAAATTGAAATATTTACACTATATGACGATATGCAAAGCTATAAATAATCCTAAATAAGAATTGCTATTATCAGGGAGAACAAAATGCTAATCACTCAAAATGGATCCAAGTGTCCGATCTTGGAGTCTTCTCGGTGCCCACTACAACAGGTCATGCAAGCGTTGTGTGGAGTCTCTCATGGCTTGCGGATTCAAATTCAAACAATTAACAATAATTACTTGACTAGATCCAAGCGTAGAAGACTATAGGAACATGATTATAATTAGGTTGTGAACCTAGCTACCGAGTCAAGCAATCCTAGATCTAGGGGCTTCTTCTCCATCTCCTTCTCTCTCTGCTTCTTCTGAATGCTAAGTGTGTCTACTTCTTCTCCTTCTCTCTCTGCTTCTCCCTCCTGATCTCTCATGGTTGACTCACCAGAAAAAGAGCCAACCTCCTTGTGGCTCAATGCGTCCACCTCCTAAGAAGTGGCCATCGCCACATGGTCCTTCGCAGGAAAGGCAAACAAAGAAGAAACATGTCAAAACAGATAAAATTATTATAAAAAATAAATAAGCAACAAATAAGAAGAAAAATAATGTGTATGCTATATATAAAATGTGATGCTATCTGCTACTCCATGGCAATGACGCCATTTGAAATAGCCTAAAGAGACAAGTAAGCAGTCTTGCGGTCCACCCAAGGTGGGATCACAATCGATGTGGTGACCGACGTGAAGCTCAATGAACTAAATTCAGCAATCAACCCACACAAATAATTCAATCAATCAAAACAAGTGTGAATCAAAATTTTTTATAACACTACAAGCAAGTGCGTGGATAGTGACAAGAAGAGTAGGGTGTCGAAAATAGGGAACAAGGGACGTAGCAGGTATATTATTTAAATAAATAATATAGGGGTGTATGCATGTATAAGTGAATAACACCACCTGATCAGCTTCTCTATTCTTGCAAAAGAGACAGAAAATGTCGCGGTCGTTGTATCGACCAGGTGAGTTTTATTAGAAAAGATTACTTTTGAGTTAATCTTCTTATTTTTATTTATACTTCTAAACTTAAGTGTATAGCGGTTAAGCACGAGAGTGTCGAACTCATGGAGGCAAACTATTTGTAAACTAGGATTAAACTATAGACAAACTAAGGTAAAATGGTTTCCTGATTTTATTTTATTTTAAGAATTTTTCTGGATTTTTATTTATTTATTTTTCGAGTTTTATATGGTTTTTATGAATTTTAAGGTATTTTATTAAATTTTTATTATTTTAGAATATGTTCTGTAATATTTTTTAATTTTTATTTTGTTATTTTTATGTTTTTCATTTATTTTTATGTTTTTATGGATTTTAGAAGTTTTTTTAAAGATGTTTATAGATTTTGTTTAAATTTTAATAAGACAAATTAAGATTTTATTTGAAAGCTGTGACATATTTTTTTATTTTTAAGAGTAAAACTAGTGAAAATGTTTTTTTATTTTTAATAGAAAATAGGTGAAATTACCTTTAAAACGATATATTGTGCATTTTTAGGTGATTTTTCTTTATTTAATTGTGAAATTTTGAAGTTTTTATGTATTTTGATTTTTTTGTTGATTTTTATATTCAATTTTTATTTTCTTTTTCATTAATTATATAGTGAAATATACTATATGTAATTTTTATAGGATTTTTAGAGGCATTTTTATATTTTTATGGGGTCTTAAAATTTGTCATCTTTTTAATGTTTTTAATTATTTATTAGAAAATAGAAAAAATATATTTTTTTATTTTTTTCAGACTTTATTTAATATTGTATACATGGAAGTATACAATATTTTATTATTTTTTTATGTTTTATATATTGTTATTAATATGTATAGAGAATGTATAAGTTGGTATACACAGCACATGGTTGTATCTGTAATTATAGGAAAAATCTAGGGCATGTGCGCAATAGAAGAAAGTGGAAGATATTTAATGCAAAATGCCTAGTGATAACGTGTTGATCACGTGCTTCAGCTGGATCTTGACCTGTTTGAAAATTCATGAAGCACCACCAAAAACCTTATAGGTTGTGCACATGCGTAGCGTGTAATCGAAGTTAAAGCGATGGGTGCGATGTGGTCTGCTCTGGAGCCAACACGTAGCTCGATTTCAGTCATTCGATCTTATTTGATCGAACGGTCCCTGTAAATCATGGAGTTAATTGCTAATCTTCCTAAAAAGAAAAACTGAAGAAGCGACGTCGGCGGAATCAACAACGCGATCGTAGCAGGTATGTCGTTCCTTCTTCACCAAAATAGGTTGCTTGCGGATAATGGAACTCTGATGCTCTCTCTCCTGAGCGGCTTTGAGCAGCAGTGTTGCGGTGGCGGTGTTGATGGATCGGGAACATAGTAGCGGTGCTATGAAGGCGGCGGAATATGAACAATCCTCTGGTGCGAGCGATTGTCCAAGGTGGAAATGGCTTTGGATATGGAACAAACGCTTCAAATCTCCAGATCATATGTATGCATGTTCAATGCTCCGAGATGCTCTGTTCTGATCTGAATCAGAAGTTTCGTGGCTTTGAAAATGTTCTATAATGATTAAAGTTGCGACTCAACAGGGTCTGTGGTGGTCAGTAGGTGCAATGCAGAACCCAATGTCTCCATATTGGTGCAGGTGCTCAGATGTTCGATCAGCTTCGAGTTCCAGTTAAGGATCTGCACCTGTGACAACATGTCTCGACTCAAGTTCAAAGACTCGGTCCAAATAAAATGGGAAAGATGAACAAAAGTGTTTTGGCGATGAATGATAAGGCTCCTGATCTCTGGTTATCGAAGGGGATAGGTTTGGAAAATAAACAGGAAGTATAAGGACTTTTGATGGGAGGTGATGATAGGATTCATAACGATTTGCGGATAAGAAGGATGAAGAGAAAAATCGAGAAAATGAGAAGAGATTGAGAAGAAGAAGAGGAGGAGGAGGAAAGGAGATGCTAACCGGAAGCAATTTGTTGACGAAGGAAGGTATTAGCGCCTAGGGATGGAGCTCAAGCAGAGCTGCAGGTGCTTGTCTCGATAGACGGCGAACCTGGAGGCTGATTGCGGCGGCCGAGTAATGGTCGCCAGTGGTTGATCTCGCTCACTCGTTCCTCTCTTCTCGACCTTGATCCGACGGAGCACGCCCCTGTCACTAGCACACTCTCACAAAACTCGGGAGAAATTTAAGAAGAATGGTAGATGATCAGTCGAGCGGGGGTTGGTGAACTGTTGTGGGCGAACGACCGACCAACGACTGGTCGTTGAACTGTTGAGGTGGTTGGTGAACAGTGGAGGCCGGCGGCATGTTGGGGATGAAGGGGTTGGGTTCTAACGGGGAAGAAAGGAGAGGGGAAGAGAGAGAAAGGAAAGGTAGAGAGAGAAAAGGGGAAGAGAGGAGAGAGAAAAAGAAAGGAATTAAATTAAATTAAACTAAATTAAATAATAATAATAATACTAATAGATAATTATTTAAATAATTATTTATTAAGTATTAATTTTGTAATTGAATAAATAACTAATAATTAAATATGGTTAATAAGTTATTTAAGAAATAAATTAAGTAATTAAGTGTATAATTAAGTAATTAAGTATTAATTAATTAAATAAATAAGTATATAATTAATTAATTAAATTAGAATTTTTTATTTAATTTAAATATAAATAGAGTATATAAATTAATCAATATAAAATAATAATATATATTACGGTACAATGTACAGTATACCAATACAGACCCGAAAATCGTATTTTTCACATTAACTCCGATTTTAGCGAAACTAGTGTCATTTTGTAGATAATTGAATAATATGATTTTTAAAACTGAGTTTGCTCAATTCGGAGTTTTACGGCCGAGTTATGTGGTCCGGAAACTTTAGGTAGTGACTTTGAGGCTTCTGATTTTATTTGTATTTTGGCTTAATTATATTTTTATATTTTTATATACAATTTTAGAAGATTTTACGAAAAAAGTTAAGTTAATCAGGTTTATGGTTATTTAATTAAAAATACAGGAAGTTTCTACACATAGTACATATATACAACCGGTCCAAAACGTCAAAACTCACCGGTTTTATCCGAATATTTTTTCTGATATTTTTAATAAATAATACTATACACAAAACAGATTTTAAAAGTGAGTTTGGTCCGTTTGGAGTTTTCTATAAATAGTTATGAACCTTGGAAGTCGGCTTTTGCTGCTTGTACGGTTCATTGCGGTTAATTAATTTTTTGTCGAAATATTTTTTTGATATTTTTATAAAATAATATATATTTTTTTGAATAACTTTTACAACAGAAGTGCTTTGGTTTGGAGTTGTCTTGATGATAAAAAAAGTAGGTGAAGTATTTACATTGTGATAAATGGGTAATTTATATTTTTGGTCTTGATTTTCATACTCGACGACTATAAATAAGTGTAAGAAAAAAGAAAAAGAAAAAGGAAAATAAAAGAACTTAGAACATGCTTGTTTCTTTAAACTGAATTTCACTTTACCCAAAATCTGGAGCTTGGATTCAAACCTTTGGATTAATAGTGTGTCAGGACTCTTAGAATTAGGATTAAGCCTTGACAGCCCTCAAGTTCCACAAATCATTATCCAAATCCACCTCAATAACCAGCTCAGTTCCACCTATTTATCATGCAAACTTTTCAGCTTTGAAAGCAATCTGACTGTGTGTGAAAGATTTTAGCTCTTCCCGTTCTAGAGAAACGAAGAAACCACCCATCCAGTTATAGACTCCCATTGGGCCCATATCTAGCAACTCAATTCTCGAGAAGGGAGGTATTTCCTTCCGAGGTCAGGTCGTGCTGTGTCCACAATCAAATAAGAGAGAAGATAGAAGAAGGAGAAGAGAACTAGAGTGTGATTGGTGTAATCACATCTCCTGTGAAGCCTGTCCAGTTTAGCCAAGTCTCCACGAAGACATGCAGGCTTTTCTAAGCCTCGGACCATTGTGGTCATTTTTGGAATTTGGTGTATTCGGCTTCTTTTTTGTATAGATAATTGTTGCAATGCATAGGTCTTTTATGCCCGACAGATATAGAATCTTTTCATTTCGTCCATTTTTTAGGGTCTTAGAAAAATTGTGCCAGCAGATCCTTCCCTCATCCGAAGCTTTATTTCAACCCCAATCTCTCTCGTCTTAAGACATCATCACTGCCAGACAAGGATGGAAACACACCACCGAAATGGATTGCCCTTCGCAACCCCATGCAAGTCGATTTAAGTGTAGAGTGCATGAGTTCAAAATTGATTCAAATGGAGAAGAGTTAAACGGATGACACCAGGTGTCCTACTTAGGCACTTTCAAGTTGAATTCTGAACATGGTCTCTTGGAATCCAAAGAATTAAGTCTAAAAGACCTGAAGAGTCTCAATTCCAGTTCCTAATAAAGTTCCTTTAGAATTAAGTGGATTAAGGCCTAAACCAAGCTCCATCTCTCGGACTTAGATCCATTTGGTTCAAGAATTAGACTTGTTCTAAAAGATACTAATGAATGCAACACCTTTTTTATGAGATAAATTTTTCGGATTAAATTTTTAAATGGATTTTAAAGACTTTTTTAAATGTTTATTGGATTTTAAACATTTCAATTTTTAGGGTCTTTTTGAAAAAGTTAGTGGATTAATTCGATTTCCACAAATTTTACACAATTTTTTGTGTATTTTACAAAGGATTTTATACAAAATTTATATACAGTTTATAAGGCTTTTATACAAGACTTACATGGAGTTAATTTTTCAACTTTTAAAGGATTTTATCAAAGAATTTTATAATATTTTTATATACAAATTTTAAAGCTATTTTTTTAATAGGACATTTTTACGGTTTTCTTGTAGCTTTTAAAATCCCAAAATATACACCCATACTTTTAAAGAGCCATATTATTAAAAATACAATAAAGCATGAGTTATTGCTTCTAAAGTATATATAACATATATATACGACACCCCCTATACTTAGCGTGAACTATGTCCTCATAGTGACCAAAGAAGCAGCAAAGGAAGACATAACTCGGTCTAAGTATAGATCAATGAAAAGAATCTATGCTACAATGACTCAAAGAATAACGAATGAATGAATAGAAGTCGATCATCTCCTCTATACTTAGGATCGAGTGATCCTAAGAATAGCAGACTAAGAAATCGAAGATGATCGAGGTCAAGAGAATGTACACACTCAACGGCTCGGCTTGTCCCCCTATACTTAGGATAAAATATCCCTAAGTATAGAGACAAAAATCAAAAGTTGATGGACAAGCGAGGGAGCGGACGATATAAAAACGAAAATAATCAAATGGCGACATGAGCGAGATTATCCCCCCTATATTAGGGTAAAGAACACCCTAAGTATGAGTAACAACATGGGTAATCAAACAGGATTAATGAACAACATGGTGTCTACACCCTCCTATACTTAGGATAAAGCACATCCTAAGTATAGCAAAATTCTAGATCAACCTCAGGGTGTAAGAAAAACGGAAGAAGGAAAGAAAGAAAATCGAAAACACTTAAGTACAAGATGAACGAACTATACATGCTCAAGAAAGATGAAGAGTAGCCTTCTTGCGCGATCGAGGAATGATAAAATGTACAAGAGTTAGGTCGACATCAGGGTCATCGTCAGAGATATCCATATCCGAATCAGAGGATCCCTGATCTATGTCGACTGGTGAGGAGCGGCTCAGATGGTCGAACAGATTGACAGAACCTACCTCTGAAATCTATTCCATGGACTCTGAAGTGGACTCAAGAAAGAGGTCAAATTCCGCTACGATCTGATCTATCTCCTCATCAACTAAGCCCTTATCTGGATCTTCGTGAAAAGAGGGCTCAATAATCTTACAACTGGAAGGCTCGAATGAAGATCTTTAACTGGATCTGGTTCAGCCTTCGAAGTACGTGCCACCAGCAGTTTCGTCTCGATGATATAGATACTGTGGATATCGTTAACACATCTCCATACATGTGTACCCCGATTACCAAAAGATGTGCTCTCCATGTTTTCCTCCCTGGAGAGGAAATCTCGGGTCGCTGTAGAATCAGGACAAATATGATCATGTTGTATCTCATCTGTGATCCCACATGCCTCTCTGTCTGATGGCCCGGAAGCACACTCATCTGCTGGCAGAGTCTCTATTGGCTCGAAGCTCAGCACTGTGCTGTTGGAAGGGAACATGACACTGTCCATCCTATAATCAATTACGCCCTTAGATGCATACAGAAAAGGTCGACCGAGAATAATAGCAGCTTCATGTGATGGTACTGATGAATCAGAGTCTAAGACAACAAAATCCACAGTGAATTTTGTGCCTTGTACCATCATGACAACATCCTTAAGTATACCCTTCGGCCTCTTGATCGATCGGTCCGGAAACTAGAGAATCATTCTGGCTCACTTGAAAGGCCCTAGATAAAGAGTCTCGATAAGATGGAAGGGTAATATGTTCACTGACAAACCGTTGTCTAATAAGGTGTGCTCAAACTCGTGATCTGAAATCTGACAACTGACAAATGTTGCTCCCATGTCTTTCTTTTTCGTCTTGGGAGATGTGTGCTGGATGGCGCAACAAGTGGCAAGGGTCAACACTTGTTTCTCAGAATAATGATCGTGCCTCTTCTTCCTTTTCGGTGTGGTATACTGCTTCAGATATTTCTGAAGAAGAGGAATGTGGACCAATGCCTCCGAAAGAGTGAGTTTGATTTGAATTCGGTCCAGCATCTCTTTCGTGAATTTCGACTCGTGATTTTTTTTAATTTCCAAAATTTTCTCCCTTCCCTAGATTCAGAGCATCTGGGAAGGGTATCTATATATCCTCCGTGTTAGTCTATACACTCGAAGGATAAGAAGGAGAAGAAAATCTTTTTCTAAAATGGAGACTCGCTTCGTGAAGTACAGATACTCGTGATCCATCAGAAGATTGAAGAGCCTTGTCTTTATTTCTTTTTCTGGATTTTCTCTTTTTTTTCCATTTTTTGTGGTTTTTCACCTTCAATACGAAGAGAATCTGAATCTGAATGTGTACATGCCGATTGTATGTTCCTTCAACGACTCATGTGAAGCGGGAATATCTGAAACTGATCTTTGCTCTGTGACAATGCTGGCGATAGAATCTCTGAAGTAGTCCGTTTGCTCCCTTTGATATGCAGTCTGCTCATGAATCAAATGGACGAAGTGATCGAATGCAAGACCATCTATATCAGGGGTCTCGAAGTAATGTCCCACATCCATCTCTGGCTGCTGAAGACGCTCAAAATGATCAAATGAGTCTGAGACGAAATGCTCTTGAGGCTGATCTTGGCACAAGTCATGATATGGAAACTTAGTCGACTGAAACAACATCAGCTCACGCTCGGTATCTTGGAATACCTAATGGATAGGTGACGGTGTCTTGAATCGCCCTGCTTTATTTGTGTGAATTATCGTGCGCTTAAATAGTTGTCGTTTCGTTGTAGGCGGGCAATTGGAATCAGTCAAGAAGTAACTACAATTAATTTAATAAATTTTTAATCACATGTTTTTTTGTTTATTTTACTTGGGCAAGTCCCAAGGTCGAAATCAAGGAGGCAAAGAAACAACCTAGAATTTTGTCTATCAAAGTTCGTGCATGATTTTCGAGGCAGTTTTTTTTATAATTTTTAATGCAAGTTTGGGATGCAAAATGCAACTTTAGTCGATTTTAAGGACTAGAAAATGAATATCAATCAAACGATATCCGAAAAATGTGAAACTTGGCCAAGATGATAATTACGACGAAATGAATGCATTACAATTTTTTTTGAATTTTTGGATGCAAACTAAATATTTTATGAATTTATGAATGCAAATGATGCGAATTTCAATTATTAATTATAATAAATATTAAACCTATATTTTTCAAGAGATAAAATTATCCAAGATCTATCACTAGGTGATTGATCTCAAAAAAATCCTAAACCTCAAAAATAAAAGATTTAATACCTATTAAAATTAAATACTGAAATAAGCAAAATGATTTTTAGAAGGCAAATGATGCATGCAAATGCAATTCTTTTTAGGTGCGATATAACATATAATTAATTTACAATCCGTGATTTTTCGGTAATTTTTAGAGCAATGGTTAATAAGTTATGAATTTTCAGAGCACAAAATGGGCAAAATATGTAGTTTTCCACAAAGCAATTAATTACTAATTAACTAAAGTTTAAAAAAATTTCAAACATATGCCATAATGTAGAGAATTAGTTGACGAACATCATGCTATTTTTGAATAATAAAATAATGAAATGTAGAGGTTCGAAACAACTGGTGAACACATGGGTATTTCTGCAATAATATAAAATAAGATAATGTAAAGAAAGGACTTTATTGTAATTACCAAAACTGTTGGGGTAGATTTTGCAAAATTGCTAGAGGGTTACGTGTGTAGCTGATGAATACCCATTCATCACTCTTTATTCTTTTATTTTAGCTATAAAACCTATGTAAACGACATGTATATTCATGTAAATAGCAATAATTGTCAAATAGCATGCATTGTGTAAATTACAATAATTAGCATGTTTTTGTGCATAAATAAAAGAATAAAGAAATAAAAGAAAAAGAGGGACATATTTAGAATAAATATTGAGCGACCTAATCCCAAGGGAGGGCTCAGCATGGGCCAGACCGCAAAAGAATTCAAGTAGAGAGAGATAGGGAAGCTCACATGTGTACATATACCTACTTATATAAATAAAAGTATTTTCCTCTCAATAAAAATAAAAATGCATTTTTGTTAATTTGTATATATTTGTAAATATAAAAGTAAAATAAAAATGGGAAAAATAAAAGAAAAATAAAAAGAAATAAAATTCCTTCATCATTGTATATATATACCATGTACATAGAACCACACATCTATTTATTTTTCCCTTGTAAATAATTAATAAAAATCTAACAAAAATATTTTCAAATTCCACATTTCATGGTGTAAATAAATAAAATAAAAATTAGAAAAATAAAAATAAAATAAAAAGAAACAAAATAAAAATCAAAATCAACCTTGTATATATGCCATGTAAATATATGTATATACCTATTTATTTACTCTGCGTAAATAAGTAATAAAAATAAAATAAAAACACACTTTTGTTCCAGATTTTATTCTATAAATAAATAAAATATAAAATTGGAATAAATTATATAAAAATGAATAATTAAAAATCAAAAATAAAAAATATATATGTATATACCTGTATATAATAATAATAATTTGTAAATACCTAATTTATATTTCAAAAAAATAAATAAAAATTACAAAAAAATTGTAAATAAATAAACAATTTTTATGTTTTAAGTTTTTCGAAAATAAGTCATTTATTATTTTTAAATGAATTTTCAAATAATTAATAAAAGCTAGCATGTGATTGGTCCACGGGGGATTGTTGACCCCCGGTCAACTCTCCCCCCGCGGACCCCTTTCTAGCGGATCCGTGCGCCTGACCCGATTTCTCCCAATTTTAGCGCCACGATCCGAGCACCAAATACCCCAAACCCAAGGCTTTAATTGCCAAGGAACGATCCATGATCCTCGCGTGCTTCTCCTTTTAGGGATCCGTTCCTTTGATTGCTCGCCCGATCCCCATCTTATCGGACCTGGGCTGCTATATAGCTCAAACTCCGGCCGTCATTTCACGCCATCATTGGCATTCCCCCTCGACGCGAGTGACCTCCTCTTCTTTGCCAGAGTGACAGCAGCGCGGAGGAGGGTAGCAGCGGGGCCCGGGCAGCCGGGAACCACTGATCCGGCGACGACCATCACCGTGCGCCGCCGCGAGGTGCGCTCAGCCTCGAGAAGCGACGAACCTTTGAGGCCATGACCCCCGGAGCACCGCCAGCTCCAGCACAGTCGACTTCAGCCATCCATTAGGTCAGATCGTCCTTAGTTTAGCTTAATTTGAAGTTCCCCCAAATCGCACTGCCGGCTTCGCCGGCTAATTCACTCCACTCCGACCACCCATTTGACCGCCCGACCCGACCACCACCTTTGCCAGACCTCTCTCCATCTTCTTCACCCAGCCACCCCCTTGGCTCTCCCCGGAGCAGGTCCCTCGCCTTCCTCCGCTGTCGCCTCGCCGGAGGGCACCATCCCACTTCACCCATTCACCCATTTCACCTCTTACTGGGTCGAGGCACTTTGCCCTCGACCCAGGAGTTGCTCTGTGCGTTTTGCAGGTCAAGAGAGGCCCATCTGAGGGTCCGAACATCCAGGCACAGCATCTCCATTCCCCAGCCGTTACCGGGCCACTCCGGTGGTCGCCGGCCTCATCGGAGGCATCCTAGCTGCGGACCATCGAGGCGAAGCTCTTCCCCACCACAGCAGCTCCAGAGGACGTCTTCACCGCGTACATTAGGCCGACGAACTTCGCCGGCGTCGAGTTCTTGGAGATCGTCTAGCCGTCGTCCGATCAGCACCTCAGTCCCAGTTTTGATCCTGACCGTCCGTCCACGCTAGCTCTCCACCGTCGGATTTATCAAAGGCTCGATCGCGACCCCCTATCCAGCGAAGAGGCACCAGCTTCTCCTGAACATCCGATCATCCACGTGGCGTCCTCCTCGCTGTTGATCCATTGAAGGGTTTGCCACCTCCAGCCACCGTTTGATCATCCACGTGGCCACCCTTCAGCCCTCCGATAATAAGTGGGGTAATTTGCTCTTAGGCCCCTGATTTTATTGCATTTACTTTTTAGTCTTGTAAATATTTTATTACTTTGTTTTTGTTTTGGGTATTTTGCATAGTGGACCTCTATGTTTATGTCATTTGCATTTCAGTCCCTGTGTGAGTGACCCACGTGCGTCGACACGTGAGGGCTGGTACTTTTGCACTTTTCATCGTATAGTTTTGGAATGTTATGGTTTAATATTTTATAAATAGGATTTGCACTTATACCCCTCTGTGTCTGGATCACGTGTGTTGCGCGTGCACTTTGGGCTTTTTGCATGATTGGCCCCTGAGATTTTTACACGTGTTAATGATTGACCCCTGAAAGTATTTTTTCTTACATTTAGGTCCCTGTGCGCTATGAGCCTCTATTTTAATTAAATAAAATAGCAAATCAAGTCCAAATTATGTGAAAATTGGACACGTGGCTCCTGCCACTGTGTAAAATTTTCACCAAAAATTTGGTACATTTTTTAGGCTTTTTGTTATTTTTAAATATTCAAAAACTGTTGTTTTTCCTTCTGTCCAGCTTAGAAAATCTTAAAAAAATATTAAAACTATTTCAAAAATTCTAAAAAAAATGAGATTTTGTTAATTTTATTGTGTTTGATTTTCTTTGCATTTTGGCTATTTTTGGATATATAAAAAAATTAAAAATTAAAAAACACTTAAAAATTTATAAAAATTCTAAAAAATTATAGAAAACCAAAAAAATACAAACTCATCTTCTGAATTTTCTTTGTTATTTATATTTGTCATAAAAATTACCTTCAGGCTTTTACAGATCAATTTGATATTTTAAATTGATCTTTCAAGCCTAGCTGGACAGTTACATTCTGTTTTTGGCTTCTTTGATTTTTAGAAAATTATATAAAAATTGTAAAAATCTAAAAAATTCACCAAAAACATTAAAAAAACCTAAAAAACATAAAAATATTTTTGTTTGAATTTCTAGACCCTTTTTGAGTGTTTATATAATTGGTTGAATTGACCTTGTCTTGCCTTTTTATTATTTTCCTTTAAAATCCAAAAAAATATAAAAATAATTAAAAACCACCAAAAATACTTGTTTTACTGTGTTTTATTTCTTGACTACTTCGTAGGTCGCGAGGCCAACTCGTGCTCCCTGAGTCCGACCCTAGGTGCTACACCAGGCTAATCTCATAGCCAGGATCGCTAGTTTTGATTTTATTGATTTATCTATTTGTTTGGTGGTCTGATCTCTATTTTTCTTGATTGACTGATCCATCTCCGAGATCCGGGTCGCAACGACCCTAGTTCTAGTATATTCACCCGAGTCTTGGTGATATAAATTTCGGTCATCAATAGCACGTGAACTCTGGCTGGTGGACCTTTAGGCAAATAGCGGAATGGCGAGGGGCTTTTCCACAATTTACCCAATAGTCACGTACATAGCACGTGACTCTGGGGCAGCTGGGGCTTTGGTGTGAATATTCGGGTCTTCAGGGGTACCGATGCAAAATGTCCCTTCTTGTTACGTGCCTCGCACGCGGGGAGGGTCTCGGGCCCATCGCCCGGCGGTCGCGGCTGGCGAGAGCTGGCAGAGCCTAGTGCAGCTGGTGGTTGCTTCGCTCCTGGCGAAGGCTCTGGTGGGTGGACGTGTGTTGGCGTGGTGGAGTAGGTGAAGCTCCTGGTTGGTTCCGGATAAAGCAAGGTCGATGAAGAACTGTTGTTGGTGCATCTCGTCGATGAAGATGACTCCCGACACCAGCCAGGAGGTGTCGGCGAAGGGAATACATCGTAGCTGGGGTTGGGGAAGATGAAGGTTGTCGTTGGCGTTGTCAGAGATGGTAGCGATGGTTGACGATGAAGGCGTAATCGATGAAGGCGTAGCTGTGGTTAGAGGAGGCGAACGTTGAAGTCGAATACGTGGACGTAGGCTCGACGGGGATACACCAGAGCAATGGCAGCAGGCTCGAGGTCGTTCTGCAATGAGGGGGAACCTCGGACCTCGCTAGAGGGATTTGAAAAGGGAGTGACACTGTCACCGCCACTCCTCAGACTTGGTAGCTTATCGGCGGATGAAGGCGAGAGGAAGGTGCAGTGGAGCTTAAATAGGATCGAGGGGAGTCGCCGGAGATGGAAGGGGACTTGATTGGGATGAAATTAGGGCTGACGAGATGGAAGAGGATGCGCCAGCCAAAAATGAAGGCCGAAATCATGGGGATTTGGCGAGGATATTGGCTAGATTACGAAGGTGGCGGTCGAGGTGACGATCGGAGATTAGAAGGTAGCCGATAATCGCGAAGGCGGTGGAGGGATTTACAGAGCCAGAGGGGCAGAGATTTTGTGAGGCGGTGGAGGAAATTGGGGAAGAAGAAGGTGCAGTGGCCGTCTGATCGATCGAGATCGGGCGGCCGGGATGCTCCCACGTGGTAGCGAATGGGGAGGCGGAAGAGGCACGTGCCGCGCATGCGCGCGTAGGCGCGTGCGGTGGGTTTTTCTAATTTTTTTTATAAAAATGAAAAATAAAATCCCAAAATGGTGACACGTGGCAGCTCCAGGAGTTGCCACGTGTCAACCCCACAAAAATTAGAAAATAAATAGAAAGATAAATACTTAGAAAATAGTAAATGACTCGGATCAAAAAAGTTTCTTCATGAAAATTGCTCGTCTCGATGAGATCTACAACTTTCATGAAGGGACCAAAACTAAAATCGATCATTTGTTTAAAGTGATATTTTGGGGTATCCCATGTACATAGAATACCATGATTTTTAGGTTTTATAATTTTTTGTCATTTTTAAACTAGATAAAACTAAAAAATATGATAAAATCAAAGATAAATATTTACACATTAATCTATTTTTTTATTTTTATTAATTAAGAAAAAGAAGAAATAAAATAAAACACGAAAAAGACAATTTTTGTACAAACAGTTAGTGAAGACTCAGACTTGGTTAGTTTCTTTGATTTCAAGATCAGTTTGGATTGGTTTTTTACGCATTTTAATAAAACTTTCATCAAAGAAGACAAATGAAAAAGAAATAAAATAGATTGAGTCAATTATGTACATAAAAATAATAGGTCAAAAACCGCTAAAATACAAAATGTACAAAAGAGGTCCAAAACCCAACTTTCACATATGAATTCCGATTCACTTGAACCTGGTCTTGTTTTGAAGGTAATTGAATGTATATTAGTTGAAAAGTGAGTAGGATCAAAATGAACACTGGATGGGGAAGATATTAAGGTTTTAGTCCGGAAATCCTAGAACAAGGGTTTGGGTTTTTCGGTCCATTTATTAGGGTTAGTGATTTTTTTGTATTTTTTTATTCTTGTTAGTGATATATACACAATGGAGGTAGTTTCAGGTCTATTGGAGTTAGCATGAATTAGTTAAAAATCGGGAAAGTTAGGCTATTTACAGGTCAATTTTTACTGGGTTTTTTAGCTTCTTATCTTGTGCGAAAATAAGTGATAAAATGCAATTCTTATCAAAACATGAATGAATGCTAATTATGCAGAATAAATTAATTAATGCCAATGATTTTTAGGGATTAGAGCTTAATTAATGACTTTTAGAGTGATGAATCTGAGATTCATCATCCCCCTATACTTAAACCATGCTCGTCCCTGAGCATCAAAATGCATGCCATGAGGTGAAATGAGATTGGGTTCCATACCAAGACCTTGAGCTGAAGGTGAAAATAAAATTATACTCGACCTTTGGATTATTAGTTTGGCGTAACTTCTGTGAGACTTAGAATTTTAAAATCAGCAGCATTCAAGTTCTACACATCATTGTCACAGTTTCGGCTCAGAAGTCATCTTAGATCAATCCTCATCCTAAAGCATACCCCATGAACATTGAACAATTGACTCATGTGTGTGAAAGATTTTAGCTCTTCCCATCCAGAATACCGGACTACCATGCAAACTCCTCTCCAGTAACTCATCCTCGGGGAGTTAGGTATTTTATTCTAAGGTCTGTCGCACTGTGTTCACAATCGAAATGGGGGAGAAGTTAGAAGAAGGAGAAAAGAACTGGAGGGTGGCCAGTGTAGTCATCTCTCCTTGTGAAGCTGGCCAGTGTAGCCAAATCTCCACCAAGATCTGCAACTTTTCTTGAAGCTTGGACCTTTTTGGTATGATATTTATTTGGTAGTGGCTTCTTTGTATTTGCATTTTTGGTGGTTCTGCTTGGATCTTGATATGCCCCTACGGATATAGAATCTTTTTTTTCATACATGTTTTGGGGTCTTAGAAACAATTGTGCCCAGTTGTCCATCCCTTTTCCAGAGCTTTATTTCAACCTGTACTCCGATCTTTAGATTACCATGCTACCAGAAAAGAAACTCACACAGTCTTCCAACATCCCGTCTTAGTTGAGCTAAGTGCATAGTACGATAGTACAAATTGATTCTCCATTCCAGAGTCGTATCCAGAATAAAGAGACCAGGTTAGACACTAAGAGTCAAACGTTGCATATTGTTATGTTGAACTCGAAGAATTAAGTCATAGACCTGAAGCTTCTAAAATCCTATTTCTCGTTGAAGTTCCTCTAAAAATTAGGTGGATTAAGGTTAAGTCTAGAACACTCTCGATTTCTGCTCATAACTCGGTTCAGAACCCTATGGCTTTTCACAAATGCAAATGAACGTAATGTTGGATGAAGTGCAGGTGTGTGAAATGCAGACAAAATTTTTTTAGTTTTTTTTGTTTTTTATGCAAGGATTTTTTGAGATTTTTTATGCAAAAATGAATAAGAAGCCCCCTTTTTTCAAAAAAAGAAATTGGTTAGACACAGTCAGTGTTAGTAGTAATTTTTTTCTTTTTCTTTTTCTTTTTCTTTTTTTGTTGTTTTTTTCAAGTTGGTTACCCACCCTGTAAATACATATAGACTTACGTGAAAGTACGAGATATGGATAAAATATATACACAGTATATATACATACTCCATATACTTAGAAAGTGCTATGTCCTCAAAGCACAAGAAGCATAAAGAAGACATATCTCGGGCTAAGCGTAAGAGAGTGAAAAAGAACAAGAAAAAGAACAAGATACAATGGTCTGCCCCTATACTTATGCTGTGAATAGTATAAGTATAGAAGAAGAGCGAAAATGAGGTGGCCGGGATATGTGAATAAGGAGAGTATATACAAGTGGGATTCGATTCCCCCTATACTTAGGCTCTGGTCAGCCTAAGTGTAGAAGAAGGGTGGAAATGGAACGATTGTGAGAAGGAGAGAATGGTATGTACATATGGTATCGGTCCCCCCCTATACTTAGGCCTTGGCCTAGGTAGAGGAAGAAGATGTACAAGGAGACCGATGTGGTCGGGAGAGAGTGTGGGTAGCCGATGATTAAGGCAGTTTTCAGCCGATCTTTTTGTGAGCCTGTGGTGGGAGATCGTAATGATAAGAAGGAGATTAAGCATATGATTCCCAATCATTATCAGTGTTATCTTCAGAGAAATCATGATGGATAGTAGATGAAGCGTATGAATCAGTTGAAAGATAACCATCATCGGAGTTATGCTCAGCGGAATAGTATTTGAAAGTGGAGGCACTCTAGATATTCTTGTCTTCTAGTTTCTTCAGTTGTTTTCTCATAATTTGTTCCTTCTTGGGATCAAGCGATATGTCCTCGGATGAATACTCTGAAGCACCAGTCTCAGTCATCTCATAAGAAATTATTCCAGTATATTTGATGAGACTTGGAGAGTCGGCTTTGGATGAAAAATAGTGAGGAACGGGAGTCATCCAGTGGGAATAGAAGATTGGATCCTTGCAAAGGTAGGGTTTTAAGACTGTCGAACAAACCTCACTCATGTAGATTACCTTTTTCGAATCTGACAAGGGATCATCAGATGATTCCTCTTTCGGAAGGTCAAATGTGACTTTCTTTTTCGATGAAGGAGTAGTCATTTTGTTTTGTGAAGGTGTTGGTCCTTCGAGTGAGGTGTTGACACTTGAGTCTCCAGATGAATAACCATTGAAAATTTTCTCCTTGGTCGGTGTTCGTCCTACATGTTTGTTCTTAGTCTTCTCAATGTTGGTGCACTTCTAAGTTGGGATGATTTGGTCAAGATAGTCAGAGTAGGTTGACTCAAGGTGAGCCCATGCATATGTCTCAGGAGCATATAAGAAACACTTTTCTATGGTGAGATCCACAGGAAGTGTAAAAGTGGGGAGAGTCTCTTCATGTTCGTTCTCAATTGATTTGATGTTGGAGCATTCCTGTATCGAGTTGATTTGATCAAGGTAGTCAGAATAGGTTGACTCAGGGTGTGCCCATGCATAAGTCTCAGGATCATATGAGTCATCTATTCGTTTTTCCATGGTGAGAGCAGCGGGGAATGGAACAAGAGGGAGAGTCTCTAAACCAATAGTCTCATCAACAACCATCTCAGGAGTTGCAATGCGGTAGCGTTCTTCTACCGCTTGATGGTAATGGTTGTCGAGGTTTTCATGGGTTGCCTCAAAAAATCTTGGTTTCTCAAAGACTTGTTGAGATCGAAGTGCTCCCAATGCTGTAAAATTGATTGCCCGAGTCTCACACTCAATAATTGCCTTAGCTAATGCCAAGAATGGCTTTCCGAGAATGATCAGAGACTGGGTGAATTCTCCTTGATGCTCAATATCAATGATCGTGAAGTCTACTTTGAGCAGAGCACCTTGGAATGTAATGATGATCGAAATTGTTCCTCTCGACCGCTTGATCGATCGATCAGCCAGTTGAACGATCTCTCGTATCTTCCTGATAGGTCCGAGTTTGAGCTCGTTAAATATAGAGTTCGGGAGGATATTGATTACTGAATCGTCATCAATTCGAGCATGGGTAAATAGTATCTCTTTTATTCCACAGTCAAATCTGGGAAACTGCTTCACTATACGGCTCTTAGTTTTACTCCTCAACACCAAGGAGGTGGCCATTGACAAAATATATCTTTCAGTCTTTGTTCTTGTCTTGTCTGACTTTTTCATCATTAATTTGTCCATTACAAGTTCCTTATGGTCGGGGAAGTGTTCAATGGCCTGTACAAAGGGAAGTTCAAAAATCAATCTTTGCTCTAGTGCTTTTAATAGAGCAGGATCCAAATTCTTCAGATCTTCTTCAGTTTCAATTTTGTTGAATTTTTCAGGATTTTCAATTTTTTTGATATTTTCTGTGTGGTGTGGTGATGTGATGTTTTCCGTAGATGAGCAGGGCTTTGATCAAAGTTTGAGTTATTCCTAAGGGACTAGTATGTAGAAGTGCCGCTGTCAGAGTCATCCCTAGGGTGAGCACAGTCCTTGGGTTTTAGAATATCCTCCATTTTCTCAACATGAGATCAAATCTTATCCTCATCCATTTTTATGTCTGAGCTACCAGAGAGTGAAACTAATCTGTCGACAAACCTTCTAAATTTATCCTCCATTAACTCAAATCTCTTATTTATCCTTGAAATATCATCCTCCAGAGAATTTTCAGGAGCAGTCTGTGTGTTTTCTCATTTTTGAATTTGAGATTCAATTATTACATCTTCCATTTTCATGTATGAACTGGGAGAAGATCTTCTTTTGAATATCGAATATATGATCTTTATCTTCTGACAATTTCTCCTCTAAAATCATGGAAGGAGTCTACTTAATAGGATAGAAACCATGGTGTGATTCGGGCATGTGTAGTTGGTCTGAGTGGAGTTCATTCCTTTGATCATGATTGGTCGGACCCTGATATTGTGGAGTCACCATACAGGATTTATGTGCGTCGATGTCATCAATCCCAACCTCTGTATGAGTGTCATGTCTGAAGGTGGGGCTATCATGGTCAATCAAAGATAATAGTTGCTTATTTGTGTTCAAGGTTGGAGGAGGTGGAAGATGTGAAGAAGTGTTGAATTCGATGTGGTTAGAATCTCCCATGAATGATGGATTGACATTTACAGAATATAAAGGATGGATTGTATGATCAGAATAGTGAAGATTGGCATATGAAGAAGTGGAGACCTCAGTCGGTTGTTTGTTTGTATGATCCGAATACAAAGGATTGTCATTCATGATGTAGATAGGATTTGTTGGATTGATTTGTGGGTGAGAGTCTCCTGTAGAAGTTGGATGATGTCTAGTTGGAGGAGGTTTTGAAATTTTGGGTCTAACTGAGATGAATTAATTTTCACAGTATAGCTCTGATGGATTCTTGGATAAATGTTCTATCATTTTTGAAAGAGCTGAAATGAATGACGATTTGGATTTGACCGAGACAAATTCATTTTCATGATATGGATCTGGAGGGTACTTGGACAAAAGTTCCATAATTTTTGAAGGAGGTTTAGTGGTTGGCATAATGGATCTGTTTCAAATCAAGAAAGGAGAGTGATGGCACAAGTGTGCGGCTTTTGATCTTCGAAATCGGTTCATGCACACAAATCAAACACAAATCAAACACAAATCAAACCCCAGGTTCACCTACTAACACAATGAGGCCGTAAGAGTTCAGCAATTATCTTTTCAATTTTAGTTGGGTGATAAGACAATCTTGGAAAATAATTAGCGAGTTGTTAGGTGTCGGAAATTTTCTTAATGACTGGCCCAAATTCTTACGACTAGTTGCACCTTCTTTCAACCAGTATGGGTGTAAGTACGGACCGTAAAACGGTTACCCGTGTTACTTAAGAATGGAGCCTTACGTAATGCCCTTTAAACCACCCACTCTGCTAAGGAAATCCAGACCGTTTACCGGCTGCCCGTAGAAGTAGCTAATCATTTTTATCGAATCAGTAGTCAATATGAAAATTTGGGTTTGGGCTCTATCCTTAAGTGTCGTCTCTCGCTCACTCAGAAAAATAAAAGACTCCAAGGTCAGGGTTGCTCTCCCGCGAAAATTCTCGATTTTATGGATTAATTAAAGTTGTCTATATTAAGTAGTCCCAATTTTAATTAGGCGATCACTGAAAAATTAAGTGAGCACAAATACACGTCTACTGTCGATTCACAATTTCCTTTATAATTATGTGACAAAAAAGGAGGGAGAAATTCGAGAAAAGCCGACGCACGCGAAAATGATGATGTACTTGCTCAGTTAGAAGACTTATGGTGATTCCTTGCAATCTCCATGTGGGATGCAATACAAGAATTGAAAATTTATTCTAAATGAATGCAAGCTGATAAAAACCACACCTAGCAGAATGTTCTATTAGATAGGAAGAAATAAGTTAAATTTTTGACTAATTTGAATGATCTACCGATGAGCCGATAAATTCGAGAGATTAAGGGGGATAGGCATCAATGGTCGTTGTGACCTCAATCCCTCGATTCAGACTCAACAAGAAAAAATAAGGAACCGCCAAAATCAAAGATAAATCGATAAAACACGAATAATGGTCCTCGCTATTTATTTAACCTGGTATAGCGACCAGGATCGGACACAAGGAGTACGAATTGGTCGAGACGGCCTACGAAGTAGTCTAAAATAAAATAAATAAAAAGAGATGTTTTTGGTGGATTTTTAAATCTTTTAAAATTTTTTTGTATTTTTAATAATAAGGAAAGTATAGAAATAAGGGAAAAAGTCAACAAACCACTACTATAAAACACAACAAATAAAGCCAAAAATTCAAATAAAATTGTTTTTACGTTTTTTTATATTTTTAAGTGTTTTTGGTGAATTTTTCAGAATTTTACATTTTTTAGTTGATTTTCTAAAAATCAAGAAAAGGGAAAACATTGGATCAATATGCAACCAGACTTGAAAGGCTAATTAAAAATATCTAATTAGCTCTAAAAATATGGAGACAATTTTTATGAAAACTAGATACAAAAACTAAGCTACAGAAAAAGAGTTGGTATTTTTTTGATTTTTATAGACTTTTTAATGATTTTTATAAGATTTTGAGAGTTTTTATTTTTTATGGGTTTTATAAGTCCAAATGAGACAAAAATTGGTTTGAAGCTAGAAAACAACAAATAAAACAAACACCAATTTTTTTAGAATTTTTAAATTAATTTTATATTTTTAGTTGATTTTCTATTTTAGACAGTAGCAAAAATACGTGTTTTTGATTTTTTAAAAAATAGCAAAATAATTCAAAAATATACCAAAAAATTAGTGAAATTTTTACACAGTGGCAGGAGCCACTTATCCAAATTTCACTTGATTTGGATTTGATTTGATATTTTATTCAACCAATACAAAAGCTACAGCACAGGGACCTGTATGTAATAAAAATTACTTTCAGGGGCTTAAAAGCAACATGTGCAAAAACTATAGGGTCATCTAGGCAAAATTCACATAAATTTCATCACATGTTCCAAATCAATAAACACAGGGGTATAAGTGCGAATATCAGAAATAAAATTTCAATTCATAACATCAGATAAACCCCAAGCCCATACATGCAAAATACCTAGAAACTCACGTTTCGAAGCGTCTCTACAAAACAGGGACTAGAATGCAAATACGATAAATAAAGGGTCCAAAGTGCAAAATTTACAAAATAAAAACAACTAAAACTAATATTTACAGGACTAAACTAAAATATCTAAACAAAGGAGGGCCTAAGTACAAATTACCCTCGTTATTAATAATCAACGGCAGAAGGTGACGCCGCGTGGAAGATCGGATGGCTGAGAGATGACGTCCCTTCGGCTTGATCGATGCTCCATATGTAACCCTCAGATAGATCTAACAGTGGAGGGCTCTCGCGAATGGATGGTCAAGATCAGAACTGGACCTACAGCTCAATCGGACGGTGGCTGGAGATCCTCGAAGAACAGCTCGCCGGCGAACTTCGCCGGCCCAATACGCACGGTGGAGGGCTCCTCGGATGCTGCTAGATTGGGCGAAATGCTCCTGGCGATGTTCCACAGCTTCTAATGCGCTCAGATGGGGCCGGAGATGTCGGAGACGCTCCAGCGACGATGAAGGCTCGGAGCTCCTGTGTCTGAACCGGTTGGACCCCCAGATGGGGTCCTTTGACCTGCAAATCTGCACAGAACAAATCCGGGGTCAAGGGCAAAGTGCCTCGACCCGGTTATGAGCGGAGGGGGTGCATAAGCGAGTCGGGGTGGCGCTCTCCGGCGAAGCGACGGTGGAGGAAAGCAGAGGTCATGCTCTAGGGTGAGTCAGGATGATCGGAGGGGATTAGATGATGGGGAGAAGTCTCGTGAAGATGGTTTGAGGGTCGGATGGTTGAATGGCTGATTGGAGCAGAACGAAATGGCCGGTGAAGGCCGGCGGCGCTAAATCGCGAAATCGAAATGGAAGGTGTTCTAAATGGTATTGAGGGTACCTGACGATCGTAGACATCTGTGCTAGAGGTGGGTGGCCTCCTGGGGACCTTGCCTCAATGGAGCGACGTCTCAAGAGGCTCGAGCTCCTTCGGGCGGAGCACGGCGGTGAGAACCACCGGACCTAGGGCTAGAGCGCTCCAATCCTCGCTGCAACACCTCCTGGGGCTTGCTGTCACTGAAGGCTAGGAGACGGAGGTCCTGGGAGTGTGAAATGGTGGCCGAAGGTGCGGCTAATGGAGGACGAAGCTGATGGTATATACAGGTGGACAATCCGGCAAAGAAGGAGTCGGGCAGAGCAATATGGTGCACGGATCCCTAGGAGAATCCTCGGGCGTGAATCTCGGATATAAGATCTGTAAATGGAGCCCGGGGTTAGGTGAAATATGGTCGGATCAGTCCAGGGTAATTAGTCAAAGTAGGGTCAGAACATGGATCCGCCTACCTGGTGGTTATGGAGGGAGAGTTGATCGGGGGTCAACAATCCCCCGTGGACCAATCAGGTAATTTCTTTTATTAATTATTTGTAAAATCATTTTTAAGTAGGAAATGATTTTATTTGAAAATATTTTCAACATGAAAAATGTTTATTTATTTTTATAGTATTTTTTGTGATTTTTTTTATTTTTTTGAAAAATAAATTAGGTATTTAAATTATATTATTATTATATACAGGTATGTATACCTATGTATTTTTTATTTTTATTTTTAATATTTTATTTATATACATTTATTCTAATTTTATATTTTATTTATTTAAACTATAAAATATGGAATATAAAGTGATTTTTATTAATTATTTACAAGGGGAAATAAATAGGTATTTTATTCTATATACATGGTCTATGTACACTGATGAGAGAGAATTTTATTTATTTTTCTTTTATTTTTATATTGCCCATTTTCATTTTAGTTTTATTTTTATAAATATGTGCAAAATATGGGGAACACAAATATATTTTTATTTTTTTAGAAAATAAATTATTTACATATGGAGGGATATGTACACCATGTTGAGTCACCCTATCTCTCTCTACTTATTTTATTTTGCGGTCAGGCCCTTGTCGAGCCTTCCCTTGGGTTCAGGTCACTCAATATTTATTCTAAATATTTCCCTCTTTTTCTTTATTTCTTTATTCTTTATTTTTGCACAAAATATGCTAATTATTAATATTTTTACAATGCATGCTTTTTGTCAATTTATTTTATTTACACAAATATACATGGTGTTTTGCACAGGTTTTTAGCTAAAATAAAAGAAGAAAGAGTGATGAATGAGGATTCATCACCCCCCTATACTTAACTTTGCTAGTCCCTCAGCAAACATTTATTTGAAAAAAAAATGAAAATGAAAGGAAAAAGAAAAAGAGGGGGAACATGCATGGATCAATGCTGATTATTAAACTTGCCTTCATTAAATTAAAGTATGGAGCTCGGTCAGATCTTTGGATTATTATTGTGTCGGAACCTTATTTGGATTTAGGCTTAAAACTTAACAGCCTATAAGATCCACCAATCTATAGTCAAGACTCCTCAATAATCCAGATCAGAACAAGTCTACATACACAAACCCTGAAGACCATGAATCTTTCCTTGTACAGTGTAAGTGAGGTATAGCTCTCCACCTCAGAAGTAGCAAAATGGCAACCCTCCCCAACAAGGTAACTCTATGACCCTAGTCTGGCCACTCTTTCCTCGAGGAGCGGGGTATTCCCTTCTAAGTTCAAGTTCAACCGGCTCAAGAAGAGGGGAAGAAGAGAATGGACAATGGCCAGTGTAGCCATGTATCCCTGGGAGCTCAACCAGTGTAGCTATGTCTCCCTGCTGCAAGCTTCATAAGATGAAACATGAGTCTCAAGCTTTGCTTATTGCACTATATACACTCCGGTGGGATTATCATTTTCTATCAGACCCACTACTTTTTTGGAGTTCTTTTCTTTTTGCATTTTTTTTCTATGAGCATATGTACAACATATCTACAAAGTGCATCATATATACATAAGGAGTTTTTGCTCTTGAGCCAGTAGACTATCCCTTTTTTGAAGCATTATTGCAACCCATAACTCCTGTCGTTAGACCTCGTGGCAACCAGACCAAGTTGAGATGCACTTCCTTCACTATAAGAAGAAGAGAGGTTCCACCTAGAAGTACTACCCTCATATGCTACCCCAAGTCAAAGAAGACTGCCTCCTCACCACCTCATCAGTAGAGAGCTCGATGTAAAGTGCGGGTCCAAGTCAAGCCATTGTCTATATGAGTCATGTGCGTGTTGTTAAGTGATCTACTTAGGCTCATTGAGATGACATATGATCATAGCCTAGTGGACTCAAAGAATTAAGTCGCCATGGACCTGAAAAGTCTCAACCCTAAGTCTTATAAGGTTCCTCTTATAATTAGGTGGATTAAGATCTTAACCAAGCTCCATTTTTCAATTTAATTCCAGGCTAGTTTAAATGTCAACTATGAATCAGGAGAAACTATACAAGTATTTACAAAGATGCAATTTACAAAATATTTACACATGTGCAAAATTTTTGAAAAATGTTTCGAAAACATGGATGTATGCATGAATGCAAGTTTTGCAAAGTATGTACACAAATTTACACAAGGTTTTTGCAAACTTTTGATTTTCAAAACATTTTACAAAAATTTTGTACTATATACATAATTTTTATATCAAAATATTTACAAGCTATTTACACAAAAGATTTTTACAAACATTTTTACATAAATAATTTGTACAACTAGCTATGTATGTGCAATATAAGAATTTTATTTACAAGGAAAATTTTTAATTTTTATGGATGTTCGGATTTTAGCCATTTTTATTTATTAACACACTCACACAAAGTACGAGTTACGGCTAAAGTATATATGGAATATATACACACCCCCTATACTTAGCTCGAACGATGTCCTCAGAGTCAAGAGCGATGAAGAATACATAACTCGTGCTTCGTATCAGGAAGTGAAAAGGAAGGCTATATACAAAAACGAATGAAAGAATAGAAATGCAAGAGATCTCGGGGTTCCCCCCTATACTTAGGATCAAATAATCCTAAGTATAGCAGGCTGTACACAAAGGGAAATCCGAGTGAGAATGTACAGGGTCTACCTCCCCTATACTTAGGGTAAAATATCCCTAAGTATAGACAGAAAAATAGAGGTAGAAATGAATCAAAAGAAACTCAAAAGTCTCACACCCCCCCATACTTAGGGTAAAGTGCACCCTAAGTATAGCAACGTCGAAGAGGTAAATGGGGTGTTTGACTGAAGAATAGTGTGATATGAACACTGGATCTATACAAGTCGGGAGAACAGTGATAATCAGGCGTGAGATGCAATAGATGTGAGTCAAGAGACCACATCTCACGCAAAATGAATCGGAGCAACGTCAACGACCAACAGCTCATGATCTAGATATGGCTTGAGCCGTTGACCGTTAACACGAAAGGTACTCTCAGAAGACAACTCAGATATATCAATACTCCCGTTGTCATGTACCTTTCTAACCAAGTAGGGTCCCTTCCATTTGCTCTGTAGCTTCCCTGGAAATAATCTCAACCTGTTACCGAACAACCATACTCACTGTCCTGGCTCAAACTGCTTGTGGAAGATCTGAGAATCATGCCAATCCTTCACTCTCTCATTGTACTGTAGGCTTCTCAAAAAAGCTACATCACGAAGCTCTTCCAGGGCTGCCAACTCTGCCCTCCTCTGGTCTCCTACACTCACTGGATCCATGATGATGTCTGTAACTTCCCAGAGTGACCTATGTCTAAGCTCAACAGGTATATGGAAGGGCTTGCCATAAACGAGGCGAAAGGGAGACGTACCCAACGGTGTCTTGAACGACGTCTGATATGCCCACAAGACCGAGTCCAAAAGCTGTGACTAATCCTTTCAGTCAGTGCGGACGATCTTCTGCAATATAATCTTGATCTCCTTGTTCGACACTTCAGAAAGACCATTGGTCTGAGGATGTTACGGTGTAGCTACTTGATGGTCTATGCTGAACTCGCTAGCAAGGGCCTTTACCTTTACATTGACGAAATGAGACCCCCCGTCAGATATCAACACTCGAGGTACCCCAAACCGTGAAATGATATGCTTCCTTAAAAATCTGCAAACAATCCTAACATATGAGGTTCGGGCGGGGATGGCCTCAACCCAACGACTAACATAATCAACGGCCAACAGAATGTACTCAAATCCCTGACTCCTAGGGAATGGACCCATGAAATCGATGCCCCATGCGTCAAAAACCTCACAGAAGTGAATGGGCTGCATCAGCATCATATCATGCTGTCCACAATTTCCCATCCTCTGACAGTCAGTACACCTCTTCATGAACTCATCAGAGTCCTTGAAGAGGGTAGGCCACTATAGGCCGGATTGGAGCACTTTTGTGCCGTTCTCCTCCCAGAGTGATGTCCCCCTGCCTCAAGCTTGTGGCAGTAAGTGAGGACGCTGTGGTGCTCCTCCTGAGGAATGCACCTATGCCAGACGCTATCCCCTCCTTCATGATAAAGGATGGGATCCTCCCAGTGGTAGAACATGGCCTTCGCGAGGAAGGTCTCAAGTCTCTTCCTGGGCCAATCCTGTGGGACTTTCTTGGCAACAAGAAAGTTCACAATATCGGTGTATTACGGGAGAGAAGTGATAGCAAGGATCTCCTCATCTGGGAAGGTCTCACAAATAGGCTCAATCTGCTCGGAATCCTCAAGATACTCCAATCGGGAGAGATGATCCGCCACCACATTCTTGACTCCAGATTTGTCCTTAATCTCTATATCAAACTCCTGGAGTAGAAGGATCCATCTATTCAATCTGGCTTTGGCATCCTTCTTTGCCATAAGTTACCGGATGGTGGTGTGGTCAGTGAAGATGGTCACTCTATAGATCCAATGATGTACGATCTGAACTTATCTAGGGCGAACACTGCGACTAGCATCTCCTTCTCAGTGACTGTGTAGTTCCTCTGAGCTACATCTAAAGTCCGGCTAGCGTAGTGAATAGCAAAGGGGACTCCATCCCTCCTCTGTCCCAGCACGGCCCCTACGATAAAATCGGAGGCATCCGTCATGATCTCGAATGGGAGAAACCAATCAGGCGGCTGCTGGACAGGAGCCTCGACAACTAGACTCTTGAGAGTCTCAAATGATGCTAGACACTTATCATCCACAATGAACTCGGTGTCTTCCATCAGCAGATCAGTCAACGATCGGGCAATCCGGCTGAAATCATGAATGAATCGTCAGTAGAAACTGACGTGCCCCAGAAAAGATTGTAACTACCGCAAGTTGGACGGTGGACTGAGTTTCCTAATGATATCCACATTGGCCGAATCAACCTCCATGCCCCTGTTGGAGATGATAAGGCCAAGCACCATCCCTTGAGTCACCATGAAGTGACTCTTCTCCCAAGAAAGCACCAGGTGCACCTCAATACATCGCTGGAGGACGCGGTCTAGGCAGTCAAGACAGGAATCAAATCCGTCGCCGTAGACCGAAAAGTCGTCCATGAAGACCTCCAAGCACTCCCCTACCATGTCCGAAAAGATGGACAACATGCACCTCTGGAATGTCGCCGGAGCGTTGCACAATCCAAAGGGCATCCGTCTGAAGGCATATGTCCCGAAGGGATAGGTAAAGGTAGTCTTGTCCTGGTCCTCTGGAGCAATCGCCACCTGGTTGTATCCGAAGTACCCATCCAAGAAACAGTAATGGCTCTTCCCTACCAGTCTCTCAATGATCTGGTCAATAAAGGGCAGGGGAAATGATCCTTCTTGGTGGCCTAGTTGAGTCGTTTGTAATCCATGCAGACCCGCCAAGAAGTGGGTACCTGGGTAGCGATCTCCTCTCCAGACCCGCTGACAACTGTAGTGATGCCCATCTTCTTGGGAACCACATGCAACAGACTGACCCACTTGGAGTCGGAGATGGGGTAGATAAAATCGGTGCTCCACCATTTCGAGATCTCCTTCATGACAACATCTCGAGGTTCGGGTTCAGCCGCCGCTGGAACTCACGCGTCGACTTCGCTTCTTCCTCGAGATAGATATGGTGGGAGCATAGGGCCGGACTTATCCCCTGGAGATCGGCTACACTCCATTCTATCGCCTTGCGGTTCTTTTCAAGAACCCCTATCAGACGGGATTCCTGCTCTCCAGTCAAATCCGTTGAGATAATGACTGGGTACATCTCATGTTCACCCGCAAGGAACCTATACTTCAGTGATGAAGGAAGCGGCTTCAGCTCTGGACAACACTGTGCTGGTGGATCTGGCCTCTGAAAGGTCTAAGTGAATGCGGCCAAATCTGTATGGGAGAATGGAAACTCTCTCTCGCAATCTGAATCAGGCGAAGGCTGCTCTGCTGGTATGTCTCTGCTCTGTGTGGCATCAGCCTCCTCCCTAGCTATCGGCTCTTTGGTGTAGACATGGTATCGAGTCATCAAACTCAACCCAGTCGAAATCTGACTCCGAGGGATTTGTATCAGAGTCACTAACAACATCTGCCTCGCTATCGGGGACCGTCTCTGCTGCCTGAAATGTATCCTGGACCAGGGGTGCGCTATCCAAGCTCTCCTCTACTGTCATCTGTGCCTCAACAAACTCTGAATGTGAGAGAATGGCATGTGCTACTGGGTCTGTCCAAACTGCCTCATCATCTGTGATCACAAAGTCGCAGTCCTGGTGGATGTCTCGCCCTGCATCTGTCATCTGCTCTGAATCGGAAGTCTGCTCGGAGCAAGTTGAATCTCGGGCTCTAGTCTCCTCAATCGTCTCTATTTGTACACTCTCGCCCTCGACGTGAAAGTATACCTTCCTACTATCATGATCGGATATCACCTTGGTTGTGGCCAAGAACGGGCGTCCTAAAATGATGGGGGTATCGGTCACGGACTCAGGGATCTCCATGTCCAACACAACGAAGTCCACGGGGAATTTCAGGCCATGAATCGTGACGACAACGTCCTTCAGCAACCCCTTCAGCCTCTTGACAGATCGATCAGCAAACTGAAGGACCGTCCTACTCTGTCGTAGAGGGCCCAACTCGAAGCGGTCGAGTAGGGCTGCCGGAAGTAGGTTGATCGAAGACCCGCTGTCTAATAAAGTACGATCGAACCTCTGCTCCTGAATGTGGAATCTGACATACGGGGCTCCTGCATCTGGTCTCTTGGCTGGCAGACGGTTCTGGATCACGAGACAAGTGGCACGAGTGAGCACACGGATCTCTGACTGGTGGTTCCTCCTCTTCCTCCTGACAATGGTCCTGTCTCTGAGTGATCTCTGGAGTAGAGATATGTGCTACAATGCCTCCTGTAGAGTCAGCTGTATGTGGAATCGATCTATAATCTGCTGGCTGAACTCTATCTGATGGTTCTTTTTTAGATTTTCTTTTTTCTGCCCCTTAGCAAAATGGAGTGCTTGGGGAAAGGGGACTCTTGGGTCCTTCTCAGATGAAGGACTAGGAGAGGGTCTGGGTTGCTCAAACACGACAGAATCCACGCATACATCATCAATCACCACAGGTGGATCAGAATAAAACAAACCCTTTCCTTTATTCACAGAAACGTCCTGAGGTACATGGACAGATGGAAAAACAATAAGACTAGCAGTAGAAGTGTTGGTGGCCTCAACACAACCCTTGGCATCTGGATGTGCGGCATCAGTACCGCGCTCGGGCTTGCCATCACATCCGGTGGCATCAGTACCGCCTCCTCCATCAGGTGAAACGATGGCCTCAGTACCGTCAGCTGGATCAACGTCCCTGGTGGCATTAGTACCACCGTCATCATCTCTGGCGGCCTCAGCACCGCTCCTCTCCTCGCCTAGCGCTCCTGAAGTGGCATCGAGTCATCGCTCAGACGAGGCGTTGCCTGCTGGCATCCTACCGCTCCTAAGTGTAACAAAATCAGCATCAAACGTGTATGCAGACATATCACCAAGTGAAGCACTAGGAGTTGTAATCTCAGTAAGCTCTACCTGCTCAGATTTCCTCTTCAGGCTGTTGGGATTCAGCTAAATCGGGGCAGGGATGGCGGCCTTCCCTCTCATGATCTCCCTCATCTCATGACGGAACTCATCCATCTCCTGTCAAAATGTAGCTTGCTGCTCAGACATGAGGCGGGCGAGATCATCCAAGGCGGGTTCTCATAGGTCAGCCCATGAGAACCTGACGGTTAGCCTCGCTGGTAGTGAGGCTGCTGCTGCTGCTAGTGAGGGTGATAGGGGTACTGCTGATGATGATACTGCTGCTGATGAGGCTGCTCTCGCCTCCAAGGTTGTCCCTGCTGATAGGGACGAGGACCATACTACTGCTGAACTGGGGGCTGCTGTCGCTGGTGCTGCTCACGCTGCTGGCCGTACCGGCCACCCTAGGCTAGAGGCTGTTGCTGGGAACTGCCGGCCGACCAGCGGAATCTGGGATGGTCTCGTCGGATTCGGGCTGAGGTCAGTCGTACCAAATCTCGTTGACATCCATCAACGGCTCCTGCTCGTACGAGGGCGGGGGAATTACTACCAGAGGCTGATCCGACTAGTAAACCGCCATATGGGTGTCTTGGGATGGTGGTGACTGGTAAGGCTGTTGCGGCTGCTAGTACGACTCCACCTGGACATGGTGAACCTGTCGAGGCTGACTGGAGTGCTGGGACGAGCTACCGCTGCTGCTCAGATCTCCTCATGAC
Source organism: Ottelia alismoides (assembly GCA_037367405.1). NCBI lineage: Eukaryota > Viridiplantae > Streptophyta > Magnoliopsida > Alismatales > Hydrocharitaceae > Ottelia > Ottelia alismoides. The sequence continues at coordinate 307,372 of JAZKJV010006750.1, forward strand.
CTAAGACGGGGCTGAGAAGCCGTCTGTGCCTCCTGGAGACACATGATCTGTGTCATCAGGTCACTAAGCGTCTGTGCCATCTGATCAATATGTGTCATACCCTGGCACTGCTTCTTCTCGATCAACTCGATCCGATCCAGCTTCTCGCTGATAATGCCCATGTCTGCAGCTCTGGACTCGGCATGTGCGGCTGCTGCTAACGAAGTAGAAGGACCGGCATCTACCCGTGCTATCCTCTGGTACTGCACGGTCTGTGGCTGGGGGCGTCCCTGAGTGTAGAGGCGGGTCTGGGACATCACTGTATAGTTCTCGGCCATCTCCTCATAGATGGCCCAGACCTGATCCTCATCCTTGGTGAAGTAGGAACCGCCACAAGAAGCATTCACCAGGCCCTGCAGCTCTGGTGTCAACCCATAGAAGAAGCTCTGAACTAGGTTCGGCTTCGAAATGTCGTGGTGCGGGCATCTGTCTGTAAGCTCTCTGAACCTCTCCCATGACTCGTGGAACTGCTCGTTGGGGAGCATGGAGATGTTGCTGATCAGGGCCCTCGCTGCATTGGTACGCCTGAGTGGATAGTACTTATTCAAGTACTCGGTGCGGAGCTGCTCCCAGGTATGGACGAACCTCCCCAAGTGCTTCGGCCAGTTGACTGCTCCATTGACCAATGAGAAGGGGAAGGCAATCATCCTAATCGTGTCCTCATCCACCTGCCAATCATGGACGGTGCTGCAGATCATCTCAAACTCCTGGAGGTGGAGATGGGACTCCTCAGTCGCGAGCCCGTGGAAACGGGGTAGAAGCTGTATGGTCTGTGGGGGGAACTTGAAGTCCCCCATGATCGCTGGAAGAACAATCCATCAGTGGGTCAGCATCGATCCGGGGTTGTGCAACTCCCGCATTGGTCTGGCTCATGTTGTTGCTGCTGCCGGCTGGGCTGGCTCATCGGGCTGATCAGGTATCTCTGGTCCGTCTCCACCTGGCCTACGCTGCTCACGGTCGGCTCTCATCTGCTCCATTTCTCTCCTCATCTCAACCATGAAATCCCCCTGATCCCTAACCTGCTACTGCATCGTCTCGAGGGAGGCTATCAAGGTGTTGTTGATCGCACCCTGGTCCAGGACGTAAGTCTGCTCTGCTCGGGGACCTCCAGTGCGGTCATCGCTGTTGCCGGCCATGGTCTCTGTAAAGGCAAAAGACCCAAACTCAGGTGCTGATAAATCATCTGTCTGTTGTCTAGCATCTGGCACTGGTATCTCTAGACTGGTAGAAGGGTTGTCAAGGAGGAACAGGGCGGAATCAAACTCGGGTTCGGAGAGCGGGTCTCGGCTCTCACGAACCAACCTAGATGAATGGGCTGGAGTGCTAAAAAGTGGTGCAGCCAGAGGCTGCCTAAGAGACCTCCTGCCCATCATCCTGATCTGGCGAGTCGGGTGGATGAGATCTGGAAACACACAAGATGAGCAAACAAAACCCCTGTTTCACCTACTCAAGACAGAGCTGAAAACGTAAGAGTTCAACCAATTTATCTTGTCGATTTTTATTTAGGTGATCATGTCAGAATATCGGAGTGGTTACACGAGCTGATAGGAATCCAACGCCCCCAGGAGACTATCCCGATCCTGAACTAGATCTTTCCCAGCCAGTACAAGCCGCAGACCATTTACCGGCTACCCGATCGGCTCGCTCTGTTAAGGATATCGCGGTCCGCTTTACCGGAAACCGGAGCGATCCTCACTGGAGAACGACTAGCCCAGAAGCAGTAGTCTGAAAGGGGGTCAGATGTGACTCTAGCCTAGTGTGTGGGTTGCTCTCTCGCTCATCCAAACCAGACAATGAGGGGTTGCTCTCCCCAAGATAATTTTTTTATGTGAGGTGTCTTTTAGGGTCAAGTGTGTTTAGCAGTCCTAATTTTATAATTTTTCTTTTTAGGTGTTTTTCAAGAAAACAATGCCTAACGAATTATTCGGCTTCTCCTGACTATTTTAAGTCCAGAAAACATGGGGAGAAGACTAAAAAGCCGATGGGCGATAAAATCAATGATGCATGCCGAGTAAGAAAGGTGTACCTGACTCTAGCACTCTACATGCAGGGTGATCCGCGCATAAAATAAAGACTGAAAATAAACTACCTATATGATGCACGAGAAAATCGGCCTTAAGAGAAGCAGTTTCTACACGAGAAGAACCGATGACTAACTGATGAGTCTGCGATTCGTCATCTTTATTCATTTATTTTAGCTTAAAATCCCTTATAAAACACCTGCATATAACGCTAACTCCATATTCTTACTAACTTGCATCTGTGTGTAAATATTGTACATTTTTTACTAATTTTAACCTAAAATAAATAAAGAAAGAAAGAAAGGAAAATAAAGAAAATAAAAAAGGAAGACTGTATACAGGCTGACCCGAACCCCGAGAGAAGGTCAAGACTTGACATGATCGATCAAGAATAAAGTAGGGGTGATAGGGTCCTTAACCAGAAAATCCAAAAAAATGTGTTCTCACTTATTTTGTATATATCTATATAAAACTGACACTAATTTATTTGTACCTTAATTGACTCAAACCAAATAACATTTAAAATCAAAGTTGTAAATAAAAATATATTCTAACTACTAAAATTGATTGCACAATTAAATCTTGCACAGAATAAAAGTAGCCACACTTGGAAAAAGCCACTTAGCACTAATTGAAAGACCAATTCCGGGTCCATATGAGATCAAATTGAATCAATCTCACTTCCATTGGACTCAAAATTAAATTATCTTTAAAATTGTTATCTTTTCATAATTTTTGGAGTTACGGTTGAAAAGTCGGTTTTTTGGGTGGTTTGTGTAATTTTCCCATGTATTTTGTGCATATTGTATTTATATATATTTGTAAATTATTCTCACTAATTCTTTAAAACAAAAATAAAAATAAAAAAATAAAATTCTCTAAAAACAAAAAAATAGGCTAATTTCGTCATTTACCCTTGTGTATAATGTCATATATGTATATAGTATATGTATATAGTTGCTATTTTTAATTAATCTTCATAAAAAATAAAAAATAACCTTTTTTAATTCAATTCAATAAAGTGACGAAAATTAAAAAAATAGATAATTTTGTAATGAATTTTATCTCTCTTTTATTTTCATTTCAAATTTCATCTCCCTTCCACCAAAAAAAATTCAAAAATTCATTTTAATTTTCATCTCTCTTTTTCAAAAATTCACTTCAATTTTCATCTCTCTTTATCCAAAAAAATTCAAAAATTCAAATTTCATCTCTTTTCTATTTATATGGCTCCTTCTCCCTCATTTCAACTTGACCAATCTTTAGAGAGAGGAGCCCGATCTCCGAGAGAAATTTCGTCGAGAAATGTGCCTAGCCTCCGAACCGTCCGGTGATAGCGAGTCGGCCTTGTAAAGGCGATCACCGTCCATTTTCCGCTCCTAAGGTGAGATCCGCATTTTTCTTCGCATTTTTATCTTAGTTCAATCGTAGTTTTATTTTTCACATTTTCGTCTCGTTGTCATTTTTTTGTCTAGATCTTAAAATTCACCACGATTTATTCCGCCACCGACTCGATTTCATCTCATCTTCTCGATCTCTCCGCCTTCAAATTCTACCGTCCACGATCTCTCAACTCCAGCCGCGTACGGTGGCCGGAGATCGGATTCGAATCCCTTATCTCCGTCAAATCTCCATTCATTTCTCGGATTTGGAAATAAATAAAAAAAACCATTTGTTTCTTTGCCTCTAACATTTGTTTTGCAGATCCAAAAAAATAAAAAAGGAATTTCTATAGCTTTTTATTTCCTGTTTTTTGGATTTTAAATAAAATAAAATAAAATAAGTTTTTTTATTATTATCCACTGTTTACATAAGAAAACAAAAAAATAAAAAAAATAAAAAAAATCAATAAGCAGCGGGGACGTCACCCCCCGCCGCCCACCAACCGTTAAGGCGCTGCCCGCGCGACGAGCTCCTCCGCCAGCTGTGCCACCAGCGCATCAACCGCCCGCGCGCCGGACCCGCCTTCCTCCACCATAAGCCCTCCAGCGCTGCCCCAAGGTGCGGCCTTCTTCCAGCGCCCACCGCAGCAGGGCCCACAGCCGCAGCACTGCGTGTGGCACTCCCAGGTGACCCGCACTCCACCTGCGGTTGAAGACACAAGAGGTGCCGTGTCGCCCAACCTTCCTCCACTGCCACTGGACCCGTCGTGCGACACATCAACCGCCCGCGCACGCCGCCACTCCCTCCAGCACGCGGCTCCCCAGCCACAGGCCGCCTGCGCACCACCGAGAAGAGGAGTGTGGCGTACCGCCACCCATTGAAGCCCCAACCGCCTCCTCGCGCGATCCACCAGGCCGACCCACCGCGCCTCCGTCTGCCTTGCACCGCCGCGCCCGTGGCCCCGCTCCTCAACCGCCCAATCGACCTCTCCTCCTCGCCGCTATCGCCGCCACGCCACCAGTGACTTCAGCGCGCGGAGCAGCGTGCTCCAACCGTATGTCCTCCATCGCCGATCCACCGCCCCCGTGTGAGGAGGAAGAGGAGGGGTGGTGCCCTTGTTGTTCCCCTTTGAGAACGAAGGAGACCAAAGCACCAGGGCTTCCTTGGATTTAATTAAAAAAAAGGGGAGAAATTGTGGACCTAGCTCCAAAGCTTCTGAAAATTACAACTACGCCCTGCCAGAGCCTGAAGCATATTGACTTGCATATGTTATGTGGGAAAAATTGCATCTTCAACCCTTGAAAGTTTCAGATACTACAGAGACATCCCCGCCTTGAATTCGGATCACATGATTATGGGTAATTTGCGAGATTCACTCTGAAGTTTATTTTCGTTCTATTTTAGTCCAAAACTTTTACATATTTACATTTTAGTCCCTTAACTGTAGAACAATAATTTGCTTGATCTTATCATTGAAATAAATGTTATTTGTGATCCAAAAATTTGAGAAAATTTTGTTATGCTCATGATGTAATTATCTTCTTATCATAAAATTTTCATTGCATTTTGTCCTTGTTTATCATTATTTAAAATTCAAAAATAGTGTCTTTTTATCTTATTCAAATTCTAAAATTCATAAAAATTAAAATATTATTCCAAAAATTCCAAAAAAATTAGAGTAGTTGCATTTAATTGTCTTTTAATTTCTGACCAATTTTTCACGCATTATTATTTATAAAACCCAAAAAAATGAAAAATATCAAAAAATATTCTAAAATCTTAAAAAATTCTAAAAAATTCAAAAATTGTGAATTCAATTCCTGTTTGTAGATAATTATTTCTAGTTTGTCTTAAAAATAGTTGTCAGGAGTTGTGGGCACTTAAATTATTTTTAAGTTGCAAATTACTCTAGGCTACGCAATTTTCTTGTTTTCTCACTGTTTGATTTTTAGAAAAATACAAAAATATCCTAAAATCTACAAAAATTCTCAAAAACATTTTAAAACTTTTAAAACCCAAAAATATTTTCTTTGGATTTTTCTGAGTATCTTTGATTAATTGAAAAATTGCAAAAAAGAGTTGGTGTGCGTATATTCTTGATCTTGTTCCTATTGCTTCGTGTCATTTTTGAAATTAAAAAAAAATTGTAAATCAAAATCACTAAAAGTTTGAAAATCAAATAATACAAAAAAATAGAAATAAAAAAATTTAAAAAATAAAAAGATTCAAATAATCACAAAACCAAGGATAGTTGTCCTTTGATATTCCTGTTTTCTTTTAACTGATTAATTGAATAACCCTCGGGAATTGTAGCCTCCCTGTGTTCGACCCTGTCTGCTATACAGGTTAATAAGTAGCAAAATAAAAAAAATAATTTTTTGTTCACGCGGGATTTTGGGGATAAAAGCAACGACCGATTGACAACATTTTTATAATTTCTTTTCTGTCCCTAGAAAAACGTGCATCAACAAAATGGCGCCGTTGTCGGGGAGGCACGGCGAGGGTAGTTAGGTTTCTCTTTTGACCTGCTATTCTTGATTGTAAATATCTGTGTACATTTCTGCCATTCACCTCATTATTTATATCCATTGCATTCATTTCATTTTTTTTCTTTTCTCATATTTGATAATTATTTTTCCTACACATTTTCTTTTCTTTTTCTTGTGAGGGCACGCGGAGCGAAGGAGGCGATCCTAGGAGAGCCGAAGCATCCCAGCGACGTGGAGGCAGCTTGATTCTCCACCAAGCTGCAAGATAGCGTGAGAAGAAGAGAAGAAATAAGTGAAGGAGACGAGAAATTTTTAAAAAAAAAGAAAGAGAGAGAGAGAGAGAGTTTCTTTTCCATATGAACTTTGTAACAGGACATTCATTTGTTGCGGGGTCTGTTTCGCCAAGTGCGGTGCACTTGGGGACCTCACTAGTTTTGTTTTCATCGCCTTTGTTTTTCTTTGTTTCCCACGGATTTTGTGAGCCACCTATCGATTGTTTTAATTAATTCACTTGAGCCAGGTAATTAATTAGGTCCAAACACTCTAAACAAGAATTTATGTGCCTATAGAGTAGAGCGTAATTTAGACTTGGTCAAATTAACATGTTCTTGCCCGTTAATAGAAGTTATCATCTAGGACGGTTCACTTGCATTTGCATATAGGTTAGTTTATTTTCTGTATTTAAATTCTGCGCGGATCGCTTGCATATAGAGTGCTGGCGACAAGGTACGCATCTCTAACCCTGCATGCATCATCGTTTTTAATCACGCATTGGCATTTTCGATCTCCTTTCTTGATTTCACTCACATAAATTAAAAAGGAAATTGGACACTCGGTAGACGATTCTTTGAAAATATCTTTAACCAAGTGATAACTGCTAAAACCGAGACTGCTAAAGAAACTCGACCCTAAAAAATACAAGGAAAAAGATTGTTTTGGGGAGAGTCACCCCCTCATTGTATTCGTTTTAACTTGCTCGTGTACACACTAAGGTTAGTGCCCAAATCCCATAATTCAGCCTAAGTGTTTGTACAAATTTTGTGATTATTACTTAACTCTAAAACAAGACAAGATTAAGAGACTGAATCTTCACGGTCTTCACATTGCGTGAGTTGGTGAATTGGGGGTTTGTATTGTGTTTGATTGCTTGTGTGCTTGCTAGATCCTTCTGTGCATTTGCAGCTTTTTCTCCATATCTTTTGACTTGACCCTCGTGCTCTCCCGATCCCTGTCTTTTGCTTCGGAGATGGCTGACTGGAGTTATTTTAATCTGATATTCGAGGATACTTCGTACTCTCCAGACGATCCACCTTCCTTTTTGCAGGAGGACTTTCCTCCTGATTTTTGTGCATATCCGCCTAATCCATTATTTCACGAATTGGAGGACTTTTATTTTCACCCACCCTCATTCAACCCCCCTATCCTGGGATTTTGGAGTCACCTTTCACGATTTCCACACTTGAAACACTGAACCAGATGGTGGAGCATATGAATTCGAGGATTAGTAATCTATTTAACATCAATACGAGCCAAAATGCTGCTCACTATTTGAGGATATGGGTTCACTTGAGGATAATCATGAGAGCTTGCAATCGCCCAAAATACAAAAAAATGAGAAGAAGTTAAAAATCCAAAAAGATTCTGGGAGACATATTATTGATTCATTTTGTGAGGAGAGGACCCAAATGCCCGATCATTTACCCACACATATATCCACCACATATCCTGATCTTGACCGCAAGGATTCCATTATACAGACTGCTCTTGGCAATCCTCATGTAAATGCTGATTCCGACCTCCTCCTTATATGGATGAGGTCCAAAAATTCAAAAAAATGTTGACTGAATCCGAAGTGGTAGCCACCCTTCAAAAGATCATTAAAGCTCCACTTCAACAGGCCATGACAGATTTATCTACTCTTCAACACAAGAAGAGAAGGCGAAGGAGAAGATCTGAGCGTCACATCTTGACCATGGCCACTGGCTACGCCATCTCTCACTGTCCGTATTTTAAGAAAGGGAACACTGTCACACCCTCTTGTGAGTTGCTCCATATCTGACTATTCTTGTGATAACACTCTCCTTGACGGTGGTTCGTCAATTAATATAATACCCTTCTCCATGGTACAGTCTCTTCATTTTGGGCCTCTCAAGAAAACCAGGATGATAGTTTAATTTGCTGATGGATCTATCAAGAGGTCGAAGGGTATTTTAGAAAATGTTGTCATTCTCATTCAGGGCATGAACTTTACTTCAGATTCTGTTGTAATGCCTATGGAGACCTCCGCCCCTGTGGAGCACTCTCCAATCATCCTGGGACGGCCTTTCCTCGCCTCGGCGGGAGCCATTATTGATTATGGTTCAGGAGAGATTTGCTTCTGTTCTCATGTCGGGAGCGATGTGTTGATCACTACACCCATGATTGACCAGAGACCCGCATCCCATGAGAGCCCACCAGTGTTAGCCAACCCCAAGGAATTTGACATCGATGATAATATCAGAGATTCTTGTTATATGTTGAATGATAATGAGACCCAGGAATTCCTCTTCAGGGAGGAAAGATTCGGAAAGCATAGACCTTGGAGTTCCCCCTTCTGTAATGTGGAGATACATTGATGACATCCGCAGAATTTACACGATAGACACCTTAGAGCGGAAGGCAGAATCTGAGACTAGACAGGACAGACATGATTTGACTACTTCCACTGATGAGTCCGTTCCTATTCACCCTGATTCAGATGAGACCGATCAGGCCAATTTTGATTTGATTGCTTTTATAAAAGAAATTGGGCCTTTTGATAGAGATGATGATCCAGTAGAGGCTCGCCAGGCTGAAATTGATCCTACTTTTTCTGATAATGATTTCGAGCCATTTTACTTTGATGTTTGCAAGACTTCCCAGGCCAGACATGACCATACTACTTCCAATAATCGGTTTAGGCCTGCACAATCTAAAATCGCTGAGGATACATTCTTGGTCGATTCTACTCAGTTTATATCTAATGATGATCCCAATATCGACCTACACCTTGTCAAATCCATACCTCAGCGGTCCCGCAAGAAGGTTCGTTTTCGACCTTCTTGACCTTTGTACATCTACTCCTCTTATATATCCTTTCGTTTTACTCTGTCTTCTCTCGTTTTATCATTCACCCCTTTTCCGTGTGTGTATATATGCTATACTTAGGATGTGCTTTATCTTAAGTATAGGGGGTGAATGATTCGTGTTGTTCATTTTCATCCTATTCATCACTCTTGTTGTTGCCTATACTTAGGATACTCTACCTTAAGTATAGGGGGGTGATGTTGTTCATATCGTGTTTTTTTTTATTTTTGAGTCTGTACATTCTCGTCATCGGTTTTCCCTTTTGTACACTCTACTATACTTAGGATTACTTGATCCTAAGTATAGGGGGGATCACCATCTTCTCTTCTTTTTATCTTTTCTTTTCACTTTTCTATACTTAGCATGAGTTATGTCTTCCTTTTTCGCTCTCTGATCACTATGAGGACATAGTTTGAGCTAAGTATATGGGGTGTCATATATATTGTATATATACTTTAGACATAACTCGTACTTTTAAATACGTTTATTTGGAGGGTTATGTGTATAGTTTGTAAAATCCACGTGCGTAAAAACCTAAAAAAAAAATAAAAACGAAAACAAAAACAAAAACAAAAAAAACGAAAAAAACACACAAAAAAACAATACAAAAAATAAAAAAACAAAAACAAAATAAAAAAATAAAAAAATAACCAAAAAAACAAAAAAAACAAAAAATAAAAAAACAAAACACAAAAAAATTCTTGTACGTACTTGTATATATTTTACTAACCCTTTTTCTTAAAAAAAACTACAAAACCAAAAGTCTATAAAAATTTACAAAATTCAAAAAACCTTTCTTTCACATCTGTATTTTTTCCTCCAAAAAATCCATAAAAAGTTCAAAATTAGAAAATTATTTAAAAAAAATTCTTTTCACATGTGCATCATTCCTTTTCCAAAAAAAAACCTCTCTGCCATTGTTCATATTTGCATTTGCATGTGCATTTTTCAGGATAATATTGATATTTAAACTATGTCTGAAATAAAATTGAAGAATGGGGCTTAGTTGGACCTTAATCCACCTAATTTTTAGAGGAACTTCACCGAGAAATAGGATTTTAGAAGCTTCAGGTCTTTGACTTACTTCTTTGAGTTCCACATGACAATGTGCAGCGTTTGACTCTTAGTGTCTAACCTGGTCTCTTCATTCTGGGTATAACTCTGGAATAGGGAATCAATTTGTACTCTCGCACTATGCACTTAGCTCAACTCAGACAGGATGTTGGAAGACTGTGTGAGTTTCTTTCTAGTAGCGTAGAAATCTAAAGACCGGAGTACGGGTTGAAATAAAGCTTCGGAAAAGGGATGGACGGCTGGGCACAAGTTTTTCTAAGACCCTAAAAAATGTACGGAAACAAAAAGATTCTATATCCGTAGGGGCACAACAAGATCCAAGCAGAACCACCAAAAATCCAAATAGAAAGAAGCCACCACCAAATAAATATCTGACCAAAAAGGTCCAAGCTTCAAGAAAACCTGCAGATCTTGGTGGAGACTCGGCTACACTGGCCAGCTTCACAAGGAGAGATGACTACACTGGCCACCCTCCAGTTCTTTTCTCCTTCTATCTTCTCCCTGAATTCGATTGTGAACATAGCACGACAGACCTTAGAAGGAAATACCTGACTCCCGAGGATGAGTTACTAGAGAGGAGATTTGCATGGTAGTCCGGTATTCTGGATGGAAAGAGCTAAAACCTTTCACACACAAGAGTCGAGTGTTCAATGTTCATAGGGTGTGCTTTGGGAAGAGGATTGATCTAAGATGACTTCTGAGCCGAAACTGTGACAATGATGTGTAGAACTTGAAGGCTGTCATTTTTAAAATTCTAAATCTCACAGAAGTTCCGACACACTAATAATCCAAAGGTCCGACAGAGCTCCAAACTACAATTTTATGAAGATAAGTTTAATACTTAATGCCTGTCCTACTTTCTTATTTTCCCTTTCTTTTTCTTTTTCTTCACTTATTCTTCCAAATAAGTGTTTGCTAAGGGACTAGCAAAGGTAAAGCATAGGGGGATGATGAATCTGTGATTCGTCATCTTTATTCATTTATTTTAGCTTAAAATCCCTTATAAAACACCTGCGTATAACGCTACTCCATATTCTTACTAACTTGCATCTGTGTGTAAATATTGTACATTTTTTACTAATTTTAACCTAAAATAAATAAAGAAAGAAAGAAAGGAAAAATAAAGAAAAAAAATAAAAAAAGGAAGACCTGTATACAGGCTGACCCAAACCCCGAGAGAAGGTCAAGACTTGACCTGATCGACCAGGAATAAAGTAGGGGGAGATAGGGTCCTTAATCAGAAAATCCAAAAAAATGTGTTCTCACTTATTTTGTATATATCTGTATAAAACTGACACTAATTTATTTGTACCTTAATTGGCCTCAAACCAAATAACATTCAAAATCAAAGTTGTAAATAAAAATGTATTCTAACTACTAAAATTGATTGCACAATTAAATCTTGTATAGAATAAAAGTAGCCACACTTGGAAAAAGCCACTTAGCACTAATTGAAAGACCAATTCCGGCTCCATATGAGCTCAAATTGAATCAATCTCACTTCCATTGGACTCAAAATTAAATTATCTTTAAAATGACTGTATTTTCATAATTTTTGGGGTTACGGTTGAAAAGTCGGTTTTTGAGGTGGTTTGTGCAATTATCCCATGTATTTTGTGCATATTGTATTTGTATATATTTGTAAATTATTCTTACTAATTCTTTAAAACAAAAATAAAAATAAAAAAAATTAAAATTCTCTAAAAAGAAAAAAAGAGGTTAATTTCGTCATTTACCCTTGTGTATAATGTCATATATATATATATAGTATATGTATATAGTTGCTATTTTTAATTAACCTTCATAAAAAAATAAAAAAAATAACCTTTTTTAATTCAATTCAATAAAGTGACGAAAAATTCAAAAAAAAATAGATAATTTTATAATGTGTTTTATCTCTCTTTTATTTTCATTTCAAATTTCATCTCCCTTCCACCAAAAAAAATTCAAAAACTCATTTTACTTGATCAATTTTTGGAGAGAGGAGCCCGATCTACGAGAGAAATTTGGCCGAGAATTCTGTCGAGCCTCTGAACCGTCCGGTGACAGCGAGTCAGCCTTGTCGAGGTGATCACGGTCCATTTTCCGCTCCTAAGGTGAGAGCCACATTTTTCTTCGTATTTTTTTATTAGTTAAATCATAGTTTTATTTTTCGCATTTTCGTCTCGTTGTCATTTTTTATCTAGATCTTAAAATTCGCCACGATTTATTCCGCCACCGACTCGATTTCATCTCATCCTCTCGATCTCTCCGCCTTCAAATTCTACCATCCACGATCTCTCAACTCTGGCCTTGTACGATGGCTGGAGATCGGATTCGAATCCCTTATATCCGTCGAATCTCCATTTCATTTCTCCGATTTGTAAATAAATAAAAAAAACCATTTGTTTCTTTGCCTCTAACATTTGTTTTGCAGATCACTGAAAAAAATAAAAAAAGGAATTTCTATAGCTTTTAATTCCTATTTTTCGGATTTTTAAAAAAATTAAAATAAAACAGTTTTTTTATTATTCTCCACTGTTTACATGAGAAAACAAAAAAATAAAAAAAAATAAAAAAATCAACAAGCAGCGGGGACGCCACCCCCCACCGCCCACCAGCCGTTAAGGCGCCGCCCGCGCGGCGAGCTCCTCCGCCAGCCGCCGCCACCGACGCATCAACCGCCCGCGCGCCGGACCGCCTTCCTCCACCATAAGCCCTCCAGCGCCGCCCCAAGACGCGGCCTTCTTCCAGCGCCCACCGCAGCAGGGCCCTCAGCCGCAGCACCGCGTGCGGCACTCCCAGGTGACCCGCACTCCACCTGCGGTTGAAGACACAAGCGGTGCCGCGCCGCCCAACCTTCCTCCACCGCCACTGGACCCGTCGTGCGACGCATCAACCGCCCGCGCGTGTCGCCACTCTCTCCAGCACGCGGCTCCCCAGCAACGCGCCGCCTGCGCACCACCGAGAAGAGGAGTGCGGCGCGCCGCCGCCCGTCGAAGCCCCAACCGCCTCCTCGCGTGATCCACCAGGCCGACCCACTGCGCCTCCGTCCGCCTTGCACCGCCGCGCCCATGGCCCCGCTCCTCAACCGCCCAGCCGACCTCGCCTCCTCGCCGCTATCGCCGCCACGCCACAAAGTGACTTCAGTGCGTGGAGCAACGCACTCCAGCCGTACGTCCTCCACCGCCGATCCGCCGCCCCCGCGTGAGGAGGAAGAGGAGGGGCGGCGCCCTTTTATTCCCCTTTGAGAACGAAGGAGACCAAAGCCCTAGGGCTTCCTTAGATTTAATTAAAAAAAAAGGGGGAGAAATTGTGGACCTAGCTCCAAAGCTTCTGAAAATTACAACTACGCCCCTGCCAGAGCCTGAAGTATATTGACTTGCACATGTTATGTGGGAAAAATTGCATATTCAGCCCTTGAAAGTTTCAGATACTACAAAGACATCCCCGCCTTCAATTCAGATCACATGATTATGGGTAATTTGTGAGATTCACTCTGAAGTTTATTTTCGTTATATTTCAGTCCAAAACTTTTGCATATTTACATTTTAGTCCCTTAACTACAGAACAATAATTTGCTTGATCTTATCATTGAAATAAATGTTATTTGTGATGCGAAAATTTTGAGAAAAATTGTGTTATGCTCCTGATGTGATTATCTTCTTAGCATAAAATTTTCATTGCATTTTATCCATCTTTATCATTATTTAAAATGAAAAAACAGTGTCTTTTTGTCTTATTCAAATTCCAAAATTCATAAAAATTCAAATATTATTCCAAAAATTCCAAAAAAATTAAAGTAGTTGCATTTAATTCTCTTTTAATTTCTGACCAATTTTCACGCTTTAATTATTTATAAAACCAAAAAAATGAAAAATATTAAAAATCTTCTAAAAATCATACAAAAATTTAAAAAAAATCCAAAAATTGTGATTTCAATTCTGTTTGTAGATAATTATTTCCATTTTGTCTTAAAAATAGTTCTCAGGAGTTTTGGTTATTAAAATATTTTTAAGTTGCAAATTACTCTAGACTACGCATATTTTCTTGTTTTCTCATTGTTTGATTTTTATAAAAATATAAAAACATCCAAAAAATCTACAACAATTCTCAAAAACATTTTAAAACTTTTTAAAATCCAAAAATATTTTCTTTGGATTTTTCTGAGTATCTTTGATTAATTGAAAATTGCAAAAAGAGTTGGTATGCGTATATTCTTGACCTTGTTCCTATTGCTTCGTGTTATTTTTGAAAATTTAAAAAAAATTTGTAAATCAAAAAAATCACTAAAGTTTGAAAATCAGAAAATAGAAAAAAAATAGAAATAAAAAAATTAAAAAAATAAAAAGATTCAAATAAATCACAAAAACCAAGGATAGTTGTCCTTTGAGATTCCTGTTTTCTTTTAATTAGTTTCTGATTAATTGAATAACCCTCGAGAATTATAGCCTCCCTGAGTTCGACAATGTCCGCTATACAAGTTAATAAGTAGAAAAAAAAAAATATAATTTTTTGTTGACGCGGGATTTTGAGAATAAAAGCAACGACCGATTGACACATTTTTATAATTTCTTTTCCGTCCCTAGAAGAACGTGGCTCAACACTAATGCGTCAACAGGAGGGGTCGGTGTCCGGTCTCTGGATGATGATCGGTGCCCGCCACAACGGTCCTACCAACGCTGTATACGGCCTCTAGCGGCGCGTGACCCCTCAATGACCGGGTTAGCCTTTTCTTTATTAATTTTAAGTAGGTCCAGTTACGATCTAATAGGCACAGGCAGATAATTAGGTGTTTGGATCCTAATCAATACGGCGCAATCAGAGAAAATCCTAAGCTAAGGCCAAAATCATGTAAATCAGATAAGCAGTTAAATTTAAAGAAATCGAAAAATCCAAAACCCGGCGTAAATCACGGTGAGGTCCCCCGAGCACACCAGTGCTCGGCGAAACAGACCCCGCAATCCCACAAATCTGGGCTGAGAGTCCTGGTACCTGTTGTTTAACCCAAAAATCGGTGATCTTAAGTTCCACACAAGGCGGGAACTCAGTCGCTGAATCGACCACGCGAAATCCGGATTAAAACAACAATTAACCCACGACAAATATATCAAGCAATGAAGTAATGTGCGGAGTTAAAATTTATTATAACTCTACAATAAGATGTGTAGAGTGCAAGTATTGTAGAGGTCGAACACAGGGAGCAGACAGGTAGAACAGGGGTACTGAGGTACCAAAATGTGTGTGAATGTGATCAAGTGTCTACTATGCTATATTTTTTGTGGGTTTTTAATTTTATATTTTTTTGTTTTTTTATTTAATTTTTAATTTTGTATTTTTGTATTTTGATTTTTAATTTACTGATTTTTATATTTTTCTTTTTATATTTTATATTTTTTTTATTTTCTTTTTCAATATTGGAATATAAAAGCAATGTAATAAAAGGCAAGCTAGAGTATTTTATAAAAATAGATAAAAATACTCAAAAATAAGGAAAATAAAGTCTTTTTGGTCTTTTTATACTTTTTTACTATTTTTGTGATTTTTGGGTAATTTTTAGAATGTTTTTGGTATTTTCAATTAGCAAAATAAAGCAAAACAGTGAATAAAATGCAAGGCTGAAAATAAAATAGGGAAATAAAATAGAAAACAGTAGCAAAAATTCTCCACTTTAATTTTCACTTAAAGACAATGAAACAAAGAAAAATTAGAGACAAAGTTTATATTTTTAGGAGTTTTGTAGAATTTTTAATATTTTTATAGAGTTTTTAGAGTTTTGCAATTTTTAGGGGTTTGGTTTTGTATTTTTTAATGATTTTTGGTCTGGAGTTAAAACAAACTAAAGGACACAAAAATATATTTTTTTGGGATTTTTCTGGAGTGTTTTTATATTTGTTTGGTATTTTATAAGCTAGACAGTGCACAAAATGACTATTTTTTATTTTTAATAAATATAAAAATGCAATAATTATGAAAAATAAAAATATTATGATGAACTAATATGTGACAGCGACCTAAACTGATTTTTGGGAATTTTTTTGGGTTTATGGATGGCATGCGTAAAATACAAACAACAAAAAGAAAAACCATAACTGCAGGGGCGTTTGTGTAATTATCAGAAAATATGGGGCCTTAGCGCAACTTTCACAAAAACTTACAACTGAATCAAGTATTTACTGGACTAAGATTAATAACAAAAGTGCCCGAGGAGCTTTCCCGCAAAAGCAACCTAGGTCACGCGCGATGGCACGCGCCTGGCGGGGGTGTATATGCGAATTGCAGAACTTCGCGGAATAAGGATGCAAAATAAACCAAAGTTTCTAAGAGGGCACGGATAGTTTAGATGCTACTTAAATATTACAAAAAGATACGGGGGACAGTTCGCAAAATACCCAGCCTATTATGCAGCACGGACGGCGGATGGGCTGTCACTAATGCCACGTGTCGCGACGCAGGCGCCCGATACCCCTTGGGCTGTGCGGCCTCGATTAGATCTGAGATGGGCGATCAGATGGTCAGGGCGATCTTCATCCAACGGCGCCTGTACCCCCTGGAGAGTGTGCTTGATCTGACGGCAGTGGATGCGACTGGAAGATCCGAGGAAGAACGGCCTTGCCGAGTTTCGGTCACGCGCGGGGGCTTGCTCCAACTGCCAAAATCACGGCTGACGGTCGTGTTCTCCTCCAGCTACTCCTCCCCGACGTCCAGGTGGTGCAGATGGGGGCCAAAGTCCATGGTGTGAACTGCGGCCGTGCGAGGTCGCTCCGGCAGACCTGGGACGTTCACGGCAAAAAAGATGAGGCACGAGGCCTCTCCTGGGACCTGCAATGGAGAAACAATAACGCAGCAGAAACAAGTATGCAGTCCCAGACCTTATTGGCGGCAGACGACGGCGTTTGATGGTGCAGGTGGTCGCCGGAGCTCTTGAGCTCCGGCAAGTGTTCGATCTTTGAAAACTATGTGAAATACTTGTTTAATCGACAAACCAAAAGCATGTACTAAAAACTACAATTAACAGCGAGCTAACAAGCGAGAAAGTAGAAGAAAACGTGACCTCAAGGGTAGGTAACCCGAGATAGTGACCTCACAGCCAAGCTTGGCCGGAGATGGGTGGGAGCCACTCCTCGGCCCGCTAATCCTTGCCCCTCGACGGCCGGAGAGATCCCTGTCACATCACTCAATCCAGGGCCGAAGAGAATGGAGAAAAATCGGGTCAAAAGAGGGTTCAAACTCCAAATGGGAAGATGGGGTCGGTTTTGAAACATGGTGGAGACGGCTCCTTCGACGAGGTGCACAAGGCGCGTCAGAGGCCCAATCCCCAGATAATCAATGGGCAAGTAAGTTCAATGGTAGGGAGAAAAACTTGTGAAGGAATCGACCCCAAATGGCGAAAGGTGCGGCCTCCAAAAATCCGCGAAATCCAAGAAAACTCATCTCTGACAACAGCCCAAGTGTTGGGCAGAGAGTTGACCGAGGTCAACTCTCCTAGCCCCCTGGTTGGTCCACGTGGACCAACCAGGAAAACCTGGAGAAAAAAGATTTCTAAAATCAAATTAAAATAGCAAACGATTTTATTGATTTTTAAATTATAAAATAAAAAATGTTTATTATTTTATAAATTATTTTATTATGATTTTTATTTATTTTTATGGAAGTATATTTTTACAAGTTGCTATTATACCCCTATATAGGTATATTATCTACATATTTTATTCCTTTATTTTTATTTTGTGATTTTAATTTTATTATTTTTATTTCTTATTTTATAAATTTATTAAAATACTTTTATATACATAAATATATTTTTATTTTATTTTTCTGATATGTTTTGTATATTTAATAAAATACAAATATGTTTTGTATAGGTCGATGTACAGGTAATGTATCTATGTATTTTATTTTTAAGTATTTTATTTTAAGCTTCATTTAGGTTTTTATTCCAATTTTAATGTACATAATTATTATAGGTATTATTTACAACATTATAAAAATATAAAATTATAAAAATAATACATAAATAATAAATTGAATATTTTAATCTGTACAATGTACAATGTGGGTCCAAAACTCAACTTTCAAACCGTACCTCCGCCAAATGCGAAACCACCGCCATTAAATAGCTTATTTTCTTCTATATACAATTAAAGTGAGTGTGCTGCATTTGGAGTTTTCGTTTATGAGATACAGGTCTGGGAAGTTGGCATTTTGGCTTTTTATTCAGACCATAAATTTTTATCTGTGTATTATTTTTCTGTGAAATCAATTTTGTAATTTTTCTTTATTAATTTATCTACATCTTTCATATACAAAGTTTCTTTATTTGAGGTATAAAAAGTGGAACCAAAAATAGGTCCCAAAATGAATAAAGAATGAATAAAATGTATATGTGTTTTATCTGTGTTTTCGACCTTATCTCCCCCTACCTTATCCTTGTCGACCTATTCATCAAGATGCCTAGGTCTCGGGTGTTTTGAGTCATAAAATATTTACAATATTTATTCTTTTTCTTTTCTTTATTTATTCTATAATTTTGGCCTTAATTACAGTATTTTATACACATATGTGATACACATGCATGGATGTTAAGATGGTGATTTTAATGCTATTTACAGGTATTTGCTAGGGTTTTTGGTGCCAAAATGATAGAATAAAGATAATAAAGTGGATTCATCACATGTATTATTACAATAATAATGGTCTGAAAAGTAAACTAACTATCCTAAGCTAATCTACTACTCCCGTGCCCATGCTCGCCTCCTCGCGCTCTCCTGTGTCTCCTGCAGAAGGGAGCTGCCTCCGAATCCCGTGGTTGTGTCGGCTCTTCGAGAAAAGCCGCCTCGATCCCTCGGGCCCTCGCAAGAAAACAAACAGAGGTGTCAAACACAGATTATTATAAAAATAAGCAAGACAAAATAAAATAAATTAAACTATATGCAAAAATAGAAAATAAACACACAAAGCCAAAAACAAACAGAAACAAAATAAAATAAAATAAAAAGAAAAAGAGAAAATCAAAAAGCCACGAAAAGCCGCGGGCGAACAAAAAGCCGTAAAAAACAAAACCGAACAAAAAATGAAAAATAAAGACTACTAAGTCGTGCTTCCTCGGCAACGGCGCCCATTCTGATGAGCCCTAAATCCGAGAGACTAAGGGAGATAGGTATCGATGATCGTTGCGACCTCAACTCCTCGATTCGGCATCAACAAGAAAAAATAAGGAACAACCAAAATCAAAGATAAATCGATAAACACGAATAGCGGTCCTCGCTATTTATTTAACCTGGTATAGTGACCAGGGTCGAACACAAGGAGCCACGAATTGGCCGAGATGGCCTACTAAGAAGTCTAAAATAAAATAAAATAAAAAGAGATTTTTTGGTGGATTTTTAAAATCTTTAATTTTTTTTGTATTTTTAATAATAAGGAAAGTATAGAAATAGGGAAAAAGCAAACAAAACAAATAAAGCCAAAAATTCAAATAAAATTGTTTTTATTTTTCTATATTTTTAAGTTTTTGTGGTGAATTTTTCAGAATTTTACAATTTTTAGTTGATTTTCTAAAAATCAAGAAAAGGGAAAATAGTGGATCAATATGCAGCCAGACTTGAAAGGCTGATTAAAAATATCTAATTAGCCTCTAAAAATCTGGAGACAATTTTTATGAAAACTAGATACAAAAACTAATCTACAGAAAAAGAGTTTTTATTTTTTTGATTTTTATAGAACTTTTAATGATTTTTATAAGATTTTGAGAGTTTTTTAATTTTTTATGGGTTTTATAAGTTCAAATGAGACAAAAAATTGGACAGAAGCTAGAAAACAGCAAAACAAACAAAAACACCAATTTTTTTAGAATTATTAAATGAATTTTTATTATTTTTAGTTGGGATGTTCTATTTTAGATAGTACAAAAATACATGTTTTTATTTTTAAAAAAATAGCAAAATAACTTAAAAATATACCAAAAATTAGTGAATTTTTACATAGTGGAGAAGCCACGTGTCTAAATTTCACTTTGATTTGGATTTGATTTGATATTTTATTCAACCAATACAAAAGCTACAACACACAGGGACCTGTATGTAATAAAAATTACTTTCAGGGGCTTAAAGCAACACGTGCGAAAACTATAAGGTCATTCTGGAAAAATTCACATAAATTTCGCCGCATGTTCCAAATCAATAACATAGGGGTATAAGTGCAAATATCAGAAATAAAATTTCAATTCATAACATCAGGATAAACCCCAAGCCCATACATGCAAAATACCCATAAACTCACGTGTTGAAGCACGTGTCTCTACAAAATAGGGACTAGAATGCAAATACAATAAACACAGAGTCCAAAGTGCAAATTTTCCAAAATAAAAACTGTTGGACATGCGAGCCCACGGCGAGCCATTATGCAATAAATGTTATTGCAATTCACTCCTTAAATCTGAAATAAAGAGTACATAGTTTGCATAATAGGTCCCTTAGTACAATTAGGGGTTATGTACCATGGCCATCTTAATGATCATACAGCTGTTGATTCAATTATTGAATCATAGAGGCTGGTGCTTAGATGAATATCTAATGAGTTAGATTGAGGACTCATCAAGCACCGTCAAATGATTATTAAGAGATGATCTCCAGCCTGAGTAGGAGATGGCATCCTATCTCATTTAGGTTGATATCTGACCGACTCTTGATGCTGGTCCTCTGCATAGGAATAGAGAA